>OZ010741.1:79482996-80082996 GCA_963932245.1 Tachinus rufipes | reverse complement strand
TAGTAACAATAAAATTGCGTTTGATAGTGGAGAGTTAAAATACGTGTTTACTTTGCAGTGGTTTAAGAGCGAATGCTAGAATCAATATTTAATTAAATTTTTTAAATGTACAAAATAAATTGTATAAAAACTGGCAAAAACAATTGGATAATAATAAAATATTATATAAATACTAACATTTAGTTTTTATATTGCATTCATAAATACTTATAATTAATTCTGTCTCGACAGCTATGCTTAACATGCAAAACAAATTTTAATTGCATACCACACTTTTTAGTAGTAAGTTGATAAGATTGGGTTTGTATTAAAGATCTAAATTGCAAAAATAAATCAGGGTAAAATCTAAAAACAGACATTTAATTTAATAGTATAAAATGTAAATTTATGCATGTATAAACATGTGTTATATAAGGCTTTAGTTCATATTTCATAATTATAAGAAAATTATCATAATTTATTAATATTATTTTGGTAGTTAATTTATTTGTCTAATATTGTTTATTGTTTTTTCTCTTTGTGTACATGTAATTAATTGCTTCTTTTTCTAGTATGTTCGTGAATGTCTCTGTTCGATCTTGTTTGGTGGTTTGTTTTTACATGGTTGCTCAAATAAGTATGCATTTTTAGTTTATTTTAGTATTAACCTAAATATAAATTTTATGTTTTCTTATATTTTTAAAAAGACAATTTTGAAACATGAACATGATGAGTTAGCCAGTGGCATGTTGACTGATAAATTAATAATTGTATGTGTACTTGAAACAGAAGGTTTATTGCAAGAGCCAATTTAGCGTCGGCATTAGGTTCATCCTTTTAATTTAGAAAGAGAATTAAGTAAAAGGTTTAACATTTTTTATCAAAACATTTGAAAATATGCTCAATTTTTTTGGATGTTACCAAAATGTCATAAAAATTGTTTGATGAACTGCTTGAAACAAAACAACGTTTAGAGATGGAATTCGTGCAGAGGAAAGATGAACTATAACAAATTAAATTTGCTTTATTGTTTATATTAATTACAGTTCAATAAAAAATACTACACTAATAACTAGATCAGAGAAAATCTGGAGACGTATGAAGAGATGTATATTGACTTGATTCTACTGTAGATGGAAAAGATGAGTTGCGCATATAAAGGAAATTTATATTTTTGAAAATGATTTGGCGGTTTAGTTGTAGGAAAGAGACAAAATGTGTTTGGTTGTCGATTATGGACAGTTTTTTTGTCGTAGGTTTCTAAAAAAACTGTATAGTTGTTAATTTAAAATCAAGTTTTTCCTCATCGTTTAATTTTTTGCAATCCGGAAGTAGCTACAGTAAAAATAATTTTTCGGCGTTTTCTTTTTCTGGTTTAGCCTTTTTTACAATTTTTCTTTTAAAAAGGAGCAAGGATAGGGTGTTGTGATTGATTTTTTTGATTTGCACGTATTTTGCTACTGGAAGCAACTTCTCAATTCTTCAGAGAATGAATAAACTTCTTTATTGCAAAATCTACCATTAGAATATTTAAAATACAATAATAAAATTAGACTGCCATATACTCTTCAATCGTATATAATACGTTACTTAATATTTTTAGACTTTTTTCTTATGTTTTCAAATTTTTTTATATTAGTAGGAAAAACTTCACTGTTTGTATTGTACTACAGACCCATTTCTATAAATTATTTTTTATTTTTAAAAGAAAATACTGCACTCTCATATAGAAATAAATTGATCACAGTAAGAATAGCCAACACAATAAAACTACATCTACAGGATGTTAATCTTTTTAAGCTATTAATAATACGGTTGGCCTTTATTTGTAGCAACAATACTTCAATGAGGTGTGTGCTATTTCCCCAGAAAATAATATTATACCTTATAATGAACCCAAAATATAAAAAAAAAACTGTTTTTAAAGTTTTTGTTTCAACTGAGTATTTGAGGCGTCTAAGTATGAAATTAGCAAAATTTAATTTACGGTTTAAATAGTCAAAATAAGCTGTCTAGTTTACATTAAAATCAATATAGATTCCCAAAATTTTACCGTAATTAGGAATAAAGCAGTGATTTCCAAACAAAATTGTTTGAGTTTTGCCAGTATTTAATTTCATTTAGCGGATCGTTCTGAGAGTTACTAGTTTTACATGCACTAAAATCGTTTGCGTAAATTGTTAAAGGATATTCTATATACGGGTGTATTCTGTAACTTTTTAACACCACTGTTAATTTAAGCGGCAACGTTAAATGTTAACTTTTAACTAAACCACGTTAAAATAAACGGCGACGATAGACGTGCCTTTAATTTTTAACAGCCTGGTTAATTGCTGAAGTAATAAAAATGGCTGACTTTGGTTTTCTAAATTTAGTGCTTCTTGAAGAAATTGAAGTGAATGAAAGATGGTAAGTACAAAACTATTACTTGTATTAATAAGTAAAATATAAATCAATTATAAAATATTGGAAAATTGTAAGGTTATGTCAATGTTGACTTTAATTTTAAACTTGTTTTTATGTATTTAATGTATAAAACATTATCTTTTGTAAGTACATGTTCAAGTAGGTAGATATGTTCTTAAATAATAAATAATTAAAGCAACTGTTTTAATTTTTAGTCAACAAACACGACTTCTCCGAAGACACCTACGGGATTCTAGCAATCCGTTTGAATTGCCATAGCAACATTTTAGAACGCTATTTCGTTTGAATAAAGAAATAGCTACATATTTAATAAATGAAATAAGTCAGCATTTAGTTTCAAGACGGACAACAAGAACTCCTGGTTTTATAACGGCAAGTAGAGAGAAAATGTATATAATTGTGCATTACATTTTTTTTGGAAGTGGAAGTTATCAAGTTGCGGTAGGAGGTAATAATTTATTCGGATTGAGTCAACCTTCGGTCAGTAGGTGTATCGAAGCGGTGACTCGGGTTATTGTTAATAATTTAAGTAACAGGTGGATTAAATTTCCAACATCTGAACGAAAAAAGAATTCAAAAAAACTTCGGTGAATATTTACAAATTTGTTTAAAATAATTATTATATATATTTTTTTTAATTATCGACAACTTTTTAATTTTGATCATCATAGGGCCTATCGATTGTACACATATAGCCATAATAGCACCTGCTGACCATGATGAACAATATCCAGGACGTGTGTATTTTAACAGAAAAGGATATGCAAGTATCAACACACAAATTGTAATACTATTTTATCGACATCTTTAAAACTTCTAAAATATTTCCTTTTTAATGTATAGATATGCGATGCAGATTTAAATATATTAAATATAAATGCTCGGTTTCCTGGATCTACACATGATTCTGCTATTTGGATGGTTTCCGCAATAAGAAATCATCTTGTGAATAATAATTTAAATGGTGATGAACATACTCATTTGTTAGGTAAGTAAATACATTTTTTATTAGTTTATGTGTTAATTACTATACAAAATTATAATAAAATTTTCTATAAGATGATTCCGGCTATCCAACAGAGCCTTGGCTTTTAACTTCCGTAAATGATGCAGTTGATGGGTCTCCAGAGAGTCGGTACAATAATAGACACATCAAAACAAGGAGTTGTATCGAAAGATTAAATGGCGTGCTAAAAAGCAGAATTTGTTGCTTACTTTGGCATCGTACTTTAAATTATCATCCTATCAAATCAGCAAATATTATATATTCCTGTGCTGTTCTTCATAATATAGGAAAATTATATAACGATCAACAATTTGATTTGTCAGATGTAGATATTGATGACGATTTACAAAATGTACAACCAAATCCTGTTAATATAGGTATGTAGTATTTTATTTTTGATTAAATTTTTTATTTATCTGTACATTTTTAGATTTTCCAAGAAATGGAGATTTTTAGTAGAGGGTAGAAGAACAAGGAACAACATAATACACAATTAGTACAACTATATACTTTTTAATATATAGTTAATACATTTATGTATTATAAAAAATGTATTATAAAACAATAATAAAAATTTTAAAAAAATCTTAAATAAAAAATGAACTTATATATTTTTTTTATTAGGGCAATGTTTTAATTACAGCCTCAGCTAAAAGTTTGATGGAATTACTTAAGCTGTGCACTGCCTCCGCTAAATTATTACTAGCGGCCACTTGTTCTTCAATTACAGCTTCTAATGTAGATTTTCGGATGTTCCTGCTTATTCTATTCCGTCTTGGATTCCTCACCGGTGTCCGTGTGTTTTCTAATTCTGGTAGCTCAACTTATATTAATTAATTATATGTTCTTATTAAAATATCAATCTAATTAGAAAACATATTTACCTGTACAGCCGGAAGAGAAACATATTCTTCTTCGGTTTGAATTTGTATCGGGTTAGCTTCATACTAAAAACACAATTTATCAACTTGACTTAAGAAGAATAATTATTTTAAAATAAAAATTACATATTAAGGTTTTATTAATATTGGATATACCTCTATAAAAATTGTATCTGTTGAGGTACCAACATCTTCTTGGGCTGTCTGACCTACTTCTAAAATATTTGGCTGAAATTAATATAGGTAAGAAATTTTTAACATTATAATATGCAAATTACAAATACTTCTATATTATTTAATCCTAACTCCGGCACACCTTCTGCTCCTTCGATTGCCACTTTGGCAATTATAGAAAGAATTTTTTCCTCTGTCTCCGTTAGGGTTTTTGTTAGATTAATTCCTCCACCAGTCTTATTTGTTTCAATTTGCACTTCTCTTGCTCGCCTTTTTGCATTTGTCTTCAATTCTTTGTATACCTGCATAATTAAACACATTAGCTTGATATATACACAATTTAAAATTATTACCTTTTTCCATTCTCGAATTGTCTTCTTCGGGCCTTTTTCACATTCATTTAAAATGTTTTTAATTTCTTCCCACTCATTTGTATATACAGCATCCGGGCTGATTTCAATGCTGGTCATTTTTTGGATTAAAAAATATACCAGAACCTGTATCTGGTATTTGGTGGTTCTTGCCCGCTTTTTCTCTGGTACTGTTAATATAATAAATATAAAATAATAATGTGTTTATGACAAAATAAAACAATTAATATGGTTTTTCTACAAATAATATAACTCTGATAAAATTGTAATTAAATTATTTGTGGTAAATACATTGTTTTATTTTAATTTAAATTATTTAACAGCATTATCCAGAATAATAATAATAATAGTCTCGCTTACCAGATTTATTCATTTTATCCATAACAGTTTGCACACAGTTTAAAATATTACTGTTATGCCCGTATGACACTATCTATAATTATATATTGAATTATATAAACAATCAAATTTTTAACAAGTGTAAAACGCACAAATTATCAAGGTCTCAATTATATCTTGAAAAATTATAAATGTTCTATAATCGACGCGAACGTGGTGCGCAATAGTATCACAGCCTCCTATATACACAACTGAAAACAGTGTCAGTATTCAGTAGTAATTAAACACATAAGTTTTATTAAAGTGCATCAAATTTAATAAAGGTAAGTTTAACAAATATTATTATATAGGTATATATTGTCAATATCAATATTTTTAATTTCAATTTTGAATAATGCCTCTACTGTAAATTTGTAGGTTATATAATCAAAATCTAGCATAAAGTCAATATTAATTAACTAAGGGCCGGTATTATAAAGACAAAATAAATCACTGAATAACAAATCTCAAATTAAATATATTTGACGAATAAACGTATTTCGGTATTATAAATCTAAATTAACTATTCGTAAAATAAGAAATTGCAACGCCGCATTTATATGTTATTTTAATATTGTAGTTATTGATGTGTTATATTGTAGTCTTTGTTATATTACAATAATCCCCTACAACATATTGAAAGTCAGTTGCATAACATCGTAGAGCAATCAAAAGCTGATTTTCAACAGAAATTGCTCCACATTAAAAATAACCTAAGAAACATGACAAGTGTCAAGTTATTCATTGAATAAATTTTAATCCCTAGATTTTGGATGATTAATTTACTCCATAGATTTAGTTACCTACTTTTATTATTTGACGTTTATAATACCGAAATCAGCCAATTAAAATAATTTACTTGGTTAGTAAATAAAATCTACAGATTTTAATGGTTTATAATACCGGCCCTTACAGTATTGGTTTTATATTTGATATTTGCTTTTTCTTTAAGGTAAACTTGACAATGAAAATTGTAGCAAATTGACACTAAATATTTATTGGATATGATCAAGGGAAGAACTGTAAAAAAAGTGATGGAAAATGGAGACGAAATGAAAATTAAAGAAAATCTTCGTGTGATCTTTTATATTATTTTATTTCATATGTTTATTGATACTTTTTTGTATTTGTATGTAATTATTATCTATCTGTACATAATATTATATTTCATATGTATTATTAAAGTTTAAATTTTTTGTTTAAATTTTTTGTTTTAATTTTATTTAACAATATTTTGTATGGCTTGTAGATATGGCTGTTACCTCATTGTTTCATTGTTTTGTTTGTTTTATTGTTTATCTGGTTGAGATAGTACGACTTTAACAATGTCTTGGTCACGGGAACAAGTGGAGTTATTAATAAACGAGTACAAAAAATATCCCTGCTTATATGATGTTAAATCCAAGCAGTATAGTAATAAACATGCTAGAAACTTTGCATTGGAATCCATTGTCAATAATTTTTCTGTTTTGCGATGTGTAACAGCAATGGATCTAAAGCAAAGTTTCTCTAGCATTACGGTCCAATTTTTTAAATGAACATCGTAAACATGTGAATTCTTTGAAAAGTGGTGCAGGAACTGACGAGGTAATCAAATATTGTCAATTCGACTCTTATTATACATATATTAATAACGATATTGAGAAAATCCTGTTATCAGCAGATGTTTAATTACATCTAATTAATGATTGCTGTGTGCTAATAACGGACATTTAGAACATTTTCTCTCAATATCGTTAAACAAAAAATATATATAATATATTAATACATTTTTTTAGATTTACGAACCAACAATTTGGTATTACAATATAATGAAGTTTTTATTAGAATCTTCAGTTAATAACCGAAGTTCTTGCGATAGTTTAGATGAGCAGTCGGGAACTGGAATCATCAGAACAGGTAAAATCAATTTATTTTTTGATACATAATAAATATTGTATTTTTTATGAAATGAAAACTTGTTTTTTTACTAAGAGTAGTACATACGTGTACTATGTAATTGTATGTACATAATTTATAAGATATGTATTTTTAACAAATTATTTAAATAACATTTAACAGAATATGTTTTATATAATATTTGAAAATTTAGTAGAATATTTTAAAATTGCTTTTTTATTACATACAATATTCAATTAAAGTAATACTAAAAACAATTATTAATTATTTAATACATGCAAAATTTTTATTTTTAGATTTGTCTTGAAGATGGTATTATATATGAACTAACAGATGAGTTTGATGCACAGACTACACCCAGCACAAGTCAATTACCCAGTGCTTCTTCAGCTGAACATCAAGCTCCCTCCAGGAAGAGAAAACAAAATGAGCTGTCAAAAGAGGATTCTTTCTTTGAAAACGCATCAGCAGCTCTAAGAAATTTAATACCAGTTTCAGCTCCAGCACCACCATCAAACCCAGATGTTGAAGAAGTTGATTCATTTTTAACGTACTTTAGAAGTAAACTGTTAAGAATTAGCAATAGGAATATGCGGCATGAGGCTGAAAAAGTACTTTTGAAAGTATTTGATGAGTATATTGAAAAATAATAAAAACAATAAAACATTTTATTTATTCAATAAATATACAAAATATTTTTAAAAATATTTATATTTATTAAAAATTTATTTTTAAATAAGGAGCTCCGTGCTAAACTGAACAAAGTCCATAAATTGGAAATGTTTAATGCAAAAATTGTTTTTTCATATGCTATAGTCCAGTTTAGAGACAACATAACATGGTATATATCAAACAAATACATAAATGTCATTTAAGGTATGAATCATATGACTATATTTAATAAATCAAAGCATTTTTTTTTTTTTTTTGACCTTGTTCACTTTGACTTTGACCTTTCATATATGCTAGTTAGAAGACATAATTTGAATGTTATAATTATGTTTTTGGGAAGAATAATGAAGGTTAAAATGAATGACTTTATCTGAGAAAATTCAAATTTGAAACATTTTAAAGTGATTTAAGTTCTAACATAATAGTTATCTAGTTATAATCACTTTTGTTGATTTATTAAATCAGTTTATAATATCTTGTGCCAAATTTATTTTTGTCATATACAAGATCCCTGTAATTTAGTTTTCAATTATCCATGTAGGTAGAAGATAGTGTGCAGACACAACGGCGACCCTAGCATCGTATCATAAGTTTTTGCTTTGAACTTTAAGCATTCTTTTAAATAATTACATTATAATTGATTGAATTCAATAAAATTGCTGGAACAAATAAAAATACCTTATGCCGGAGCAAGGGTCTTCGTTGCTTTACATATTGAAATTTGTCACTGCTTCATCTTGCTATGGTACACAACCATTTGATGAAGTAAAATAATTTTTAAATGTATCTCGAATATGTAATGCATTTTGAGATGAGCGATTAGCACCTTGTTGGTTTTGCAACCGTTCAAGTTGATGCTGAAATTCTACATTATTTGTGTTATCACCAACAGACGTTTTTTGTAAGCAGGTTGTGCAATACAACGCAAGTTAATGTAATTGTTTTCACTTTTTGTGGATTTAAATTAATAGGATTTAAAAGAATCCGAAAACGATTTGCTAAAATAATAAGATAATTAAAAATTCTTTTGTCATATGTAAGATTTCGTTGCGGATATGGTTTCATAATATGTTCGGTTAGCAGAAACGCATCATCGGCAACAATTACATAAGGCACGGGATTAGTGCAACCTTGTAGTATTTGAGATTTTAGAAAATCTAGCAAACTATTTGTAAGTGCTTCTGATAATGTAGAATCTCTAAACACCCCACCATCACTTACACAACCATTCACACCTACATTTACATATAAAAATTTATGATAAGCATCAACTAATGCCAATAGAACAATAGAATTATTTCCTTTGTAATTATGATAAAAAGAACCGGCTGACATTGGTGCATTAAACTTAATGTGCCGGCCATCTACTGCTCCAAGGCATTGTGGGAACTGCCATAGCTTTTGAAAGCCTTCCGCAACTTCTTCCCATTCTTCTTTTGTAGTAGGGGTCTAAAAAATCTGTTATTATTTCATACTATTTGATTAAAAAAATAAGTTTGTGACCATTAATTTAATTTATATTTGATTATTACATACTTTTAAATAATTTAGATATAGTTGACTCATGTATTCTTGTAGAATACATGAGTGATCTATAAGTTTCACCAGTACCTAAAAACCGTAGTGTAACTTCCAACCTAAAACACAAAAATACATATATAGAAGTTCTACGGTGATTTGGATAGGTATGATATTAAAAGAATAAATTCTTATTCCAAAAATTTTACAGCTAGTTATGTTTGAAGACCACCATCAGGCTTAAAGATTATGCTGTTGCAATTAACTAGATTAGGATCAAACCTATGTTAATAGTTTAAGATTTAAATTGTTAAACTTTCATTTTTCACTATGTCGATATGCCCAAGCATATATGCTGTTTGTCTATTTGTTTTGTTAAATTTACAACAATTTTATATTATGTATTATTTAACATTAATATTGTTTTATCTTAAACTGTAAACACTGTTTAATAAATCCAGTTGTTATACTAATCTACTTATTTTGTTATTACAAATATAATATATTATATAATAATTACTGGTTTCTTGCGGATACACTATCTTGAATTTGAGTGTTTTGTTTTGCTATTATTGGATGTATTAGATCTAACAAAAAATCAAAACTATTGGAGTCCAATCGCAAAAAATTTTGATACGTGGCTGGATATTTATTATTTAAATATTTTTAAATTTTGCCACTGCTGTTCCACAAATAGCAATTGCCACTACTTTTTTAAGTTTATCTGGTAGTTCCATTTTTAATAATAGTAATTATAATTATATAATAATATATATGTGATAAGTAATACTACCGGTGACTAACAATCAAACAATGTTAACAGATAATTGATCTGTAAAATTTCAACATTGAGTTAAAATTGCTGTTAAAATCAATTAAAATCAATTTTTAGCTAATCAATTATCAAGTTTTTCAATATTACCTAGCAACGTTCAAAATATTAATTAACATCGCTGTTAAAAATGTACAGAATAAACTGACGTTTAAAATATGCGTGTGCACAATTTCATATCTAGCGGGCTCATTTAACAGAACAATAAAGCGCTTGCGCACGTCGCATTCGGTCCCATAGGTAGGCCCTACGTACGGACCGAAGTGACCGAACGGGAGAACTCTACACAACTGCCCGTATGACACTATCTATAATTCTTTATAGAATTATAAATATAATTATGAATGGAACTTTAAAAAATCTGTAAAATCCACAAATGATCATCAATTTTATTGCAAATTAAAATTTTAAAAATATTTTTAGTTTTTTTTTATAATTGACGCAAAAATGTACGAATTAACAGTTTTAAAAAAATAGTTAGGTTATATTACAAATGCTATTTCTCACATTTTATGTGTTAATTATAAAGAAAACCTAAAAATATTTAAAAAAATTTAATCTACAATAAGATTAATGATATTTTGTGTATTTTACAGACTTTTTAAGATTAAAATATTTTTATATATGTATATAATTCAAGATATAATTATTGACAGTGTAATACGGGCATAACAAAATATTGTTATATAAAAATGATAATTTCTGAAAAATCTAAATTATAATAACCACAGATATAAATAATAATACACACAAATACAAAATAGGCAATAATAATAATCAGATTTTATTAACAAAATATACTACATAAAAATTATAATTACTGAAAAATAATTAATTTATAATAATGACCGGAGATATGTATACAAAAATAATAAAACACAAATACAAAATTGGTAAAATTTTGTCAAGTAGCAAGTAATTTTATCGAGAGTAGTCGACTAAATTACTGGTTAATTGACTAGTTCGTTGATCAAATGCGTAAACCTTTATACATACATAATAATAAAATGCAAAATGAGTAATAATATAAATTACAGACCAGAGTTGAGTCGTATAAAAGCAAAAATTGCTTAGTCCAATACAGATAATTTATATAAAAAGACAACAAATAAATGAAGTGTTACCTGTAATTACCTGTTATGCGATAAACGGCATACAAAATTATGGCAATGAAAATGACTTACGTACAATAAATTAGTTTATACTTATACATGATTGTATGAAAGTGAAGATCGTTGTGTACATCTTAATCTCAGGATTATTGTAACAAAACATATTTGCTTATTAATATATACTAAAATAGTTTCGTAAACCTTTTGCTAATTGCCAATGTAAAAATTGATTTGTAAAGTAAGGTATTTGTCGAGATATTTCATATTTTACAATGCTACTGTTCTACTTAAAGTGAAGATTATTATGTGTAATGTTAGTTGCATACTGTTGGAAGTCCAGTTTAAAATTGTGTGAATTTTGTTGCCACTGACGTAGCGGTAAAACTAGTTAAGTACAGTGTGTACACTTAATATTAGATGGCGTTATATTCAACAATAAATATTTGATAGTACAACTGGTAGTAGCGTTACTAAGAGTACATCCCCTTTAAGAATTTTTTAAAAGCAAGCTGGTTGAAAAGTATGAGTGGTCAAGGTTAGAAGATTTACTATATGAATAGCGGAAATAATTTTCATTTAATATTGACATTTCAGAGATTTTTATTTTGAAATATATTTGTATTTAATATTCGATTTTTTTAAATTTTACATTTAAATCGCAGTTATATTAAATTATTGATCATTTTATTTAATACGTGTTTGATTGTTAAGTTTTATATAAAAATAAATTACTATTTTATAAAAAAATAGAAAAGATTTGGCAACTTTGTTCCATATTTACATTAAAATAGATATAATCACTAAATATTATAAATATCCAAGTTAATGTAAATTTACTTGCAATGTCCTAAAATACATTGCAAGTAAATTTATTAGTTAGCATCATGATAGTATTTGTTTCTGTTTGTTGCAAATTTAGTAACTGTACAATTATTTTATAACACTCTTGAATGTTGTAGGGTACAGAATTGCGTCGCCCTCTCTTAATAAATTAAGGGTACAAGTTTTACACAAATCTAAGATCAAATGAGAGCAAATATCGTAATTTGTACAATTATTTTATAGTGGTCTTAGACTAATTTGTCTCTGCAGCTGCACCCTAAACATTGTACCCAATTGTCGTTTCAACTCAATAAATTAAAGGTACAATACACAAATGTATATAAAATGCATTTCTCATGTTTATGTAAAAATGATTTGATTTGACGGTTTTGAGACACGTTTAAATGTTACTGAAACTGATCATAAAATTTTATTATTAATTATTTTGCTAACTGCGAGTAATTATATTAAACCAAGTAGTCATATAAATCCAAACAAATCATTTGGAAACTATAAATATTATAATAATGTTCAAGAGCATATATTTTGTGTTATTTGTTTGAAATCACATTTATATTTTGCTTGCTTGGCCTTGCCACACAAAAAGGGCCTCTCAATTGGGTATTCAATCTTAAAGTAAACATTTTTTTGTAGGCATTTATCTTTTTATAGCTTTCCGTTCTCACATTCCATATTAAGCAAATATTTTAAATGTTATATTTAAGAAGAAATATGTAGAATAAATAGTAAATATTTAAATATGCCGATTTCAATAGATATAATTAAAATTGCAAGTTGACGGCGTTTATGATGTTAATCCAAAACATATATAAATATAGTTTAAACAATGTTTATGAAAGTTATTTTATAGTGCCCCAAAACATTGTACCCTTTCGTCCCTCTTATTTAATAAATTAAGGGTACAAAATTGCACAAATGTAATATAGGTATCAAATGAAAGCAAATATGGTAGGTTATACAATTATTTTATGTTATCCCAGAACATTGTAACCTATCGTCCCCCTGTTAAACAATTAAAGGTACAATATTGCATAAATGTAATATGGCGGGTATCAAATGAAAGAAAATATGGTAACATATATAGTTATTTTATAGTACCCTAGAACATTATACCCTATTGTTCCCCAGCTAAACAAATAAAAGTACAATATTAAACAAATGTAATATGGGTATGAAATGAAAGCAAATGTGGTAACTTAAATAATTATTTTAAAGTACCCTAAAACATTGTACCCTATTGTCCCTAGCTAAACAAATGAAAGCAAATATGATAACAAACAATTATTTTATAACAACTCAAAACATTGTACCTTATTGTCTCCCTGCTAAACAAATAAAGGTTCAAATATTGCCCAATAGTAATATGGGTATCAAATGAAAGCAACTACGTTAACTTACAATTACAATTGTTTACCCTAAAACTTAGAAAACTTAAAGAACTGCAACATTACGTCAATGTTGTAAAGTATTTAAGTCATTTGTCAATTTTAAATCAAAAATAATTTAAATAACTTGTTTTTAATAAAATTTAGAAGAGATTCTAAGAGAGTCTAAGTCTCAAATCTTTCTCCTAATATTCCAACACAGAATTGTACAAAACCATAAAAGAACTATTTACGTCCATTTAGAAATCCTAGTATTTTAAATATATGGCCAATCCAAAAAAGAAGTAATTAGAAAAAAGATTTGATATACATTTGTTGTTTCATTTAATACGTTACGTCTGATACCTCGAAATTTAATTTTAAAACATTAAAAAGTTAAAATTGGCTTAGTTGAGAATACTACAGTCAGATATTCTTTCAAAGTCTTTATTAATTATTAAATATTGGTACAGATTCTAACCTAGTACATAACTCTAATACGCTCTGACAAGTTTGTCGATATTGTCTTCGAATAGTATGAACTATAAATTGTGCTCATTAATATGAATAAAAAATAAAGTCGACAAAAAAGCAAAATCTTAAACAACACCAGCATTTATTATTTTGAAGACAGACATTAAACAATCAATTCTAAAAATAATACTTTTGTTGTCAAAAAATCAATTGACAAAATTTACAGATTTATGATCAAGATATGACCTTGTTATTAAAATTCGGATGCCAAACCTTATCAAATAAGTTGGAAATTTCTAGAACTATTGCAAGATAGAAATATCTGCTTTTTCCTTTTAATTAGTAACTAATTTGTTTTGTTTAAAAGAAGGTCTTACAAATTTTGAACAACCTTGCAATAAAATAATTGTTTTATATATTCCTGTCAACTCACTTTTATCATATTGTATAACATTATCATAATCTGCAAACAATTAATTATTTTTTGTTAAATGCTTTACGCTTAATATTAACTGTCTTTTGTTTTGGTTTAATAATAAAAAATAGAATTTATTTTTTTATGTGAACTTTTGGATTATAAGAAATGTGTAAAATGTGAAATTAGTAAAAAAAAAAATGTTTATTTTGAAATAACTTTAGATGAAGCGCGGCTTAAGTTCAGTAATAATAACAACAGTAATAAGCAAATGTTTCTAAAACAGCCTCAACAGTAGTTGTAATCTCTGAAATAATATGAGAAAAATTGGTGAGTAAGGTTATGAGAACTAGGCAAACAACCATGTTTTTTGGGCGGATACTGTTGTAAAAGATGAGTGACTTAATCATTCAGTATTATGTATATTAAAACCTCCTAACAAACTATATAATTGATAAAATATTGAACTTTTTTAAGATTGCATTAAAAAAGCGTGTCAAAACTTGCGAACAAATTATCCAAAAAGGTTTATAGTTGCTTTATTTTGATAATAGTATAAGAATTCACTTTTTATTAGGTATATCATATCATATTACATTTGAGCAATAATTGTAGTCTAATTTATTTAGCTGAGAAAACAATAGGGTACAATGTTCAATGAAAATATAATATAATTTTACAACTTATTATATTTGCTTTTATTTGATAACAATATTATATAAGCAATAATTAATAATTGTACCCTTAATTCATTTACTTAGGAGGACAATAGGGTACAAATTTTAGAAATACTTTAAATTAATGGTAGAATTTAACATATTTGCTCTTAATTGATACCTATATTACATTTATACAATAATTGTACCCCAATTCATTTAGCTGGAGGGACTATAAGGTACAATAATGAAACTATAATATAATTTTACAACTTACAATATTTGCTTTTATTTGATACCCATATTAAATCTGAGCAATAATTCTACCTTTAATTCATTTAGCTGGGAGACAATAGTGTACAAAGTTTAAGAGTACTATAAAATAGTTGTGCAAGTTAGCATATGTGTTCTTATTTGATACCCATATTACATTTATGCAATAATTGTACCTTTAACTCAATTAGCTAGGAGACAATAGGGTTCTATAAATAAATTGTACAATTTAACATATTTTCTCTTATTTAATACTTATCTTGCATGATTTATGCTCTTCTTATTTAATACTCATATTTTATTTGAACAATAGAAAGAGTACAAAGTTCAAAGTTTAAAAATGCTATTAAATAATGCACAAGTTAGATATTTGCTCAAAATTAAAATTTTTCTTATTTTTATTGTAAAATGAATAAGTTTGAAACTTTGCTTTGTAATTATTATTCTGTTATTGACACTTACAATAAAAACCATATTTCCTAAAATAAACAAAATTAAAAAAAAAAATCAAATTATTTTTTGTACCTACCTAATTATACAAACAACATGGATAATCATGAGATCTATTAGTAATGTATTAATTGTAAAGATTAATTAACAGACAAATCTGTTTCAATATTAACATGATTCTATCTGATTAAATAAAATAAAATCTAATTTATTTTTCTGACAAACATTTTAATTATTTTTACAAGAAAAGAAGTTAATAATTATTATTTTTTCAATAATAATTTGTATTATAAATTTTACTATTTTTAAATTATTTTAGAAAGGCATATGTGCTATTGTATTTAATAGTTATTGTGTACCCGGGCCAAGAAAGGTCACGGTCCACAAATTTACCGACCGCTTTAAAGAGAGATATATTTATTTGAAACGATAGCTTGTTGAGAGAAAGTTTTATTAAAATGTATGCAACTCTCTACGCATGTTCCGTTATAATAAACCTCTCATTGATAAAAAAGATTGAATATATGCAACTCTGTTAACAATATTTAGTATTACGCCCTCTTATATTGTAAGTAAAAATTACCATATACGCCTAAGTTCTTACTTTTGGCCACGGAGATGTGGCGACAATTTGTATACGTTCATAAACTGTAGTATCATAAAGTAAGCTTGTAATAGCTTTTGCAGAAAGAAAGCATTATTTTAGACAGTATATACGTATAATCCGCTCTTTATAGTACTACTGTATACAATAAAGTAAAGATATCCTTACTTTATAAATAAAGCTGTCTTTACTAAACTGAAATAGTATTCAAAGCCTCATTTTCATACAAACATAAAGATACTGTTTTCTATATTATAAGACATCACTGGCACTAATTTATAATTATTATAATAACTATATCCGTTAGAGACATTTTTTTCTTCGCAGGCTCTATCGGCTTCAAAAAGTTTAAACAGAATATTACAGATATCACTTTTTTTAAAACACTTCACTAAAACACTATATTATAATAAGGTCCATTGCTTTGTTTATATTAAACCAGTGCAATTTATCTGTTTTTCATGTTGTAAGAAACTACAGGACCCACTTGTTTCCAGTGTGTATATTATTTTCCCGACATCTAAAATGAAAAGTACATGTTATTATCTGCACAACAGACAATAGAATTAAATCACTTTATTTAAATACAGCTTTTAACTGTTGTGGTGTCTATTTATTAATTAATATTGACTTTAAACTGGTTTTAATCACATAACCTAAAAGCAAAACAAAACCAAAACACCAGCTTTATTTAAATTAAAAACATTGATATTGACTTATAAAGCAAGAAAATAAGTAGAATGATATTTTTCCTATCCACATATTATAAATATTAGTTAGACTTACCTTTAAATTTGAATTCAAAACACTTTATTTACACTTTTCTTACCACTATCACATGTACATAGACGACACAATACATGTATTTCAATACAAACCATGAGCACAGCTTGTAAGTATTGTAAGTAGAGACGGCTGTGGATACCGACGTTAAGTTAGCACCCCATTCTGCCGACCCCATTCAAAATCCATACGCGCGCTGTTTCAAAATCCATACAATTGTATAATGCTAAAATAACAATAAATAGCGGAAATTTAAACAATATTAACAAATTATAATGTTAATAATTAAGTAACAATATTAAATAAAATAAAATAAGATAACTCTAACAATATTACAGAAAATTAACGGTTTTTTAATTTTAAAATATATCAACAATTTTCAATGTGTTCCCGGTAGTCAATGTTAATGAAAATTTGGACTTAAGCTTGTCATGACAAAGCCAACCTACCGTGAAAATGTCATGGTGGCCGCGGACCGGAAAATGCCATTTTCTTCTAGTTATACATTTTGGGGTGCTGGGATAACATTTGATTTTTTTGCAATGTGTTCCCGGTACTCAGAAGTAATGAAAATTTGGATTAAAGCTTGTCATGACAAAGCCAACCTACCGTGAAAATTTCATGGTGGCCGCAGACCGGAAAATGCCATTTTCCTCTAGTTATTCATTTTGGGGTGCTGGCATAACATTTGATTTTTTTGCAATGTGTTCCCGGTAGTCAGTGTTAATGAAAATTTGGATTTAAGCTTGTCATGACAAAGCCAACCTACCATGAAAATGTCATGGTGGCCGCGGACCGGAAAATGCCATTTTCCTCTAGTTATACATTTTGGTGTGCTGGCATAACATTTGATTTTTTTGCAACGTGTTCCCGGTAGTCAGTAGTAATGAAAATTTGGATTAAAGCGTTTCAGATGGCGTAGCTCTTCATGAATTCGCAATCTTTATCTGGAGGACAAAATTTTAGTAGCTCTACATGTTGATGCATAAAAGGCGTCTTATTGTATGTGTAAATTTGTAGCATTAATGCATACCGGATGGAGAATGTAGCATTCTCCTACCGGTGTGTATTGTGCTGCATTTTGCGCATATGGAAACCGCCTTAATTCTCCATTTCCTCTATTGAATTTATTTTTCTTTTTCTACATTTGATCCACATCTGATTGGTTCTCTTCATCATAGCTTTATCGCTATATATATTTACATGGATGTATTGTTATTTCTACATGGAAATCATTGTTCCTAATACATGCATTTCAGTTTTATGAACGGAGTCATTCGTTGCTTGCGTTGCGTGTTTGTTTGTTTTGTCTGTTTTTTTGAATGACATAATAATACCTGTTGTAGTTGTAGTGTTTATAATGGAATTCTGAAATACAGGTAAATAATTAGAACTGGTTATGTTTAGTCGGGGTTTAAAATAATAACTTTGATCGGGTGTTTGATGTTTATAGTTTAACTTATTTGATAAAATTAGAAACATTATTTTAATTTAAGATTAGTTTTAAAATTTTATGATGTTAGCATATTTTTTTTAGAACTTTTTTTAAAACTTAAATCATTGTAAGCACAAGGGTTGGATGACCAGTGCGTGTTAGGAAATATGTACTTAGTTAAATTTTAGTTTTTTTTTTCAGGTTTTTTCAGGTTTTTTATTTATTTATTTTTTTTTTACAATTTAATGTAAGCACATACGGTTGGATGACCAGTGCGGGTTAGGAAATATGTAATTTGTTGAATTTTAGTTTTTTTTTTCAGAATTTTTTTAGATTTTCTTTTAATTTTAGTTTTTCTTGCAGAATTAATTAATGTAAGCACATACGGTTGGATGACTAGTGCGAGTTAGGAAATATGTATAAAGTTAATTTTTTTTTTTTCAGACTTTTTCAGGTTTCTTTTAGTTTTAATTTTTTTTTCAGAATAAATATTGTAAGCACATACGGTTGGATGACCAGTGCGAGTTAGGAAATATGTATATAGTTAAATTTTAAATTTTTTAGTTTTAATTTTTTTTTTAGATTTAATTAATGTAAGCACATACGGTTGGATGACTAGTGCGAGTTAGGAAATATGTATATAGTTAAGTTTTAGTTTTTTTTCAGTGTTATTTAGTATTACTTTTAATTTTAAGAATTTTTTTTAATGTAATGTAAAGATGTTTCTTATTTTATTTTCAATCGCTTAATTTTGATTGGTTATTACCGTTTATACCCGACTAAACTAAACAAAATCTATTTCAATATCTGCATTTTTCAATTCCATTACAAACATTTCTACTGCAATAGGTTTTCAGTTTCTAATTATATCATTCAGCTCATAATTTCAGACAAAACAAACAAACATGCCATGTATGGCATCGGATGATCTCTTGAATCATAATATTGGTAATTGCATTGTGGCGGGAATTTGATTTTCATGCTTTATAGAAACAACATACATTCATCGATATGTATAGCGATGTAGCTATTTGTATGAAGAGGTCGAATTGGATTTAGACCAAATGTAGAAAAAGAAAAATAAAGGAGATGGAGGGTGAAAGGAGAACAGTGCATCAATGAGTAGAGCTACTATGATGCGGTTGTTCTCGAGATAAAGGTTGCGTATTCATGAAGAGCAATAGAGCTATCTGAAACGCTTTACTGCGGGTATAAAGGATCACCACCACACAACCAAAAATGAAAAAGATTCCGAAGCAAAGTAGACCTTCCCGTAGAAAATGTATCCCACGAGATAATACCGGGCTGTAAGACAGCGGGGGGGGGGGGTTAGGTTAGGTTAGATTAGTTTAGGTTAAGTATTTTTTTTATACATATTTATTTATTTATTATTTTTATTTTTTTATAAAAAAATAACTGGATCAATTAAAAAATCTATGTCTAAAACAGACACGATTCTATTTGTTCACAACTGTCAGAAAACGTTTTTAACTGTCAGAAAAAACTTTTCAAATGTTAAAAACTTAAAATAAAATATTCTCAAATGATCCAAATAGTTCTTTTTTAAACTGTCAGAAAATGTTATCAACCGTCAGATATTTTATTAAAACATTTTTTTTCTTCATTGAGATCTTGTTTTGACATTAATTTTGATATTTGAAATTTTATTGTGATTATTTTTTGAATTACAAAAATTGTTTAAAAGTTTAAAGATTAATAAAAAAGTCAAATACCCCCAAAAAACGATTAAAACTATCAAACAATATTTTAAAAAATGTCTAAAACGGTGAAAAAAATATGTAAAAATATCAAAAATTATCCAAAACTGTTAAAGAATATGTAGAAACGTCAAAAACTATAAAAATCTAGTTATTATTCAAAATTGTCAAAAATAACTAAAGTTTAAGTTGAAAAACTGTCCAAAAAAATGTTTAAAACTGTCAAATAATATTTAGAAATGTTAAAATATATTTAAAATTGTTAAAAATGATCTAAAATTGTCAAACTATGTAAAAAAAAAAGAAATATGAATGTCTAAAAATTGTCTAAACATGAATGTGTTTATAGATTGTCTAAAAACGTCTAACAAATATAGATAAGTTTTTATCTGTTCTTAACTGTCAGAAAACGTTTTTAATTGTTAAAAAATATTCTTAACTGTCAAAAAATATGTTCTAAAATTTAACATAAATGATTCAAAATGTTTTTTTAATCTGTTAGAAACCGTTCTTAACTGTCAGGTAATTTAAAACATTTGTCTAACATTCTCAACTGTCAAAAAATGTACAAACTAGTTTTTGTAACTATTGCAAAAACTCTGAGGAATTAAAGTTTGAATTTTACTTCAAATTGAATTATCTTCTATTGTTTTTAAGAATTTTTTGTGTATATTATTAAGTTACACACTATCAATCTTAATGTTTCTTAATTTGAAAAAGCGTAATGAAAATCGCGCACAAATGCTTATTTTTTTGAGTTTTTTATCTATACATTGATTTGATTTGATTTGATTTGATAATTTTATTCGAGCCGCTATACCCGGCGATGAATTTTTATATGTATAATCACACAAAACAAATAGAAACTTTTTAACCTCAATTATAAAATGAACTAAAAATAAAACTACTTATGCATATTTTTTTATATTATACTTTTATACTGTGAATAATTTTTTTGTTTCCATTGTAGGGGTGGCTAGTAATCTATTGTTTTTTGTTTTTGTTTTAGTTTTAAGTTTTTTATGTTTTAGTTTTAAATGTTGTTAGAGTTTTATATTTTTGTTATATTTGATAAATCAGAACAAATGAATGTTTTGAATAAAGTTTATTTTTTTAAGAGTATTATAATTTTAATTGTGTTACCCTGTATTTCCTACAATTATTGTTACAGCTCATAAATAAAATTAACAATACAAACGTAAAAGGTGATTTGCATAAGAAGAAAGTTGATAGTTTATATGCCATACTGTTATATCGTTGATTGAAAGCAAACAGAACTAGTACCAAAAAAAAAACGCAATTTAATGTAGATTTGCGTACTTAAATAGACTTATGTAAGCCCGGTTTAAAGTTTATTTTATTTATTTATTTATTTATGCTTTTTACGGCTATTTTACATCGCCACAGTAAGTCTACGACTTGTTTAAAGTGGTTTGATGGGACCAACAGCTTAATACGTGACTTCCGAACCACGCTGGTGGATAAAGAGCAAGTTATCATTTCAGCCATATTTCGGGGATCGAACCCGGGACTGCTCGCATGTGCAAGTGCTCTACCATTGAGCTATCACACCATTTTAGTAAAACTCGAAAAACTGTCAAAATAGACACTTTTGGTGCAAAACTGTGTTTGTTTTAGTCGTTAGGATACTATAACTTAACGAAACAAACTGAACTAGTTCCAGAAGATTAGCAATTTAAGTTTAAACTTCTGCCCTCTCAACACCTCTATCCGAGACTGTGTTTTCTCAAACACATAAACCGATTTAATATTATGAATCTATTCAGAATTCAGTTTGCTGCCACTTTAAATCACCGTAGTCTTTTACAAAGTCTTTTATACATTTGTTGTACTGTAATATTAGATTAGTTTCATTTCTAGACTCTGGTACCGAAATGATCTACAACTTTGGTGTTACGTGTGTTATTAGTTTTAAATTTACTTTTTAATTTTGACATTTTTGGTATTAAATTTAGTATTTACTTATTTTAATCATTTTAATGTTTTTGGGTTAAGATTATTATTGTCTTATATATGCAGCTAATGACCTATTCGACCCAAAAAAAAAACTAATTAGTGTAGAAAATATAAAGAAAAAATACAATTTACATATGTAAATTATTTAAATCAAAATGATCTACTTTACTTATTTTAAACAGATAAAATTGTTTAATTGTTTTAGAACAAAAATAATCTTTTTAAATTGGCTGACATAAAATATTTATTTCATTCTTACACTGGAACTGTAGTGACTTCTATCTACAATGGGTGAGTTTTATTTGCATAATCTGATATTAGTTTGATTTGCAGATATTACAATTGAATATAATCCACAAACAAAAATAATAAGTAGAAAAGAAAAACAACTTTTAAAAGAAAATGTGTTAGGAAAGCTATTCTTCGATAAAATGAAATTAAATAAAGACTCGAAAGCACAAGTATATTCTTGCAAAATCATATTTCAAATAGAATTAAATTTAATTATTTCAGATATATGCACCTACAGGTGAATTTGATACTTACCAAACTTTATTAGAAAAATCTATTAGAACTGCAATTGAGATGAAACGTCAAGGCTTAAAAGCTGGTGATATTATTTCAATTTGCTCTTATAATCAACTAAACACTATGGTGCCATATTTGTCAGCACAATTTTTAGGCATAATTGTTGCACCACTTGATCCAACAATTGAATTAAAAGATATAAAATATTTATTAAACATTGTGAAACCAGTTATGATTTTTATATCAGATGATTGCGAAAATTGGATTGAAAATGCTGTTAGAAAATTTAAATGTTAAAATAATAACTTTTGGTAACTGCACTAATTTTATAAATTTTAATGAGTTTCTTAAACCATCAATTGATGAAACGAATTTTGAACCAACTGTTATAAATGGAGGGAATGAAATTGCTGTGATTTTATTCACTAGTGGAACTACGAACTATCCAAAAGGAATTTCACTAAGCCACAATTTCTTAATTGTAAACAGCCGCAATATGTATGTATGTAAGTGTTTATTAAAAATAACAATAATAATAGTTTTTAATAATTTCAGATCCAAGTGGAGAGTACTAAGATAACTTTACATTACTTGTCTTTATATTGGATTGGAGTTAATATATTTATTCTAACTTATATTGAAAAAAATATCACACGTTTGTTGTGTAGGCAGTTTGAAGCTGGTTTATTTTCGGAAATATGTTGAGCAATATCGCATAAGCAATATTATATTTATATCAATGTTTTAATACTATTTTTATTTAAGGTTGACTCAATTGGACTGCTTCCTTCACAAGCAATTAATATTTATAAATTAAAACCTACTAATTACAAACCAACACATTTAAAATATCTTCTTATTGCTGGAGGAGCAGTATCACAAAATTATTTAGAAAGTATAAAACACTCATTACCAGATACAGCAATAACAATGAATTATGGTTTAACTGAAGTTGGAATTGTTATTGCGGATTATACAAACAATAAAATCAGTAATAGTAAAGAAGAAACTGTTGGCTTTCCTCTGCCTGAATTTCAATTCCACGTTTGTAAAATTGATTAAAATCGGTATAAATATTAACAATTATTATAGATTGCAGATATAGAAACAGAAGAACCAGTAAAATTTAATAAAACTAGAAAACTGCGTATTAAACCATCATATCAACTTAATGGATATTATAACAAAGATTCTTCAGATTGTTTTGATAAGGATGGTTTTTTCAAAACTGGTGATATGCTTTATTATGACAAAGATTTTTGTTTTTATGTATCTGATCGAATTAAGGCAATGGTTAAATATTGTGGTTGGCACATTATACCAGCTAAATTAGAAGCTATATTAGAACAACATCAAGATGTTCAATTTGCAGTAGTTATTGGGATTCCAAATAACAAAGATGATAATCACGCTGTAGGAGTTGTAGTTTTGCACAAAGGTGCAACTATTACAGAAAAGGAACTACAAAAGTTTGTTGATGATCAAGTTGAAGAACGCAACAAACTAAGAGGAGGTGTTCAAATTGTAAAATCTTTTCCATACACACCAACAGGAAAGGTTGCTAGAAATACAATCAAGAATATGATTATTGATAATATGAATAATGTGTAAATTCTTTTATCATAATAAAGTAATCCAGTTAATTTACGGTTAATTACAGTAATCCCAGAACAGCATGGTCTATGGAATGTAAACGCAAATAAAAGATGCTAAAAAGGGCAAAGGCATGCGTACAAAGAAAACATCATTTTTGTGTATATGAAGTTGCCAATTATATCGGCCAACCTGTTCTTGAGTTACTGTAATTAACATTAAATAAACCTCTATTTGTTGATCATTCTGTTTTATATAAAAAGTGAATGCAATCAGTCTACATACATTTAAAATTTCTTATTATTGATAGTTTGGAGTGAAAAAACGATTTTTATTCTTTGCTTGTTATTTAAAGGCAATTTTTAAAATTATTAAATAGTATTTTTTAATAAGATATTAAACGGCCACATACCGCTATCAGTTTCTAGAGAACTATAGACCCCATTATCTTTTTGTTTTGTAACAATAATGTAAATGATCTAAGAATATATTTGATAAAGATGTCATTAATGCAGCAGAAAAGCTTAATTAAAACTTACTGCCAAGCCTGATTATGTACCAACTCTTATAGTTTCCATTTATCGATTTGCCACAAAATTGCAATTGAAATACCAGTTGTTTTGTGTAAGTTATAAGGATTGACCATAACCACCAAGCTTTATCAGTAAAAAGGACTTATCAAATATTTCATCATTATTTATATCGTAAACATCTTCTGCAGTTACAATAAATAGCCTGTCAGGTGGTTTTTTTTTTTTACAGTTGCATAATTTCTAAATCACAATCGTTATATAAGAAATGCTGCAAATTAAAGAGAATACGACCTTGTATCATTTTTATTACTAGTTTTACTGCGACAATAAAGGCATTCTGTTCTTGTATAAAAACTATTGTACTTAACATAAACATGCAATTCATAGTACACACTATCAAATTTATACTACACTTTACAGTTTATAACTTATTAATAAATTGACTTAAACACATTTTAATAAACATTAACCTTAAACAAAGACCATTATATAATTTAAATATTTAATTAACAATTCTGTTTAATCACAGTTTGTGCATAACACACTTTACACTATTTAAAACTTATTCAATACTTTAATTTACATTTTATTATCTAACCTGACGTTTTTATTATAAAGATAAAATTAGTAATAAAAAGATTTAGCTTACAATATTTTGTTTTTAAATATAATTTTTTTATATTTTTAGAACAAACCTTGTATATTTGTATTAGAAGTTGCCTATAGTCAATATAATATAGAAATGTGAATGTCAAACGTTTACAATTTCGTTTAATTTTGTCGTCTGAAGTATGACGTGTGTCTACATCTACAACGGACGACGAAACTAAACGAGAAAAGTAAATAGTGTCAAATGTTGTCGAGAGATGGCGCGGCGAACACTAAATAGCAATACAAAAAAATCCGAATTACACCAAACAAGTTCAAACGTTTTAATATATTTTTGATATTTTTTGTCTGCTTATTTAATAATATTACGCAAACGTAAGCAACATAAATGTGTCTTTATTTTAAATAGATCTGTGTAAAATCAGAATTTATAAATAAGTTTCAAATAAAAATAAATAATAATAATAAAAGAAAAATAACATTTTTCAAAAAACTTCCACCATGACATTTTCACAATAGATAGGCTTTGTCATGACAAGCTTAAGTTCAAATTTTCATTAACACTAACTACCGGGAACACATTGCAAAAAAATCAAATGTAATGCCAGCACCCCAAAATGTATAACTAGAGGAAAATGGCATTTTCCGGTTTGCGGCCACCATGACATTTTCACGGTAGGTTGACTTTGCCATGACAAGCTTAAGTCCAATTTTTCATCAACATTGACTACCGGGAACACATTGAAAATTGTTGATATATTTTAAAATTAATATAAATCTTATTTTATTTTATTTAATATTTTTACTTGATTATTAACATTATAGTTTTTTAATATTGATTAAATTACCTCTATTTATTGTTATTTTAGCATTATACAATTGTATGGATTTTGAAACAGCGCGCGTATGGATTTTGAATGGGGTCGGCAGAATGGGGTGCTAACTTAACGTCGGTCTGTGGATTGTGTCTATAATTATATAAAGAATTATATACTGTGTCATACAGGATATTAAGTTTTATATATGGAATTATATAACAAATTATAATAATAATTATATATATATAATTCAAGATATAATTATAGATAGTGTCATACGGGAATTAAAGTTTGTTTTGTTTTGTTTTTTTATATGACTGAAGTGCGCATAGTAAGCTTTTTCCCCTCATTTTATAGATTCCACTGCTAACTTCACATTGATTTTTAACGCCGCAGTACTAATTTACAGTTTTAACGTGAATATTAACATACATGTTAAAATCAACTAGAGATAATATTAATTTTAAAAACGATGTTAATTTTAACAGCGTCACTAGAGAATAGACCCGATAATCTGTTAAATCATTAATTTAAAAAGCGCTCAATTTATTATAACATTATAAAAAGCATCAAAACATGTCAAAAATTAAACCGAGATTTATAATAATATTTTACATTTTTAATCAAATAAGCTGTGACTGCAATTAATTATAGTAGTTTCTGCTTAAATAAATCACATCGTTTCCATGGCTATTGGTCATATATAAACAAATAATTAACAAACGTCAGTAATTAATTCGAATACTTCAATTACAGTTTTTTATATTAAATAAGCGGCTTTATGCATATTATAAGCTATACAAGATTTTTTATTTTATGTTAGTATAAGTCTTGTTCCAATCATTCTTATATGGAAATGGTAGTATATGAAAGCAATAAAAATGCTAAATGTTAACTGTGGTCCACTATGTAGCAGTCTTTTGTGTTCTGATTTTATTAACAGGTTTGTTAAGCGGCCGTGAGGTAGAACCAACGGTTGTTTGTGTTGAAATAATTACAAAGAGTTCTTTAACCTTCCTCCTACATGAATTAGGCCATTTATAATGAACGGGTTGAGGCATAACAATTTGCTGCCTTTCCTGACATGGCGCCCCGCCATCAAAGTGTCTTGCCTGCTCCATTTGAATTAGGTTTTGTTCGGCGTCTAGTAGCTCGGTTGGCTTCAGAAATCCGTCCCTTTTTTCTCTTCTTGCACAGTTATGTATAAATCTTCGTACATACGCTACGACTCGCAGTAAACAATTATAGTTTGAGAATTGATTCACCAGGTCTTCGCTAAATGTGTGTTCGAGGGTGGTAAACAAACATTCATTACGGGGTTGTTTGATCTCTGGGATTTCGTTATAGTCTTCTTTATTCTTTTTTAATTTAAGCCAGTCAACGCTTTGCTTAAGTAACCAAGAAGGTCCGTTCCACCACAACTCGTTTGTTGATAAAACTGTAGCATTTTGTCCTCTCGATATGATGTCAGCAGGATTTGTATCTGTGGGTACATGTTCCCATTCGGTTGCCTTTGTCAATGAATTTATTTCTCCCACTCTGTTAGCTACAAAGGTTTTCCATTCTTTATCAGCCTTTATCCAGCTCAATACAATGGTGGAGTCCGTCCAATAATAGAATCGATTGATTTCCAGATTGAGATTCTTTCAGTTGGTGCGCTAGTCGCGCTGCTAGGACGGCCGCACAGAGTTCCAGTCGCGCTATTGAGGTTGTTTTTAATGGCGCAACTCTAGATTTTGCACATAATAAGTTAGCAGCTCTCTTTCCCGTATTGTTGGTCGTGCAGATGTATATACAGGCCTGTTCGCTAGCGTCTGCAAACGTGCGTGTAGTTCAGTTCGAGTGAGGTTTTTCCAGTGGACGACCTTTCGTGGGATTGTTATGGCGCTTATATTACGTATGTTATTTAAATATTGAGACCATTGAGTGTGAATAGACATGGGCAAAGATTCGTCCCATCCTATTTTTAATTTCCACAATTGCTGCATTATAATTTTTGCCTTTATATTTACGGGTCCGATCAGTCCTAGGGATCAAATATGCTGGCGATGTCTGATAGAATGGTCCGTTTGGTCACCGGTTGGCTTGTGCTTGACGATGCAGGTTGTACGTATGTGAGAGAGTCCTTTGTTGCGTTCCAATACAACCCCAAGGTTTTAACGATTTCGTTCTTTTCCACAGTTATTCCACTACAAGTTTCACGTGGATCTAGCGTTGCTAAAATTGCAGGGTTATTTGATGCCCATTTATGTAGTTTAAAACCGCCTTTTTCCAAGAGCAACGGTAGTTCCTCACGTATTGTTCTGGCTTCTTCATATGTTTTTGCTTCTGTGATGAGAACATCGACGTAGAAATCTCTACGCGCTATTGCTGATGCCGTCGAAAATGTTTTACATTCTTGCTTGGCCAACTCGTCTAAGCATTTTATGGCAAGAAATGAAGCAGGAGCGGTGCCATACGTAACGGTGCTAAGTTCGAAGATTTTTAATTTTGTGTTTAGATCGCTCCTCCATAGAATTCTCTGTAGATGCGTTTGTGAAGGTTCTATTTTAATTTGGCGATACATTTTTTGGATGTCCGCTGTGATCACGACTTCAAATGTTCTAAATCTTGCAATTATTGTGAAAAGGTCTTGCTGTATAGTTGGGCCAGTATGCAAGATGTCATTCAACGATACTCCGTTTGATGTTTTGCAAGATGCATCAAAGACTACTCGTAGCTTTGTTGTCAAGTTATTTTCCTTTATCACCGGGTGATGTGGCAGGTAATATGGTGTGGCTGATGTGCTTGTTTCTTGTATTTCCTTTATGTGGCCAAGTTCTATATACTCGTTAATAAACGCGCTGTATTGATTCTTTAGGTTTTTGTCAGCACCAAGTCTTTTTTCCAAGTGTATAAAACGTTTTACAGCAATATCATACGAACCACCGAGGATTGGAGCATCATCTTTAATGGGCAGTTTTACAATAAATCTTCCTGATATGTCTCGCCTAGTGTTTGCTCGGTAGTGATCTTCGCAGATTTTTTGATTTTTTGTCTGATATTTATGAAACACCTCTCCCATTCTCCAGAACCTTTCTATTTTTTCATCCAGGTTTAAGCTGATGTGGTAATATGTTATTGAGTTTTCTACGTCTTGTTTTAATGACCCGGAAATTATTTAGCCCACCTTCGTCTTTTGGTAGTATAACCCATTTGATTTCACTTGTCCCACCATTAACAACTCCCAAAATAGGGGCGCGCCAATTATAGCATCGATACGTCCCGATTGGTTGTACTTGGGATCTGCCAATTTGATTTGTTTGGGTGTTTTTATGCCTATTCCCTTATAAGATTTTATCGGTAGATTTTCCGTTAACTTGTCAAGTATCAAGAACGTAATTTTCCAACTATTGTTGCTTATTTGAGAGTAGATTTTTGCATTAGTTTTCCATTTTACGTTTATGCTGGATGATGTTACTCCGCTGATGGCAATGCTAATAGCTTCTCTTGGTAATCCAAGCCTTTTTGCCAAGCTGGACGTCAGAAAGTTGGATTGGGAGCCCGAATCTAGTAGCACGCGGCATGTCTGTAGCGCACCATTTCTGTCCATAATGTTTATTTCAGCAGTTGGTAACAGCGTTTCTTCTATAATTGTTGATGATTGATAACACATTTCCGCGGGTGTTTCCTCGATATGTATCAACGTGTGATGCCTTTTGTTGCATAGATTGCAATTACGTTTGGAGTAGCAATTGTCTTGCGAGTGGTTATTTCCCAAGCAGTTAATACATAGTTTGTATTTTTTCACAATGTCAATCTTTTGTTGATGTGCTAATTTCTTGAATTGTTTGCATAGAAATAGCGGGTGGCTGATATCGCACACAGCACATTTCATTCGTGGCCTTTGTGTCGATTTAGATGCGATAGCGGCGTAATTTGTAGTTCTTGCCCCGTGTCCGTTGGTATGTTTATTTTTGGATTGATATCCGTTTTCGCCAATCATTTTATTGACGGACTTCAAAGTATTAACCTTTTTGCTGATAAACTCGACTGGGAGTGAGGCAAAGAAATTATCTGTGGTAATGTTTCTTCCCAATCTTTTGTATTTTTTACACTAATTCAAAACAACTTTTTCCCCAACATTAGTTTGTCTCGCTTTCCCTTCTTCTTTCCTAAAAAATGAAAACATTATTTTTTAGAAATAAAACATTTTTTGTTTATTACCTGTATATAGTATTCCTTTTAAAAGATATCCGGTTTTTGAATCTGCTAACCAAAAAACTTTGATGCCATTCTTAGCAGGCTTCAATGGAAATAATTGCTCATCTACGGTAAGATTTTTATGTGGTTTAAAATAGAATAGTAGGTTATTATTTAGCATAATCCATATGTCCCTGATGGGAGCTGCTTTGTCACTTGCTTGTCTCTGGCCACGTGTATTGCAATTGTCAAAGCGCACAAACCTTTGGTCTTTTTAAAATTTTGATCTAAATAGAGATAACGCACAAAAAGTGCGTAGCGCGCATCGTAGTACCCCGGTACCACGTATGGGAGACAGTGTATGTAGATTTGTATGGTAACATAAGGGTTAAGATAATAAAAGTTACGAGGTTTATTAAAAATTAATAATAAAAAAATATTGAAAAATGTGCAAATTACTTTCCAAGAATAAATCAAATTTAAATTATAAATACACTTGGCAACGTAGCAAATTTTTTAATAAATTTAAATTATAACGTAGGTTATGCAATAAATGTCAGTTGATATTTCTATTTAATTATGACTTATACTTTGAATACATGTAAATTACGCCGGTGATGCTTGAGAATGTCATGAATTCGATACCGTATAGTGTTTAGAAGTAAACGGTGGCCAATATGAACTTTTGTTTATAATAAATAATAACATTTGATATGTGTATTAAGTTGCCTACATTATTGGTTTGAATATAGTAATAGAAATTAAATTCAAATTATAACGTAGGCTATGCAATGAATGTCAGTTGATATTTCTATTTTGTTATGACTTTTACTTTGAATGAATATGCAAATTACGCCGGTGATGCTTGAGAATGTCATGAATTCGATAACGTATAGTGTTTAGAAGTAAAAGGTGGCCAATATGAACATTTGTAGTTTATAATAAATAATAACATTTGATGTGTATATTAAGTTGCCTACATTATAGGTTTAAATATAAACATAGAAATTTTGCAACGTTGCCAAGCGTAACAAAACTTAGAAGATCTCGTGAGGCCAAACGAAGAGTTTCTCAGCATTTTGGAATTAAGATTTTTGTTTTCTTTTGGCGCGGTCTACAAAGTTACCTGGCGTTTGTCCGCCAATTATTCTACACCCTGTATATTGTAATTATACAGAAATATTTTATCTTCCTAAGTTAAATATATTTCACTTGGAAAATAAATTTGAGTACTAGGGTATATTATGTTAAAGAATATTAAAATCTATGGCATTATTCTGACATACAAAGTCGCAATGACGATTGTTTGGTGTAGCTAAAATAGTAACTTATTCTATTTTGCGTTTTGGAAATCCATCTATACTTATAATGCGGAACTGTTCTGCATTAATCGTTTTATCAAAAAATGTAGGTCCAATTATTCCTTGAAATTGCAATCTGAATACCAATTTTATTTAATTAATAAAGTTCTAGAGATTGACAATAGCCTCGGTTTGATAATTTTGGCCGTTTACATGTTCTGATAAACGAAACCAAGCTTCATCGGTATAAAAGGTCTTATCAGATTTTATCATTGTTTAAATGTTTGTTACGGCCTAAACATGGGGTAGCATTCACATTAAAATTCAAATTATTGAAAAATTTATTTATTTTCATTTACAATTTTTTCAATTTAAATATTTTGTTTATTTGCTCTCTGGGGGAACGGCATTTCTTTTTCTCTAGAAAAAAAAAAGAATAGATAAATTAAATTAATAGTAATTGAGTTCAATTGTTACTTATCTTAACATTAAGCAGTGACGTTAGGCAGCCTTGTTTGTAGGGGTTGGTACGTCGGGTTGTCAAACTTGTTGGGTGAACGGCTGGTTGCCTGAAACATTGAAACTAAGTTTATATTAATGATATTTATATAAAAAAATAATGCCGCTAAAATTATCACAAAATGATTATTTGTTTGCTTTAAAAGTAGTACCGCTCATTACTAACTAGATTTCTTACTCAAAATGTGATGCGCGTTTAAATGTGACGGATAATAAAAAATAGATTGATTTGTCGTTACGTTTAAAACAAGACTGTTTTTATTACACAATTGGTAGTTTGATTTTATTGGGTGATCGGCGCCGTGGGCGGTATTTTACTCCAGTGCGAGTGAAGCACTCCCGGTGGTTTACCATGGAACCATTCCTGACAATTCTGTCCTTAAATGAATATGTTATAACTGTACTATATGAACAGTGATTATTTTATTGCAGAGAGACAGTAATGTTTAAATGTGATGTCAATTTAGTAATTGTTTTAGTTGGTTACTTACATTTACTCCGGTTTATTTCTTCAATATACCTGGGTTGTTGTTGTTTATATGTCCGTATATCTTCATACCCTTGATATCGTGCCAATAAAGACTTTATATTTGATTCGGCATCGTTGTGTGAAGGATTGCGCGATGACTTCTTGCCGCGAAACTATAATGAGCATCTGTGGCAACAAATTCATAGTAAGAATCAGGGGCTAGACGAGTCGATTGGCATATACAGGGTGTCCGGAAAATACGTGTACAACGTTTGACGACAGACTCCTGACGTCAAAATAGGTCGATCTAAGCCGACTTAGTTATATCCAAAATTGTCTCGTTTAGCCGGTAGAGGGCGTAAAAAAAAAACAAAAGTATAACAAAGTTGAAAGTATCTATTGTAAGAAACTAAGTAAAACAAAAACATTACTTAAGCAAATGTGTAAAATGACCGCCATCTTGCTGAATACACTTATTAACACTCTTTAAAAAATGATATTGGACCCTATCTAATGTCTCGGGATTATTAAAATGGTTGCCTGCATTTAAAATCCGCTGCAATAAATCATCGCGTGTGTTTACCGGAGTCTTGTAAACTTCTGTTTTAATAGCGCCCCACAAAAAGAAGTCACACATATTTAACTCAGGAGAACGTGGTGGCCATTTTACTGGTGCATCATTGCCTCTTCCAATCCATCGGTTGGGATATTGATGATGTAAGTATTGCCGAACGGCAACGGAAAAATGGGGCGGGGCACCATCATGCATATACCACATTTCCCTCCGAAGTAAAAGGGGCAAATTCTCTAGAAGAATTGGTAATGTGTCTTGCAAAAAATTTAAATAAATATTTCCATCTAACCTGTCTGGAATAACAATGGGACCAATAAGGTAGTGATCAATAATACCTGCCCAAATATTAATTTTAAATTGATGCTGATGATGTGCAACTTTAATGGCATGTGGATTTTCATCGGAATAAATATGTTCGTTGTGCAGATTGGTTACCCCAGATCTTGTAAAGCATGCCTCGTCAGTAAACATAAATTGACAAAATGTAAGCCGCATGGGGGGATCAGTCGGTAAAAGTTCCTGGACTTTTTGTATGTGGTAAAAATGTAACAACTGTTCTCTTAAAACCTCATTAACAATCGTTTTAGGAACATTTAACTCACGTTCTAAGAGACGGGTACTGGTACTTGGTTCTTCTTCAACTCTTTCCAGAATTTTCTCTTCTGTTTCCACAGTTCGAGTTGTTCGCATACGACCCCTGCCTTCAAACTTTTTCTCAAAACTGCCCGTTTCCCGAAGATGACGCTCAATATTGGCAAATGTTTGGTGGTTTGGTATTCGACGGTTAGGAAACCTCTCCATGTAAACCCTAACACTCTGACGCCCATTTCCTTGACAAAACCCGTATACCAGGAGCATGTCAACTTTCTGAGAGTTTATATAATTTTCCATTTTTAATGGTAAAATGAACTTGTAATTCAAGAATGTTGATCGTATACTTGAGTAAATTTCATAGACTGGTGACAATTTGTCAATAATTGTCAAATTATTAAACGCCATAGCAACAAGGTCACTTAAAAAATTATTGTTACAGGTAATTTCTTTTTAATATTTACAAGTTTTTGACGCCCTCTACCGGCTAAACGAGACAATTTTGGATATAACTAAGTCGGCTTAGATGGACCTATTTTGACGTCAGGAGTCTGTCGTCAAACGTTGTACACGTATTTTCCGGACACCCTGTATATTGCCCACATGTACAATCTGTTTTAGCGTATGACATGCGACATTTCCGCGGAAATGAGATTGCGTGTAATAATAATAATAATATATTTATTCCATTAAAAAAGATCCTATACAGGACATTGGACATGTCATATACATATATACATCTAAATAAAATCATTAAAATAGTGTTTAAAGACAAAACAATACAAATATACATATTTACTTACTAAAAACAAATAAATTAATCACAGATAAAATCATTTAACGTATAATAACATTTTTCTACTAAATATTTTTTAAGATGTTTTTTAAATGTCAGTATTGGTAAATCTTTTAAATGAGATGGAAGCTTATTAAATACGATACTACATTTATATATTGGGGAACTTTCATATAATTTTGTTTTATGATGCTGAATCATCAAACTATCTTTATTTCTTGTTGTGTAAGAATGATTATTTGAAAGTTTCTGAAAATTTTTAACATTTAATTTTGTATAAACAGCACATTTGTAAATAAATATTGATGTTAAGGTAAGAATATTATTTTCTATAAAAATTTGTTTACAGGTATCTCACTTATTTATATTGTATATCAGTCTTATAATTCTTTTTTGTAATACAAATAGTCGATGAACAGTAGTAGATTTGCCCCAAATTATTATATTGTATGAAAGATGGGAACATACAAGCGAATAATAAATGTTCATTAAAGCTGAAATATTAACATATGCTTTTAATTTCAATAAATAATAATAAGCTTTATTTAGTTTGTTTGCGGTGAACTCAATATGACGATCCCATTTTAACATTTCATCGACATATACACCTAAAAACACAGAACTTTTTATAGAAGCAGACATTTTTAACCGAGGTGGCTTTCTAATAAAAAAATGTAGATGAACAGTTTTTTTATCATTTAAAATTAGCTGGTTTGTTTTACACCAACATTTCATCGCTTGCAATATTTCATTGACTGTTATTTGTAACTCCGTTTCATTACTTGTACTAACAGCCACACTAGTATCATCTGCATAATTTATTAACTTTACTATATTTTCTCTGTCAATGTAAGCATGAAGATCATTAATAAATAAGGAAAATAGTAATGGTCCCAATATAGATCCTTGTGGCACACCCATTATACAATTTTTATCTTCTGATTTATACCCATTAACATCCACATAAAATTTCCTGTCCCTAATAAAACTGATTATTAATTTAAGTACATTATTTCTTATGCCTAACGAATACAATTTTGTTTCAATAAAATCAAAGTTTACAGAATCAAAAGCACTAGTAAAATCAAAAAATAGTCCTGCTACACACTTTCTTTGGTCTAAAGATTTATAAACATAGTCAAAGAAGTTTATGGTTGCTGTTTCGGTAGATCTGTTGCTTCTGTATCCATGTTGGCAATCCGATACCAGTTTAAATTTGTCCAGATAACCCCATAGTTCTTTACAAATTATCTTTTCGTAAATTTTAGAAAAGACACTGACGATAGATATTGGTCGATAGTTATTAATATCACTAGCATCATTACGCTTAAAAACCGGCACTACCCGAGCTACTTTTAAAGCTGTTGGAAAAATTCCATCGACGATTGATTTATTTATTAAAGTTGTTAATGGATCTATTATGGAGTTTAATACATGTTTGATGACGCAGACCGGTAGCTCATCAAAACCTTTAGAGTTTGTATTTTTTAACAAATTTACAACATTAATTATGTCTTTGTTTACAACAGGACTAAAAAACATTGAACTGGATGCAGAATTTGAAGTAGTGCATTGTGTTGATAACATGTTTTTAAAATAAGTTTCTATTTTTGTTGTGGTTATTTTGGCAAAGTGTTCTCCAAAAACATTACTGATTGTTTGATTACAATATACTTCGCTGCCATTATGAGTGATGTGCGTTATTTTATTAGTTTTAGTTTTACCAAATTCTTCCGAAAATATTTTCCATAATTTCTTTGGCTTGCTTTTTGCGGTTTCTATTCTAATTCCCAATGCTTCTTTTTTAGTGTTTGACACCAGTTGTTTGTGTTGTTTTCTTTCCGTTTTGTACAAACTGACATTTTCTTCACTATTGCATTTCTTTATGTTGTGGTATAAAAATTTAAGTTTCTTACTAGATGTAATTACTTTACTCGTAAGCCAATCTTGTTTTATATTATTTTTCTTTTGTCTTTCTACAATAGGACAAGAGTTTTGGAAGTGGTACAAAAATGTTTGCATAAAAGAATTAAATGCTTGATCAACGTCTTCCATTTCAACGCAATCCCAATTATCTATAATAAGACGGAACTTATACTCTATCTATCAAAACAAGTTGGTTTTGGAAGAGATCGATAGCGAACGTAAGCTCATCTCGCTATGTCGTAAGATCGAGGAGGCACGAGGTCTGGTGGAAGGCTATGCTCCGCCGACCTGAGGTAATTATAAGCTTACTTTAGAGCCTGATTTATCTTATGTCAGAAAAACTGGCAGGGTGCTTAGCGATATATATGTCAGGGGGGTTATTCTGGCATGTATCGCTTATCGCAATTAATGACGTCATCATTAATTAAAAAAATCTGCCGGTGATCTCATTTTGTACTACAGGACCATCTAGTAATATAACCCAATACCAAGCTCTATGTTAATTGTATTTTTTAACGTCAATATGTATTATTAATTACAAATTTATGATTTAAATGTCACACTTCCGCTCCGGTAGGGGAAATCTATGACGTGGTGCGAGATCGCAATGAGTGCCAGAATAGGGGTCCTGGTATCAGTACAGATACGACGAAGATGATAAATGGGATAGACCTGGTAGTAGCACAAGAGAGTTTAGTGGGGATTGCTTTTCCGAAAGGAATTGTGTTTCGAGAGGTAGATTTCAAGAGCACAGTGGTGATCAAAGTAATGCAGGTTGGAAAGTAACTCCAAGACAAGAAGAATGTTGTAGTAGGGATTGTCGTTTCGAAAGGGATTATAATCAGCGAGGTAGATCTCAAGAACGGAGTAGAGATAGAAATGGTAAACAAAGCAACGTAGATAAACCAGCGAACAATTGTAGTGGTAGAATAGACACAAGTGGCCACAAAAATGTTGGGCAGACTAGGGTCACTTTTGTAGATGACTCTCAAAGTCAAGAGAAAACCTGTTCCAATATCAATATAACTTGCTACCGTACAAAAAAGGGTTTTACGCGCGGGAGTGTAATGTCAAAGAGGTTAGGTGTTTTGGTTGTGGCCAGCCAGGTTACATTAAGCCAACCTGCCGAAAGTGTTTGGGAAACGGGAAACGGAGTCAGTAGAGGGCTTAGCTCTGATTCCCTTAACTTCCGTTGCCCATCCGTTGAAACAAGAGAAGAAGTTGATTTTAGATTTCATTCTCAGCCAATCAGGGGAAGACGAATGTCCATATATGTCAGTAAAAATTTATGGCATAAAATTATTAGGGTTACTTGATTCTGGTGCTAATGGCATTTTTATGGGCATGATTGGTTGGGAGAAATTAAAATCAATGGGGTTACGATTAAAGAAGAGCAATAGCGAATGCACAGTAGCTAATAACAGTCGCGTTAGTTGTATCGGGACAGTTGCAGCTCCGATTGAATTGCAAGGCAAGGTACGGTTGTTTGAAATTTATGTGGTACTTGAATTACGCCATATGCTAGTTTTAGGCATAAACTTTTGGTTCTAAATGGACATAATACCTAATCTAAGGACGGGGGAGTGGGTTTTTGGAAAGTCCAATGAAATATTAGCTAGGGATAGTCAATTGTCTATCGATTCATTGAAAAATTCGAATGATTTAACGGCCTCTGAAAGAAAGGAATTGAATGATAATCGGTTAGTGGGTATTTTGACAGTCTCAAAGATGGGGAATCACCCATAAGATAGTTACTAAGAGCGCTCCAATAAAATCCAAATCCCTGTAAGTCCGTTCATGCGAGCACTAATTGGCAAAGAAGTAAGTCAAATGCTGGATCTTGGGGTGATAGAGCGAAGCATTAGTGGCTGGAACTCGCCCATCCTAATGATCCCCAAAAAGGACGGATCTTACAGGTTCTGTGTGGATATTAGGAAGCTCAATGCGGTGTCGGAACCATGTGCATATCCTCTACCTTTTATTAATTCCATTTTAACTAAGCTAGGCAATTCAAGATACTTGTCTAGTTTAGATATTAAAAGCGCCTACTGGCAAATACCCATGGAGGAGAGCAGCAAAGCATATACTGCGTTTACAATTCCGGGGTTTATTTAATTTCCGACAAATGCCTTTTGGGCTAAGTGGAGCCCCAGGGACTTTCCAATCCCCCCGTTGGTACAATCTTTGAAGCTGAGCTGGAACCATTCTTGTTTACGTATCTAGACTAGATACTGTAATTACCACTCCAGATTTTAAAACCCATGTCAAGATTGTAAAAGAGGTGGATTAACCCTTAGCAGGGAAAAGTGTGTCTTTTGCAGAGACGAGTTGCGGTACCTGGGGTATATTGTGAACCGTTACGTACTTAATGTTGACCCCGAAACGGTACGGGCAATAGTAGATATGCCAGTCCCGAAGTGTGCTTGTGATGTGCGGCGAATCATTGGAATGGCGTTATGGTATATTGGTCCGAAGACTGTGCCTTATCCTTAAACAACGTTAAGGAGGCGTTGGTGAAACCACCAGTGTTGGCATGCCCTAATTTTGAACTTCTGTTCACGCTACAGTGTGTCGCCAGTTCATATGGCTTGGGTGCTGTACTATCCCAAGAAATCGATAGGGAAGAAAGGGTAATTTGTTATTTTTCTCGAAATCTCTGTAAGGGAGAGATGAATTTCCATGTCACCGAGAAAGAGTGTTTATCTGTTTTGTGGAGTGTGGAGAAGTTGCGATGCTACTTGGAGGGTGCGAGGTTTACGGTCATAACAGACCAATTATAGTTTGTTATGGCTGTACAACCTAAAAGACCCTTACGGCGACTAGGGCGTTGCGAATGCAACAGTATAACTTTACTGTTGTGCACCCCAAATGGAAGGAACATGTCGTTCCTGATTGCCTGTCCCGCGCCATCCCCGAAGCGTCCGTTAGTAGTATGAAACTGTCTGCCACGAGTGTTATCTAAGATAAGTGGTATGTGAGGATGTTGACGAAGGTTACAGAAGATCCACTAAACTATATAAATTTACGGGTGGTTGATGGCCAATTATATAGGTGTGTGGAATACGTCGCAGGAAATGAGTTTGACGGTGACTGGTGGAAAGTGGTAGTGCCAAAGGAACGTCGTAAAGAGTATTTACATGCTTGTCACGATAATCCTAAAACAGGCCACTTAGGAATATATAAAACTTACTATTAAATATGTATCCGGAAAAGAAAACGTATTTGCTGATACTTTGTCGCGTTTTTCTTCTACTCGACTTTATACGCCCGTTGGAAACGTTATTACCGGCAGAACAACGCAATGATAAGTTCTTAGGTAAGATTATTCAAAATTTAACAATTGATGATCATGAAGATCATACTCGTTTTATAATGCATAGTGGTATGTTGTTTAAAGGCAAGTCTTTAAGCGCGTATCTATGCATACCGCAAAGTCAAATATTGGCCACTTTGGGGTTTTTAAAACGTGGGCTGCTTTACGCCGTGAAGAAAGGCTTACACCAAAGTGTTAAACAGGAATTAAATCACTGTGAAATATGTCAGTTTACTAAAGTGGCTTTAAAGCCACAACCCCCACACCAAGACATAATTCCGGAGGAACCAAATGGTCTTTTAGCACTTGATCTATATGGTCCTTTGCCTACTTCGTTCGCGACAACGGACGCAGTCCTTAGGCGTTTTAAAAAAGACGTATTTGATAAATTTGGTATGTACTTGCGGATCACGGCACGCAATTCACTTCTCAGAAATGGCATGATACTTTGGAGTCTTTGGGTATAAAAGGCGTACATTGCTTCGTCAGATATGCTCAGGCTAATCTATTAGAGAGGTTAATGCGGGAACTGGGAAGGCATTTCCCTATTTTTTTGATTTGAAAAGCATACACGCTGTGGGCTCGAAGTCCAAAATATAGCTCATTTAATTAACAATGTAGTGCTTGAGTCTACCGGTTTTGCACCATGCGAGTTACAATTAGGGAAAAGTCCCAACCCTATATTATTGAATGTCCTTGATTTTCCGGAGGCCAACTTAACTCATTATAAAGATAATCATATTAAGTTATGTCTTGCCAGGGAGACATTTTTGGGCAAAGCGAGCAACAAGGCAAATGTCCTTACATCCTGGTCGTCATTTTACTACATTTAGATTTAGTTTTGCTTAGAACAAACCCCTTGTCTTCCGCGGTGGCTAAACAGACAAAGAAATTTATGTTGTAACTTTTGTACTTCAACATCCTTTAACCGAAGTAGAAATAGGCTTTTTTCATGCTACGCACCTAAAACTATATTCAACACCAACACCCTAATAGTTAGTTGTGCAGGTGTTCGGGAGCAGATGAAGCGCTTAGGTTTTTCCCGCGGAAAACCGTACTTTTTTATGCGTTCCGATAAATAATATATCACACAGGAATGTTTTAAACAGTATACACAGTACACTAAAACTAGACAACATGTGTTCGACCCGAGTATAGGCTTAGAGCCGCTTTACAATTATACTACAATAAATAAATAACTATTTAGGTGTATATGTAATTATTAAAAAACATTTAATTATAACTAAATGATAAATTTCAAACCTGTAATGTTTAAATGAACGTAAGTCAATTTAAACATCAATAACATACTTTAACTTTAGTTATTACTAAAAAAAAATCGGCATCATTATCTGGACTGGATATGAGGTATGTATGGATTGCGCATCCAATTTGTTATCAAACAAGGACAATTTAACAAAATTGGACATACCCATCAAAAGAAGCACATGGCGGCCAAGTGTCTTTGTCCAATTTAAGTCGACATTCTTCCAGATACTAACACAACAACTCTATTTAACGTTCGAGGTAAATCGCATTACAACTGCGTTACAAAATGGTGTACTCGCCGAGTAAAAGTTATATAAATTACCCAAACAAATGTTTTGCACAAAAGAGGCCGTTTATTCTCAAAAAAGTACTTTAAATGCCTTGCGATTAACAAAAAAATATTTCAAATTTGCGCATGATCCTCTTAACGGACGTTGCCAGACTTCCAAATCTCTAGTGAAAAACTCAAGTATGTAATTTCCTTCCCAGGAATATGAAATATAGCATAAATACACCTAAAACATGTATTCCCATTATTCGTCCACCCGGCCGATCCCTATAAAGCAACTAATCACATTCTAATGGCTGTTAAACATAATAATTTTAATAAACTTGCCAATATATGGTATGGGAGTTACTTCTTTCTGTGATTTTTGTCTTGACAATTAAAATATATTTATTACAACAATGGATGTTGACATTAATTATATTATTAGGCAACTTTCAGCACTACACTGTTCAACACTAACCTAAATTCATACTATTTCATACAAATTTTGCAAGTATCAATCACATACTAAAAGTATGTTATCAAATGTATTTTAATGGTTATGTTTGATTATAAATTAAACATAAAACCAAAAATAAAGGTGGATTTTGAAGAATAAAAATAAGCAAGTATTATTACTGTACGTAAGTCAAAGTTTTGTGAGATTTAAAATACATTAACAATTATTTATTTATTGTTTAAAAAAATAAGAGATTTAAAATGCAATTAACAACTATTAAGCCATCAATAAAATAATTGAATTTATTGTTTCACTTTGATTGCTTTAATAACATGTGATTGTGCCATTGGCTAATTGCTTGATATAATGCATAGAAATTATAGTACAAAACTAGTAACTATTATGCCACAAACAAAACAGTTGTAACACGTCATTGTTTCAATAGCAAATTGCTTTAAAATAATAAAATAAAAGGTAAAAATTATATTTAGCATTAGCAACCACCGGCCACCAAAAAAACAATTGTAACCAATCGCTTGAAATAATGAAATAAAGCAAAGAAATTATACAGAACCCTAGCAACTGTTAAGCCACAAACAAAACAGTTGTATTAATTGTTTTATTTTCATTTATTTGAAAACATGTGACTATTTCAATAGCCAATTGCTTTAAAGTAATAAAATAAAATGTAAAAATCATACCAGCAACTATTACGCCACAAACAAACAATTGTATTTTTGTTTCATTTCTATCTTTGTTCGAATGTTTTATTAGACAGTAGTTTGTTTTGTTGATTAATAGTTGTTATGGTATTATGGTCACTTCATATAATGTTTGCTCTGGTGCCTGACTTTGCTTAACATAATCTTAAAAGAAACAGTTTTGAGGTCATGTTAGGCAAGGTCAGGAGGTAGACGGAGACATATGGGGTAGAAGGTACAAAATTGTAATGGGAAAAATTGGGAAAACACCACCAATGGTATCGGCAGAAATGCAGAAAACAGTTGTGGGGGAACTCTTTCCAAAACAGGAGGAAAGAGTACGTAGAGAGTTGCCAGTAGAGGCAAATGAGGTTCGTCTTTTTTTCGGAAAACGAGCTTCGGGAGGCATCGCAAAAAATACGTTGTGGAAAGGTACCAGGGCCTGACGGGATCCCCGCAGAAATCGTCAAAACTCTGGTGAAACAATATCCCAAGGTGTGGCTAGCGGCAGCCAACAAATGTTTTACAAACGGAGACTTTTTAATTCTACAAACGGAGACTTTTTGGAACTATGTAAAAGGGCGTGCCATGTTCTTCTAGACAATGGTAAAGGTGGGGTAGGTGCAAGAGCTTTTTGGCCCATATGTCTTTTGGACGTAGCCGGAAAGCTTCTTGAGCACCTAATAGTGCGGTTTTAGGATAGGCCGGTCATCCCTGAGCGCGCTTGCTGAGGTAGCTGCTAAGAAATACAGCTACACACATCGAAAAGCATGCGTCTTGGTTGCCTGAACGTAAAGAGCGCCTTCAACTCCCAAATACCTGCTAAATATCATTAGCAGCTATTTGTGGGACAGGGTTTTGCTAGTGGGAAAAGGGAGGAGATAATTTTAACAGGGGGGGGGGGGGGGTGCCACAGGGATCAGTTTTAGGCCCCACGTTGTGGAACGTCCTCTACGACGACGTGGTAGGTCTGGAATTGCCCATGGGTGTTGAACGGGTAGCTTACGCCGACGACTTGGCGGTGATAATTACAAAACGCTCTAGGGGGGAACTGGAGGAAACGGAAAACCGCGCTCTTGCCTTCATAGAGCGTAGAATTAACGAGCTGGGCCTCAATATTGGTCTCAGAAAAAAAATGTGTTTACTTAAAAAAACAGTTTTGAGGTTATTTTAGGCAAGGTCAGGTCACGTGACGTTAGATCAGGCTGCCCAAAAAAAAATGGACCAAATAAACATTTTTTATTTTTTTTTTCTGGATGGGGAAATCCTTCATGGACACTTAACACTGGGTTCAATAGTGCTAAGTAGTGCCGGACTTTTACCGGCTAAAATTCCCTTTTTTTCGTGGCATCAGCAGTCTCCTTCTTCTTCACTTTCTTTACTATCAATTGCAGGTTCATCCTCATTGATTGATAGGATGAATTACTTGTGGTTGGCAGGGGTTGTACAATTTACCTGCCAATTCGTAGAACCTTGTCGTTCTATCTACATTTAGCTCGGTACATTGTTTATCAAACATATACCGAGCTAAATTTCCAGCTAAATGATTCTTTCTTCTGCCACTACTTGAAATTTTTCACTGGATCGACAAAATTCAAAGAGTGGTTTACCTTTAAGTGTTCATATCCATGCTCAGTCAGGCAATCATACGCCTTCCAATAATCAGAAATTATTGTAGATTTTTTTTCGATCTATTTCTTGATTATTGGAGATAGCGTATCCGTCTTTTCCACGGTTACCATGAACACTGACCTTCAACGCGATGTCCTCTGTGGTATTTCCGTTTGCCAAACTTACTTTCATCAATTTTGACTGTAATTCCAGGACCCCCCAGTTTTGACTGGGTTTTTGAAAAAATGATCTAATACCACTTCCCTACAAAAAGAGGACCAATTCACGCAAGTATTATGGGAAATTTGCAACTGCCAAATGATAAATTTAGAACTGACATTACCCACCCACAAATTTACAAACAAATTTTTTTTTCTAATTGTCAATTTTCAACCAGCAAAAAAAGATCCTGTCCGAAATGCTATGTCAGTTCTACATAATTTGGGTTTCTGATGACTTTTAATAATTTTATTATACGCCATCGATATCCATCTGTCCTAAAAAATATTTAATATCAATATACAAAATTATTTTTCCTGGTGGTTTCAATGTATAACCATTTTAAATGAAAATTGGACAGACATCAAACTGATACAGATTCTGTTTCTATGTACAATATATTAGTAGTTTTAATATTATATATTAATATTAAAACTACACTAAAATGTTTTAAAACTAATTGCTATCTGTCAAATTTTATCATCACATTGTCAGTTTCATTTAAAATCTGTCAAAATATGTTCTAAACTGTCGACTAAATTGACAACTAAAACTGTCAAAATGCTTCAACAGATTTGCTTTATTCAATATTGATCGAAATCTATTCTGATCTTTCATAATCAACTCGTTTCATATTGAGTGAAAATATATTTTCTAATTTGTCAAAAAACGTTGACAAACTGACTAGAAAATTGTCAAAATGTATGCTACATTGTTTGGTTAGGTTTGTTTGATAGATGCAAATTTATTTTTAACTGTCATTACTCATTACATTCAATTTTATAATGAAATCAATTAACTGTCAAAAATATTACTAGAATATCATAAATATATTGCTGATTTGACAAAATAGTACTGCCATCTTCCAGTGTCCTTTAACAAAATAACAAATTAAAAATATATAAATACAAACACTCGCTTTATTGAAGAGGCCCAACTTCGACTACAGGTGTCAAAGTATGGAAAATGTAATAACTGGGTAATTGACGGGCCTCCCAAACTCTTCCTCTTAGAGAAAGTATTTGTCTGCTACTTGGAGGGATTTCCCAAGTAGCTTAAAAGCAAAAATATATTCTAAAGGAATATGTAAAAATTTAATTAAAAAGTGAAACTGAAACAAGTAGTAGCTGAATGAAATAATAAAAGAAAAATTTGAAATATAAAATAAAAAACTTACCCGGCGCCTCCTTATACGCCCTTTTCTCTTGTGGAGTTTCCTAACGGGGATCGGACAGTTTTGATAAAAACTGTACCCACCCGATTCCCCCGACTTGCCTTGGTCCGTTAGCAAGCTTCTTGAAGAGAAGCCAGTAACCAGGGTGCACTACGTGGAAGTAGACCTGAGACTTGATTCGCCTACGATCACTATATGCGGCTGTCTAAACGTGTATAGGAACCACTCTTATAACTTGTAAAAATCGTATCGTTAACCCTTTCGCACCCCCGAAAGTTGTCAACACATGTTACCAAACTGACATAAAAATATTACTAACAGTCTAGAAACTAATTTAACTCTCAAAAATGGTAAAAAAAAATGAATAAATGATTAAAATATATTCTATCTATGAACACATAACAATGATAAAATAAAAAACCTACAATTTCAGATACTAAAATCAATTAAATTACAATTGGCAACATATAACATTGTATGCACAACTTTATTATAAAAATATGTTATTAGCTACAACTTACGAGCCATGGAGAGGTTTCAGGAGAAGTGCTCCGCCACATTTGCAACACATGTAGTCACCTTCCTTCGGAACCAGTTTCCATGTTTAAAGCTGGTCCAGAAACTTTTCTTTATCATTTGATAAATCTGTCAACGTTTCTATTGTGACAACTTCCATGTTGGTGCAATTTAAAGTCAGTATGACAATATCGTTTGTTACGCAATTTGTCAATCAAAAAACACGACGCTAAATGCGCCAACTCGATTTGTATGAAGATATTAGCAACGCAGTAATATAATTTTTTATCTCTTTATTCGTACGAATTGCAAGCATTCATTTCCAATATCTTATATTAATTGAGATTGTTTTTCGTTGGTTTACTTGTCCATAACAACACATAATAGGTGTTTTGCATTTAAGCGCGTTTGTTCAAAAAAATATTTAGAGTTACTTCCATACCACCTACCTGATTAAATATAATATTAATAAGTTTTTTATTCCGATTCCAACACTTATGCATCACTGGTCAAACTAGTTTTTATGTGGTTTTAAAATTATGAACAAATAAAACAATTTACTATGTTTTTGATCATACATTTAATAATTTATTTCATTTGTAGAAGGCTCTAGTAGAGCAGAAACTAGTAATGTATTTGTAAGAATAGATTTGTGATAAAAACATAGTAAATTGTTTTATATTTTTCATTAACATGAATTATCACATAGTAGAGATCACAATCATCAATTACTTTTAAAATTGTTTTTCTTTCATCCTTTGCAGCTTGTCAAATACATATAATTTTCGGCATTTTGTTTTTCACAAAACAAAGTAATTTTAATTTTAATTTTTTTTGGTTAAAAAAAATATTAACTTATATGCTATGGGCAGACAAAAAATAGTTGTACTGGCAAGAATGCATTTGCAGCACTTTGATAATTGCCGCTTTTGCTTTGCTCGTGCAACCAAACATTGACGTGTTGCAAACATTACTTTCATACCTTTTAACTTATGCCCGTATTACATTGTCAATAATTATATCTTGAATTATATATGTATATAAAAATATTTAAATCTTAAAGTCTTTAAAATGCACAAATGATCATCAATTTTATTGTAGATTGAAATTTTAAATATATTTTAAGGGCTTTTTTTGTAATTAACACATGAAATGTGAGAAATAGCATTTATAATATAACCTAACAATTTTTTTTTAACTGTTAATTCGTACATTTTTTTCGTCAATTATAAAGATAAACTAACAATATTTTTAAAATTTCAATTTGCAATAAAATTGATGATCATTTGTGCATTTTACAGACTTTTTAAAGTTCCATTCATAATTATATATATAATTCTATAAAGAATTATAGATAGTGTCATACGGGCATTAATATACTATTCTGATCATGTTAAGCAGTATTTCAATGTCATACCGCACTTTTATAAGAAAAACTTTAAGTTTTTTTACACTTCAGCAATAATATCTTTCATTTATTACAAATATTGACATGGTTATGGTTCTTTATTACTAATTACTTCTTTTACATACCAAATATTTATTTACTTATGTAAATGTAACATGTTGTTTCTTTTTATATTCTTAGAAATATCTATTTGTAGATAGTTAATTTTTGATTTTATGTATAAAATATAATTAATCATACCATTAAAACACATTTGCATGCATATTTTTGGTATGTGAATGATACTGGCCAAAATGCGTATGAACATAGGCATAGATGTATGAATTTATATTAAGTTTTAAACATAATAGTAATGAAAGTTGCCTAATTATATAATTAATGTCAACATCCATTGTTGTTATAAATATATTTTAATTGTCAAGACAGATATTTCAATGGGGCTTGAATTATCTGAAAGTCAGAGAAAGAAGGGAGTAACTGCCATACCATATACTGGTAAGTTTAGTAAAATTATTATGTTTAACAGTTATGGAAATAAATCCAATCGACATACAAGGATAGTATTTATAAATGGAGAATAAACTGACAATCGGAATATAGGATATTAACAAGCTAAGTATCAATATTCTCCTATTATAACCACTAATCTCTGTAATTAAAAATAAAAGTAAATGTACCAAATTAATCTCTATTTGTCCCTTTCAGTGCCAGCCAACTCAACCAACCATTCTACATCGGCAACTCCATCTCTAGTAATAACAAACTTCTAGGGTGGGTAGGGGGGCTCATTTAAGACACTTTTTATTTATAAACTCATAGGCAACCATGTTCACCCTACGTAAACAAAAATTATTTAAATTTTATAATGAAATTTTATCATTAAATTGTATAATTAAAATGTAATTACAATTATGTTGGTAATATACAAATGGAAATTTAATATTAATAAATATGTAATATTAATCCGTTTATTAAAATACTAATTAATCATTTTTATTTTTTTGCATAATTGGAATACATGCATTAGAAATGTAAATATGGTTATTGCGATTACTAACTAATATTAAAATTCTATGGAAGCTATGAGAAATTTTGGAATATCAAATATATCATAACTTGAGGAAGGTCCGCTGAATTATAATCAATAATTAAAACTTCAAAATATTGATTGCATATGTGCTATGTAAACTAAAAACTGCTCCTTTGTATTATTATAGGAAATCTTAGCTAAGTTTTATGGTCAGTTTCAATGCTCTATTAAAAAAAATGTTAGTCATTTAATCAATTGTATTCGCAAAAATGTATTCAAACATATTATCTAAAAATGGATTTATTTCTATATTTTGATATTTTTCGGCTATTTCCAATTATAGTTTGACTAAAATACAATGACAAAATATAATTTGATCTTTTCTGAATGTACTGGTAAAAATAAATAAATTATCAAATTATATGTAGAAATACGAACTTCACAAAAGTTGCTGTTTTCGTTACAATACTAGAAATCAAGGTAGCGGTTGGGATGCTCTTTTTATTATCTTAGTTGGCCGTCTTTCTAATTTCTTTACGGTTGCTATAGTTTCTATAACAACGATAACAACGAATGCATACAGATGCGGTGTTCATCCATTTCGTTTCATTAGTAGCATAGCGGTTGTATTCGTTGGTTGTGTATCATATATTCTCCACAAATTACAATCGACAATATTATATCCAAAACACAATAATATATAATTACAGTTGAAAAATAATTATAAAATTAAGTTGGCGAGAAAAGCCTGTTTCAATGCAAATGCAGGTTCTAAACAATAATTAAGAATATGATTGCATATTTTATTATATAAAATATGGCACATCGACTGCCAGCGTTATCGGCTAATATATATTAATAAAATCCTATAAATGGTAAAAACTAATATGTTTCTAAATAATAAATTATTTGAAATAAAATAATATTATTCTACAAACTAAATTAGTTCGTCGTCTTTGCATTTTTTACTGTGTAAATTTATGATTACACTGTTGCTATGGTTCTGCAAAGAAATGCATAAAGATGCGGTGTTTGTTGATTTCGCTTCAACAACTGCATCAGACATCGATTGTGTATCATCTCTATATTATTTCGCAACAATAATATAATTTACAACTCGATAATAACCAGTTACAGCCATAATTATGTAATTAAGAGGCACACAGCTACAAATTCGTAGTTGTGTCTAAATATATGCTAAAAATGTATCTGTAAAAATATTAACATGGTGCTTATTGGACACAAAGTTTGCAAGAAAGGCCTGTTTTAATAAAAATGCAGATTCTAAACAATAATAGAGACATGACATGAATGCATATTTCTTAAATTGTTCGTACAACGTCGTGTATTAATATATAATATTAATTATTTTAAATAAAATATGGAGCATTAATATAATATACATTGACAAAAGCATATAAATGAAAAACTAATATGCTTGTAAATAATAAATTATTATTTGCAATAAAATAATTAAAAGTAGTCTTAAATTATACTACAAAATAAATCATATATGTTTAATATATCTTAGTTGGCCGTCGTTACAATTACTATTGTGTGAATTTATGTTTACACGGTTGCTATGGTTTCTGTAACTGGAATGCACAAACAGAAACATGCGGGTTTATCCACTTCTGTTTCAATAACGATTATAACTTTGATTGTGTATCATTTCAATATTCTTTAAATCAGTGATAATACAATCTAATACACAATAATATATTGCAATATACCAATAATTATAAAATTGAAAGTTATATAGCTAACAAATAAATTCAATCATCAATTTCGCATCTTTTAATACATGAACAATTTAAATCTTATAAAACTGAGGTCCTTAAAGATCGATATATTCAATGTTAATTCATAATTAATCGCATAAAGTTTTAGACTGCTTGTTATGTCAGTTTAACCTTTTATTTTAAGTTTAAGCTTAAACATGAATTAATTAAACTTTTGTGCTATTATTATAGAATCATTATTTTTATAAACTGAAGAAAATTTATTATTATGTTCAGCGCTATGATCTAAACGTCAAATGAATAAGGGGAAATATTATTGGCACGTCAAAAAAGGTGTTAATAGGATTATTGTGAGCCAATATTTAAGAATAGTCTTTTCTGACGCCGAGAAGACCAGGATATAACTCATTATCAATACACACTCCACTATCTCAATAAGGGTTCTGGTTTTCGGATCTTTTCTTTGTAAGGCTGTGTATGCGTCCATGATGTCATTGACGGTTTGACCTGGAAAATATCCGAGGTCAAGGATTTTCGAGACGACATCCTCAGTTAGGACCAGGTGTGAGAAAAGTGAATTTAATCCTTCCTGCCATCGCTTTAAGAGGTCAGCAGCTGGCGTGGTCTTTTCTGCAATGCAGCTTGTATGCTTGCTCATTAAGTCATGAACCGCGATCCCGAGGGTTACTGATGGCTTATCCATTGAATGTTTGGCCGGATCAGTGAACCTTAATTGTACGACAGCAAAACTAACGACAGATTTTTTTATAAATTTTATGAAGACAAAACAACTTTGCAGAATAATACATGGCACGATAAAAAAGTATATTCTACAACAAAATTATTTGTGTATGAGTTAGATTTATCGGCCCGACAGAATAAGATAAACGAACGGATATAAAGTTTTCTTTCACGACAATAAATTTTAAATAACACCCCTAAAAAGTTTTGCACTTCAGAATAATATATCACACTACAAACAAATACTTTACACGAAAAGAAGGAGTATATTAAACGATAGTAATATTCAATTCATTATGTATTTAAATGTATTTTCTACAACAGAAAATGCACAGTAAGATTATGAGAGCCACGACATCGTATTAACTGTTGAATAGAGCAAATCAACAGCAAAAAAGAAAAACAACACACAACACACACACAACACACACACAACACACACAACAACCACAACACACACAACACACGCGCACCCACATACATACCTGCCTTTTTTGCAGCTGCAACGGGAAAGAATAATTATGCATGAAGAAATAAAACAAAAACAAATAATAATATTTTTTTTAATTGAAAATATGATTTTCCATATATATTTATGTAATATATTCCTCTTCCTCCTCTTCCTATTCCTCCTTGTCCTCTTCCTCTTTGTCCTCCTCCTCTTCCTGTTACTCCTTGTCCTCTTCCTCTTTGTCCTCCTCCTCCTCTTTCTATTTCTCCTTGTCCTCTTTGTACTCCTCCTCCTCCTCTTCCTATTTCTTCATGTCCTCTTCCTCTTTGTCCTTCTCATCCTCCTCCTCTTCCTATTTCTCCTTGTCCTCTTCCTCTTTGTCCGCCTCCTCCTCTTCCTATTTCTCTTTGTCCTCTTCCTATTTGTCCTCCTTCTCTTTCGGCTCCTCTTTGTCGTGCCCGTCGCTCTCGTCGGCGTCGGCGACGACGACGACGACCATCTAGAACAAAAACACACAATAAATATTATAGAAATAAAAAAAGAAGAAACTTTTAAATTACCGCCGGCATTTTCATGTGGGGCTGGAGGAGCAGCCGGCGCTGGATCAGCCGGCGCTGGAACTGCTGCTGCCGCCGGCGCTGGAACTGCTGCTGCTGCCAGCGCTGGAACTGCTGCTGCGTTATTTCCAGGTTGTGTCTCTGAAAGTGGTATTTTAAAGTGTGGCAAAATTACGTTTAGAAAATATTTTAAAACTTACGATAATTTCTAATATATTCTTCCATTGCGTCGTCCATGTTTGGCGCGTCCGTCAAAATGTCCATATCTGCTATGAACACACAAAAAAAAGTTATTAAAAAACACTCCTCGAGAAAAATTTTAAAAGATCACGTGATCAACATCTTTAACTACCGAACAAAAAATTAGAAACATTAATCGACAAACTTTAGCTACTCGACAAATCTTTAAAAATCACTGTTCGACTAACTTTGACTACTGAACAATAATTTAAAAGCAAATTAATGTAACTACTAAAATTATTATTTGTTTCACATAAAAAATTGTCACTTGCATACATAACTACCGACATTGGTATTTTGTTTCGACATAATAAATTGTGATTTGTTAATCAACAATAATACTAATGTCAATAGACAAGTATACAAAAGAAGACAATTTATTATGTCGAACAGTTAATAATAATTTCAACAGTCGAGTATACAAAAGACAATTTATTGTCGTCAAACAGTAATCATCAAAATGTAGCTGCTCGACAAAAATTTAAAACCACTCGTCGACTAACTAATTGAGTTAACTTTTAAAATTATTATTAGTTTCACATAAAAAATTGTCATTTGCATACATAACTACCTACCGACTGATTAGTATTCGTTTTGACATAATAAATTGTGATTTGTTTACACAATATTAATTGTATACAAAAGACAATTTATTATGTCGAACAATTGAAAATAATTTCAATATTTAAACGTAGGACAGACAATTTTTTATGTCAAACAATTAGTAATAATATGAATAGATAAGTATACGAGAGAAGACAAATTATTATGTCGAACAATTGAAAATAATTTCAATAGTTGAGCATACGAAAGAAGACAATTTATTACGTCAAACAGTTAATGATAATTTCAATAGTTGAGTATATACGAAAAAAGATAGTTTAGTATCGAAAAGGCAATCAATAGTCGAACACTAATCATCAAACTTTAGCTGCTCGACAAAAATTGAAAAACACTCCTCGACTAATTTCAACAATAGAATAGTAGAACAATAATTTAAAAACACACACATCGACAAATTAATTCTAACAACATAATAAATTATCGTATGCATATTGAAAGTATTGTCAATTGTTTCGATATATAAAAAAATAACATGCGCATACTCGACTACTGAAATTATTATCAACATATAAATAATAAATTATCATGTGCATTCTCAACAACTAAAATGATGATTATTATTATTAATTATGTCGCATTCAGAGAATATGGGCAATCACAATTGTTGAAACATTTGCAATAACTGAATATGCCAATTAGTTACAAAATAAAGTAATAGACATGCCGACATGTACTTACTTGCAAATACCACCCACCGGGAACAGCAACAATTAAATTAAATATTGGAATATTGGAAGTCACACACACAGGCACACAGCAATTGCGGTTAGTTAGGAACGCAAAGCGCAGAAGTGAAAAGTAGGCAAACAACGTCACATGTAAACAAGTGGCGCCAGCTACCAGCAAGTATAAACAACTTGAGTGTTGTGGGTATTGTTAAGATGGCGCTAGTGTGTGTGTTTGTGCGTTACATACAGGGTGTTGGACAAGAAACGTACGACTGAATGACGTTATTTTTTAACCGATTTTTATTATTCGTAAACCATTTAAAATGGTTTTTCGAGTATCATAAATGCAAGTACACACATTTTATTTTTACTATAGTTGCTGTGGCAACCAACTTAATTTTTTTTAAATGGCAATTTTTGTTTTAATCTCTCTGATATTCTTAATACAACTATGTAAAATAATAATAATATATTTTTATAATAAATTTTTTTGATAATTTTGACAAACGTTATGTTTTTTTTTTTTTAATGTTTTTAGTTATAGTAAAGTAACTTAAACATAAAATACGTACCTCGGATAAAATGATTTAATTAATTAGTCGGTTAAAACTTTGAAAACCCAAGAAAGAATATCAAACACTGGCAAATAACATTTAGAGCAATTGATTGAATTAAAAGGATATAATATTAAAATAAAAAGTAGACATTTAACAAAAAACAGTTACAAAATACATAACAATATAACAAAAATCGCATGCTGGTCTCGGCGTGATCCAAAAAGTCCTCAACCTTCACCCGGAAGTCGTAGTTGGTACGTTTCTGTAAAATTTAAAAAATGTAATTGTCTGTTAAAAAACCGAAATAAAAATTTACCATAATCTTATTTTTTAGCGGCAGGACAACGGTTTGCATTTCTGTCCTGTTTGGGCGTCCTGATGCTGATGATCTTTTCTAAAAAACCGTTTAGCCCAACCTCGGTCTTTCTTTTCTCCTGGCCTCCATTTTTACAAAATGTGTTTCCATGTTTCTTTTTTATTATCGAAATCACATTTTTTTTTTCTTTTTGCATTCACCTTTTTTGTGTAATGCCTAATCAATTGGTATTCTGATACATTTCTTAGTAATTCTATACTTTAGAGCTTCGTATCTGGACACAATTGATTGTTGAGGTTTTGGGCATACCGTCGTCGAGCTTTTTTTTTCAAAGCACAACCGCTGACGATCGGTTTTTCATCTCGGATATGTTTCTCTCATTATGGGCACTTTAAATTATCAAAACAAACAAAAAATTATAACATGCTATAATTAGAAAAAAGAAATACTTACTCGGATTTTCTTTGTTGCACAACATGACGATCAATAATGGCAAGCACTGCTTGGAGCCATTGACATTCCCAACAACGATTTCATCATTGGCGACCAAGTCGTTGAATTAACAAAAAGAAAATTTAAACATGTTTTAATAAAAAAAAAAAAGAAATACTTACTTGGACTCTTTTCGCGTTGCCAAACATGGCGACCAACAAAACAACAAAATTTCAACTTAAAACTAATTGAAATTTACATAATTTCCAAAAAAAATTAAATATAATGTTTTAATTTAAATAAATTTATCCACGACTACATATTAAAATTGCGTTAATTAACAACCAGAAACAAACATCGGTGCTTAATAATGTTTAAACGCAAACGATTAAAAAAATAGACATCTTTTGAGTTATTTATATTTATTTATAAATAAATATATAAAATACGTGTAATTGCAGTCGTAGATAAATATATTTATAACAAAAAAGTGAAATGGAGAAAGGATTTGATTGCATTTTTTGCGCCACATCAAAAAATGCAACCAAAAACGGGAAATTTAATAATTTAAAATAGTGTACATGTAAAACATTTAACAAAAAAAAAATTAATTTTAGATTTAACATTATTTTATAAATGTAGGGTTTTCCAATAAGAAGTTTCATTACGGTGGTGGTGCAGTACCGCATTGTTTTTGATGAAATTTTCCATGACCAATTTGCACATTTACGGCGGTAAGTCCTCGATAAGTTCACGAAAAATCGCGGCGGCCAATTGTAATCACCTCTTCGACAAATAACTTTTTCTTCTTGCAAAATTGCGATTGTTTCGTTGCACATCAATATTCCGGCCATAAAAAATCATTAATTATAGCTCGGTAGCGCCATCCATTCACCGTAACAGTCAGCCAGAGAATACAAAGACTTTTGATGAAATTCATTTTGATGCATTTGAAAGACTCAAGTCTTTATACGGTGTAATGTCGTGTCTAATTCCAAAGATCGACGAGGATTCGACAAGCCCGAGTTTTCTTCAACACTACGGTGGTTTCGATTCTTCACACATCACAAACAGGTCAAATTTTTCCACCAGGTTTATTACCAAAAAGTTGATTAGTTTTTACTTGTCAAATGATGAATATTCAAAATAAAACTTTTTATTGGAAATTAAAAAAATTATATTTAACATAAAAAACAAAACATGTATTGATTCGCATTTTTGTATGTACAAAATTGCCATCAAAAAGAACATTCAAACCGCGTGCGCGCCCACACACATGTTACATATGTGTAGATACAAATCGATGTTTTGCCGTGAGATACCGTTGATGTTGAAACGTAGTTACGTGCTCAAAAATTTAAAATTGCTGTTTAAAAATGGATAAACGTTTATATAGCTTATATAGATTACTAATTTATTGTCATAAAAAAATTAACGACAGACGTTTACAACCGGTACGTTTTAGTCATCATTTCCCGTTCGATATCCCACGGCAAAACGCTAATCATGTCTGCGAGGCGTTTATCTACACTAAGAAATTACCAAAAATTTTTTGTGCCGTTTGGTACTCGCAGAACGATTTTTTACGCTTTGAAAAAAAAAGAAGAAAAAAACAACATCAAACTCACCAAACGTTCGTTTGCAGTTTCGTTTTTTTTTGGTCTTGATTTGATTTTTATTGCGTGTTCTTGCGTCAGAATCTCGTCGTCTCGGAGGGCTTCTTCTAGTGATCGCAAATTTTCGAGTGCTTGGGCGGTCGCCGCGTCGTTTTCTATTGCGACGGCGCCGTCTTCCAGTAGCTCTCTTTCCATTGTTACAAATCTATGTGTTATGTTAGACGCCAAAGACATTCTGTTACATTATTTTTTTTTTGATTTATTACTTTTTAATCAAACAATAATAAAAAAATAATTACATTTAATACAAGAGAGTGGACCAAAATATATACGTAAATAAATTGCATGCACATTTTCAAAAGCTGCTGTGCAGTGAAAACTCAAAAGCAAGAACTCTTGTAACAAACAAAAATGTTAATTATGTCAAATATTTAATAAATTTGAAAATTATTTACAGGATTAAAATACTTTTTATTGTTTTTTCTGTCTTGATTTGGTTCTCCGCGAGTTTTTACGTCAGAAGTGTAGCTAGTCTTCCAGTAGCTCTCTTTCCATTTCATTTGCGACGTCAATCATCTCCCGTTCGTTATCCCAGAGAGCGTTCGGCTGTGGCGCGCCGACGCAATTCCTCTCTAGAATTCCGAACGCCTGCGGAAACACCACGTTCAGCGTAAAAACTTTGGCGGATCCGCTGAGAATTGTTCCTTGCTGCCGCTCTCCCACGACCTGAATTTTTACTCCGTCGAAAGATCTGGCTCTCGACCAAGCGACGTACATCTGGCCGTAATTGAAGACGGGATTCGTCAGCAAGATTCCGACTTTCTCGAAGGTCTGACCTTGGGATCTGTTGATGGTGATGGCAAAACACACTTTAACCGGAAACTGGCGACGGCACATCGAAAACGTGTACGGTCCCGGAGTGGAGGTCATGTCCATGACGAAGATTGTTCATGATTTGCGTCACAATCATGCGGGTGCCGTTAACGAGTCCGTCTTGCAACCACACGATTCGCAGCAGCATGACCGGCACGTTCGGCTTCAGCACCAACACGTGGTTGGGCAAACCGCTCATCCTTATCGTGTTTAAAAACTCCACCGGGTAGTGGGCGACTTCTCGCTCATCGTCGGACACGATCCGATCCGTGCTCGTCAAGAATCGCACCTGGCGCGGGAACTGTTTTAACATTTTGTCGTTGACTTCGTCGCAATCACTGTTGCGCGTGGCCAGCACCACTCGGGTGGCCACCGCGCGACGCAGCTCCTCGTCGCTCGCACTGACGGCCAAAATGTGTCCGTAGATGGCGTTTACGACGTCCTCGCACAGACATTGCCGGGGTACCTCGAAAAAGCTTGTTCCCGGTTCGGGGTCGGGCAGTTTCGGATGTCTCGGCAGAGCGTTTTCGCCCAATTTCTGCAACCAGTCGGCAACGTCAGCTCGTTGCCGTTCGGCTGTGCAGCGCGGGGCACGACCCTCATATTCTGGAGCAGTTTCAAGACCCCGAAGTTGGACCAGTCGTTCATCCTGCTGAACCTAACTTCCACTTGAGAAATCCGGTCCCGCCGGATGGGAAGCAGCTGCTTTGGGTCTCCGCCCAACAGCACGCACATGCCTCCGAAAGGTCTCTTTTCTGCCGCACGGTAAACTTGGCGGCGTTTGCCTCTGCCTCTTCGACGAGACTCTCCAGACGAGCGAGGTGCGCATCGATAGCCGCGTCGGTCGGATCGCCGTTTTCGTCCACCTCGCGTTTCTCGTTCTCGTCGTCGTCGTCGTCAGTGTCCTCTCGTTCGATTTCGGCCAGACGAGAGAACCTGAAGTCTGCAATGTTCCGCCGCTGGTACCGCAAACAAGCGGCCACGCGTCGCAACGCCTTAAGCTCGGCCTCCTCGCCTTCCATCATGTGAACTTGCGCGTCTCACAACGCCTGCACGTCGCTTACCTGACAGAAGCACAGAATATGTGCAAATAATCTGCGCAGCCGACCCGGCATGTTGCACGTGGCGGGCTCCGTCATCGCCGCGTGCCATTCCGAGTCGTCCGCCAGCAGATGTCTGTTTGCAGCGGCATCCCTAAACGTTTCGTGCACCGTTTCGTTGACGGTGCAAAGATCGACAAAAGACTTTGCTCCGCGCACCCTCAGCAGGAGAATGCGCAGGTGAAACTTTTCCGACCTCCGCGGACTGACCGTGTGTATGCGCGAGACTATCTTCTCGCTTTTGTCGTACACTCTTTTTTTCCATTCTCCCTCCTCGAACCTGTACCGCAGCGGGATGTCCGTGTAGGACATTTCGCGGGCCTCGTTGTCGGAAGCGTTCTATTTGAAAGTACGCCTCCAACATCCAAGGACGATTACGGGCGAACCCTTTCTCGGGATTTTTTACGTCAAAAACGACGTTCCGTTCGTTTTCCAAATGAACCGGAAGGCGCACCACCTTGTGCGTCGTGTAGACTATTTTGTTGCCGAACAGTCTGTAGGCCGCTTCGACGGACGAAAGATATCTCTTTTCGAGATACTCTCGTATTTCGTTGTACACTTCGACATCTTCCTCGTCGAACGTGACCAGTGCCCAATCGGCGTCCGTGGTGATGTACTTGTACAAGTACTTGACTGATTTTATTGACGCGACCGCTTCGACGTTCAAACTGCAACCGAAGAGCATCAGCAAGTACGGGTTGTACGGCACGACGTCCTTGTTCGTAACCGCGAACGTCGTTCTCGCACGTCTCACGGTACCTTCGGCGCAATCGGTCCGTCTGCGGTAGTGCACAAATCTGTAGTCCTCCCCGATGTTCGTCTCCTCGACGTTTTCTTTCGGGTAGCCATTCGTGCACTCGCCGTCTCGCATGCACACGCATTCCTTGAACCTGTCGCCGTACAGTCCGTGTATCATGTACTTTAACACGTGCTGGCGCAGTTCGGGCTCTGCGTCGGGATCGGGCAGCTCGGCGCAGATCACCTCGTCGATGTCGGCGCCTATGCGTGGCTGGACGCTTGGTTCGACGGTGATGAGAATGTGCGCGTGCGGCAGTCCGCACTTTTGAAACTCAACGACGTACATACCGCAAACCACGTCCCCGAGCACCTTCAAATCGAGCAACACGTGCATCAGGTGGTTCAACTTAACCTTGAACACCCTGGCGACGACGTCCGGACGGTCTTGAGGCGTCATATCCTGACCGCTAAGCTGCTCCTGGATCTCCGGCCACCCCAGATTGCAGGTGAAGGTTATCAAGTAGGTGGGTTTGCCGTACTTTGCCACCATCGCCATCGCATCCTGATATCAGGCCTCCAGGTACCTGCAACCTCCTGTAAACGTGCTGGGCAAAACTATCATGCGTCCGCCCAGATCGTCGCACGCGTTCGGATCAATAACCGCCGCATTGTTTGCCGGCGAAACTGCAAGCTCGACGTTTGCCGGAACGCTCGCCGGTTTCTCCGCAGTCGTGGGACGTGGGAGTACATGGCAGTCACGTACTCTTGTCCCAGCCGACGCGTCTCGTGAATGGGATTAAACTTGACGCCCGTTTGATCGCCGTTGGGACGTACCATCAGCCTGTAGGCGTAATACTCCCTACAAGAAACTTTCTGTCTCGCGCCGGTGACTCAAACTCTCGGCACGTTCAGACACCATCCTTCTTCACCGCGCGGATGGATGATCGGATACGCAAGCCGCAATCCAATTCCAGAAGCGGCGTTGATTTGCCTTGTCCGAACGTCTCTGTTATCGTCGACCGCCCAACACGCCCGCGTTCAAAGCGGGATTGGTTTTGCGCCTTATTCTGTTGGCGTCGTCGGGGTCGCGAAAATACAACGCCCCGTAATGCGGATCGTTTACGTTGACGTCCGGCACGCTGTGGTACACTTTGCCCCCGATGATGACCATCGGCCAATTGTGGTGTCCGGTCGGGGCGTGTACGTCCGCCTGCGTGCTGACGAACGCAAACATGCCGTTAAACTCTCGGATGTGTTTCCGAAAATTTGTTCCTCGGGCGTCGGATCGTCCAGTAAACGTCTCAACGTTTCCGGATAATTGACGCCTAATTCGGGCACCTGCACGGTGCCGCCTTTGCAACACGACAAGTGCATCTCTTTTTTGTATTTGAGCGCACCGCACTTGGCGCAGTTGTCGGCCGCATCGAGAGTGCCGCACGTGAAAAGTTTGGCCTTTTTCTCTGTACGCGCAAGAAAATAGCTGCCGCGAATCGGCTCGGACTCGCTCGGACGTTCTTCCGCGACCGAGCGCCTGCAAAAATGATCCGCCGGATCGAGTCTTGGCTCAAGTTGCAGCCGTTCGACGGCTAATTCGGACAAAGAGAAAAGCTCTAAAACGTCTTCCTGTCCGCTTTCGCGCCGTCTCGTGCACGCCACGACGTGCTCCGCCAAGTTTTCCGCGCTCGAAAAACTCATTAAACAGGCAACGCCGCCGTCGTTCGTCGGCATTCCGCGTGCGTCGCAAGAATGCGAATCGAATAAATAAAAACGATCCGCCCGTTTAAACACCGAAACCGACAGGTAATTGCAGATCAACACTGCGGTATCGGCGTCCATAAAAAATTGCGGCAAACTCTTCGCGCAACGTAAAAAATCCGTCTCTTTCTTTTTCTAAAGAGCCGAACACGTCCTGGTCCTCTTTCAGAGACACTCGCACCTTGATCCCGCTCACCACAAACTCCGAACGTACTTCACTGACGGACAAGTAGCCAGTACGATCGTGCTGCGGTGGCAACGAGGAGCGGGTCTCTACAGAGCGACGGTACAACTGATCGACGATGTCGTCTACGTCTGAGGACGTGCGCGGTACTCTGTAAAGTTCGGCGACCACAACGCTAACGACCGCGCAGGCCGTGCATTGTCTGCCCGCCGATTCAAAAGAAAAAACCTGATTATTTTGATTGATCGTACCCCGTAGAACTGAAAACGCAAAAAAAAGGTATTAAAAAAAATCGGAAAAAATAGTCGAAAAAAACTCGAAACGATTGCTAAAATAGTGCGCAAATATACACAGTAAAAATTCAGTCAAAATGTCCGACATGTATAAAAACTAGTCTTTACAGCCGTAAAATATTAATCAATGAAAACATTTTTTTTAAATACAATTGTTTTTGAAATATTGAAAAATAAATAACACAAAAATAAATCACGAAAAATAAATTTTAACTGCAAATCGACACATTCGACGACCCAATAAAGTTATTAATTTTTAATTTTAAAACATTTTAGTGTTCTCATTAGAATTGTTGGATGTAATACTGTCTGCAAGGATAGCTACTGTCTCCTAGTAGATAACTGTTACCAAATTCATTGATTTTGAATTTTGCACTCAGTAGTGAATTATGTTGTATGCTTCCTGGCCAACGTTAATGTGCAGTTTTGCATTGCAAACTGCCTGTATATTTATTAAAAAATAACCTTTGCTGTTTCTAAAAATTTCAGCGTTGTCCTTCCTGGTGACTTTTTACATGCAAACCATCAATGTGCCATACTTTTGGAAATCCACTGATATTAAAAAAATCATCTCAGACTTTATTCCGTATTCTAAATTTTATGAACGTATCTTTTAATAATGCAATGTCGTGAGTAACACGATGAATTATTCGACACACTTTTTTTTGTCACGATAAAAAGATCCCTAATAACAATTTGAAAGGATCCTGTGGCATAAAATCGCAGTGTAATTAATAATTGGTTCATTGGAGATAGATATTCACTGATTGCGTAGAGTTTGAGGTGCAATGTTACCTTTGATTTGTTTCAATACATTTAGAGCACATTGTTTTGATAATAGAAATCGTATTTGGAAACTGATTTTGTCGTATATTTCAAAAGGACGAGTTCTATCACGGAATATGCTCGCTAACCTTTGCTGATGATTTTCAACTTCATCATCCGTTGAATCACTCAAAACATCAATAGATGAAATTGACACAGTTGAAACATTTGAAACAGACGAAACGGACGACATAGTGCAATATTTAATAAAATTCACATTTAATGTGTAAACACACGTACATAACCTAAAAATCTAATTTTGAAACGTCAGTTAAAATTTAAGAGCACGGTTTTTGCAACATTCAACAAACTTTTAACTGAAATCTCCAGTTAAATGATATGTATAATGTTTTATGATACAGGGCCTTGATAATATAAAAATAAATTAATAAAATCGTTTTTAATTTTATAAATTTAAAATAAATAAATATCACATTCAATATATAATTTAAAAAAATATATCATAGAGAAAACTAGCTGTGGAACGCCACCTTTATAAAAGTAGATAAAAACATCACAAATTATATTTACTTATATTTACTCTTACAGTAAAAACTTTATTACACGGTAGAAACAACACAATATTAAATTAAATAACAAATAAAACTATATACTATAAAATAAATATTTATCACATTATTTATTTTGGTTTGCTACTACGCTGTTTATTAGTACTTCTAATAAAGTTTCTTGCTCCTGCTGCAATTGACTTTGTTTGTAAAGCACGTTCTAACAGTTTTTCAGTATTGCTCACTTTTTTTTGCGTTTTTTCTGGAACTGACGATCTTGCACGGCTGCTATTTTCCAGCAACTCTTCTTTACCATTATGAAGCAATATGGGTGGATCTATGGCATGATGGGTAGATCTATGGCATGGTTTTTACTTAAAAGTTCGTCCATCGCTTCATAAAAAGCCCAATGTTTCGGTTTCTACCACTTTCTCTGTTGTGGTCTTTAACGTTTTTGTACGTTCTTGTTAAGCTTTTGCATTTATTTTGCAATTGGTCCCATGTATAAGAATATGAATTTTTATTCATTCTACTAGCAATTTTGATTGGCATATGTCAGTTTTGAGCATGCAACCTACTTTTCAAATTTCATGGCATGTATTCCCGGCTTAAAAGAAATCTACAATTAAAATGTTTATGTTCTAAAACAATTTATTCATTAACCCCTACAACTTACTTAACAGTACTAAATTTATTATTTTTTATCATACATAATATTAAAAAAGTGTATAAAATCTAGAGTAAGTTTGAATAATAAGCTACATAGAGTCTGAATGTTTTAAACACAGTTATTACAACTACATTAATATAATAATAATGAATAGAATGATCAAAAACAACAATTAATACAATAAAAAATGTTTGATATAATCTTTTGCTTGTATTTTATGTATAAGATAACTATTGACGGTTAAGGTAGTAATAATATAAAATTAAAATACAAAACCTATATTGTTTACATGCATGTACTACGCGAAATTCTTTCACTGTTACCATGCGGCACACATGAAACATTCTTCATCACAATATCAAAATACTTGATGCCCACCACTGTAGTAATATGGACACATCACTCACACAACTGGTATTTTTGCTTCATTTGAAATTGTTATCTCTTGCAAATTTCCTATGTTTGTTTTGTTCACAATCCAATCTTTCTAAGCTATCAAATGTACACTAATGTCCGAATTTATGTACCAATCAGTATTGCTGAACTGGCCACTCAAAAATATTACGTTGAAAGCATGTTTTACTTGTTCTTTATTTTTATCAGTTTGATCACTTGTCTTCTAAGAATACTTGTTTTTAAAATGCCCAACCTTTTTGCAACGATAACATTTAACATTTTGCTCACGATTCATATTCATTACACCACTTTTCTGTTTATATTTCTGCAATTTTCTTGGTTTTCAATTACTTTTATAAACTGGAAAATTTTAGGATCTGCACCCATAACCTATTAAAAAGTGAATTTACGCTTGTTGAGTTTTTATTAATTACTGATTGTTATATTGATAGTGCGAAAACACATTACACATAGTTTACAATTAATGATGGCATTGCAGTTTGTTTATAGATATAATTTCAATACTCATTACACTACTGTCCACACGAATCCGAATAAATGTAAAAATTAGCTTTTTCAGAACTGTGTTTGTTTATACAAGAAGACAATATCAAAAAGTCGCTGACGCCGGTTTACACAGAACCAAAGTTTGGTAATGTTTTCCAAAGTGAAGGCGTAGCATTTTAAATTAAAATAAAACCATTAGCAATAATAAACATATTTGCATCCTTAGTTCACATGCATACTGGCACTAACACCCCGCAATTAGCAACAACACTACCGATCGTTTATTACGCCGGAAACAGAAGTTGTTTGTGAAAATCAGCTGTTCTCGGGTTCCTTTTTATTTTAAAGGTTTATGGTCTGCTGCCATCTGTATATTGCTCTAAGACGATCAGACAAGAGTCCGAATGCTTATGCGTATCCATCTAATTGGATTTTGCAAATTGCGGGGTCGTTTTATGTAATTTTAGGTCTAGAATTGTAGGACGTGTTATCTCGGAATCTAGCCATCCAATCTCACCTTAAATTACAAAACGGGTTCCGAGAAGCACGCTCTACCTATGTATATATTTTGTTTTTGGTAGTTAGTGTTATTAATTGTAATTAGGGTTAGGAATGTTATCCAATTATAAGTTGGCAAACTTGGCGGGCCATCCCCACTTCTCGTATTAGGGTATTATACAGACGGCCTGGTCAGGTAAGATCAGATAAATCTAGCAAAGATACCACAAGTGATTTTTAAATTTTCTAATAGTTACATCACTTATACTATACCTTTATCAATATTCTGATAATCATGAAGATTTTGGGGAAGTATAGTATCCTGATTTCCATTTTGATGCCAGTTCGTTCTGTTCTGGATTGTGTGTTATCCATATTGTCGGGCATCATAATTTAAACGTTTATACGCCACTGCTGACGCATTAGCTGTTCCTACTTTAAGAAATTGTGATATTGATACTACTTCTTTAAAAAGGAAATCTGAAATGAAAGATCTTGGTGTGTTATTTGACTCCCAACTTACTTTCTCCAACCATATAAATACAACTGTGTCGTCAGCTTTAAGGTTACTAGGATTTCTAATACGATCAACTAAAGAATTTTTAGACTTAGATTTATTGAAAGTATTATACTTTGCCTTGGTTCGCAGCAAACTAGAGTATGCATCTATCATCTGGTATCCTCTCTATGCAAATCTTTTTTTTGCATTAGAAAAAGTTCAGAGGCGCTTCCTTAAATACTTATGCTTCAAAACTGAAGGAATATATCCTGTCAGATCTTGTGATTATAGTGAACTGCTTGAAAAGCATAAATTTGTTTCGTTGTCTGATCGCAGGGACTTAAGTAGTGCAACATTTCTATACAAATTGCTTCATAATAACATTGATTGTTCCGAATTAGTTGCTAAAATACAGTTTCATGTACCACGGCTAGCATATCGCCACTTTAACATTTTTTTTTGTTAAGACTGCACGAAGAAACATATTAAGCAAATCACCAATTTCGCACATGACGCAAAAAGGCAATATACACTTTGATGACTTATTTTAGTTTGTTCGTGCACTCTGTATGTAGTTGTACTTATTATTTTGTTTATGATTATTGCACATTTTATGTTTTTAAATTTTTATTTTTTATATCTATTTTATATCTTATATTTCATTTTATTATATTTTTCCCTTATTGGATTTCTGTTGGGCTAATAAAGATTATTATAATAATAATAATAATTATTATTATTATTATTATTATTATTATTAGCCTTTTCTCTAGTAATAATGCTAGCAACTTACATTTCGGGTAAACCTACAATTTAAAGTGGAGAGAAAGATCTTACTCGCAAAAACCCCACGCTGACAAGGCGGGTTGAGGAGTGAGAGAGCGTTTATATGTTAAAATTTGTGATGATTCTGATAAGAAAAGTTTATTACTAGGTGATGTAGCGGCTGCACTGAGTCCTGGGGTGTCATAGGTATAGCAGGTATTTGCAAATATAAATGTAAAGTATCGTTTTGTAATAACACATATTATAGTTCTACAACATTGATTGTCTAGATCAATTTATATATTGTTTTTTATATATTTTTAATTTATTTAAAAGAAATTTTCTTTATTTTACAGAATATATATTTTATTTATTTTAAAGAAATATTATTAATGACATTAGCGTTTTTATATTCTATCGACCTCACCAACCTGGTTCTAGCAGGCGAAATGATTATTGTTTATAAATTTGTTTGTCGCTGAAACCATGAATGCCGTAGCGGTTAAAGCGGAGAACAAATTCACAAATAATATACGGAATGGTAGGATTTAAACTCAGGACCCCCAGCATGAGTGGCAAGCATCTAAGCAACTAACCCACGCTGCCGCTGAAATATTATTATTTTAATAGAATTTTTATTTATTTACAAATTCTGTATGAAATTGCATTGCAAATTCTGTGTGGATTTGAACTATTTGCTATCAAGTGAAACGTTGACCCCGTAGCTCCTTTTTCTGCATTTTAATCTGAGAAAAAAAATGTATCATTCATTGATTTTATGAATTTACCCGATTTCAGCATCTCCTCAGCTGTCTTAGGACATTCATTAGTCTTAAGTTTGTCCTTTTCTAGAGAAACAGTTGTCTGCAAATTCTTTGCCATCCAGTACATGCCACCTTTCAAACACAAACACTGCTCTGGGAGACGTTGATGGCTTTTAGTAATCTTTTATGTCTTCTTTTGTTGATGCCTATCTGTTCTGTTGAACTGCAATTCCGTCTTCTCTTGGAGGAATAAGAATGATCCATATCTATTCAAATCAAAAATGGATATCGCAAATCTTTTCAAGTTGAGATTTGCTCAAATCAACTTGGATTGCTTCTATCCATTTTAAAACAATATAAAATTGGAAGTGTTTCAGTTAAGTTACAATATTAATTAATAACTATTAATTCATCAGTTGAAAGTAAGCAAAAATTAAAAATTAAGGAATCCACAAAAACCAGGTTTGAAGCAATAAGAGTTACATGGGTCACAGAGTAATATTAATCTGCCGCTCACAAATGAAGGAGTTCAAAAAAACCATATCGAAACACTTTGAAAAAATGAAACAACTTTGCTTAATTTTTCCAAATATTGCAGAATATAAATTTAAGCAGTAGTTTAAAAGCTACCACGTAGCATCCAATTATATCATATAATTTTATAATATTTAATCGTTTTTCAAAATAACATTACGTATATTTCAAGTTACGGTTCAGTGCTGTTAGAAATACAGTAGGCTTTTAAAATGAAGTCTAAAAAGTCACATTTACTCGTTTTGGAACACTTGAAAAAGTAAAACAAGGGTAGTGTTATTTTATCTGAACTGTTGGAAATTAATTGAAGAACCTAAAAGTATAAATGATCACATTACAATCACTGACTAAAATGTAATGATCATTTAAGAAATAATAATACTTACTTGGAGCCACCAATCGCAGCTCCAAACTGAACAAATAATTAGCCAAACTTGTGTTTAAATTGGGCGGCAGGCTCACCCCTCTTTGTAATGTTAAGGACCCTACAATATTAAAAAATTAATAAAAATAAAACTTGAAAACTTTGAAGTAACATTTCTCACCACCGCTAGGAGTAGCTACTTCTTCAACATCGGAAGCTCCTAGCGATAGTTTAATTGTTGCCGCGGAAAAGTTTTCTTATTGCTTGACTCATCCAATTCTTCTTCTTCTGCTTGTTTACACAAATCGGCTATAACTGCGCTTAGGCTTCCTTTTCTTAGAGTTGCTTCTTGGATTATTATTGAAGACCCAAAAGTAAGGAGAAATAATAAACAAAATATTAATGATTATTGTTCATTATCAATACTTACTACAGGCCACCGATCTATGTTCCAACCCAAACAGATGTTGGGCCAGAGTTGTGGTTGAACTTGGCCCACTTCTAACTATTTTTAAAGCTGAGGACCCTGCAATATTAAAACGTAAATAAAACAAAAAAAGATAATTTTGCAAGTACTTACAATACGTTTTCCTTCCACTGATAGGAGTTTCCATTTGCTCCTCATCGGAGGATCCTAGCGTTGGAGTTGAAGGAATAAATCTAGTTTTTTTTTACTGTGATTCATAATCAGTTGCGTTTGAGCTTAAACAATATAAGTAAAAATAAAATATAGAAATATTAAGTATACAGGGTTGGAACACTCGATTATTGGCTGCATTTTTAGTTTATGTAAAAAATGACTTTAATAAAAGTAAGGTTAATATACTTTTTGCTTTTTGTTTTTATAGTATTTTATAAACTATTTGAAATAGTTTTTGGATTATTCAAATCGAATTAAAAATGACAGTTATTCAGCCGTATGTCTATTTATTGTCTAACATCCACTAAACAAAAATTATTTAAATGTAAGTTTTTATTGTAATTTTATCATTAATTTGTATAATTAAATATAATGACATTTATGTTGGTAAAATACAAATGGAATTTTAATTGTAATTATAAATATGTTAATGTTAATCTATTTATTAAAATATTAATTAATTATTTCTATTTTTTGCATGATTCAATCAAATTATATGTAGAAATACCACCAAAGTTGCTGTTTTCGTAACAGTACTAGATATCAAGGTAGCTGTTGGGATGCTCTTTTTATTATCTTAGTTGGCTGCCTTTCTAATTTCTATACTGTTGCTATAGTTTCTATAACAACGATAACAACGAATGCATACAGATGCGGTGTTCATCCATTTCGTTTCATTAGTAGCATAGCGGTTGTATACGTTGGTTGTGTATCATATATTTTCCACAAATTACAATCGACAATAATATATCCAAAACACAATAATATACAGTTGAAAATTAATTATAAAATTAAGTTGGCGAGAAAGGCCTGTAATACAATAATTAAGAATATGATTGCATATTTTAATAAATAAAATATGGCACATCGACTGCCAGCGTTAACGGCTAATATATGTTAACTATATCATATAAATGGTAAAACTAATGTTTGTAAATAATAAATTATTTGAAATAAAATACTATTATTCTACAAAATAAATTAGTTGGCTGTCTTTGCCTAGTGTGAATTTATGTTTACACGGTTGCTATGGTTCTGCAAAGAAATGCACATAGATGCGGTGTTTGTTGATTTCGCTTCAACAACGGCATCAGAGACATAGATTGTGTAATCATCTTATGGCCGATCTCACCGACACTTCTTAAATCGATACTTAGTTAGGTCTTCCTAATAGTTAACTCATCCTTAAATTTTATATGCGTCTCACCAACCATTTGAAACAGATGCTTACGCTAAGTATTGCCGAATTTCTGACTAGCGAGCGGCACATCAGATTTCAACCAAAATGCATTATATTGACTTGAACTTTTGCGTGCGCTTTCTTCGCATTGTGTGCATAACTATATGAGAACAAAACAAAATAAATTTGACAGACGTGATTTGGATTTGGTGTTGTGCCGGTTGTGATTGTTCTGATGTAATGTATAATTTTTAATATTATTGTTATATATTAAATAACTTTTTTTAGTACAATATACTTTTCTTGAAGCTATGCTTTTTAATTACTATAATATATATATATAAAGTTTTTTAATAAATTCCTTAACCTTAAAATGATCCTTTTTATTTGACAAATGCTGTTGTGCAGAATGAGAATGCAATTAGCCGCAGTTTCATCAACAAAAAGATAAATAATTATTTAATAAGTATAACAAAAACTGTATAATTGCATGAACATTTATGGCTGCTTCAACGATGTGCACAGATATTTTACTACGTGCAAATTTACTGAGCATTTACTTTTTTTACTGTGCAAAACTAAAAATGTATCTAGCAGTTATTTTTCTGATATAACAAGAATTACATTCTTACGTTCGCAATAATTTGTCAGGTATTATAACATTTTAACATATCACACAATATTTTTTTATGTAGTAAAAGCTAGGTTCGGTTCACTGATATAAATGGGCAACGTAAGGTGTAACTAGATATTAAGGCTCTTTTTTTATAGAATGGAAAAAGAAAATTTACTGCAGTATAATTGCATTCCAAAGCGCAGCAGGCAGAGCAATTACACTTTAGATGAGAAAACTTGTCTGCTACAGCTTGTAGGCAAGTATAAAAATATATTAGAAAATAAAAAAACAGATGCTGTAAGCAATTTTAATAAAGAAGAAACTTGGATAAAAGTTGCATCTCAATTTAATGCTATTTGCCCAAATAATACAAGTCGTGATGCAGCTTCTTTAAAAAAAGCTTACAACAATATAAAAAAAAACGTAAGGAAGGAAGTTGCCGATGAAAGGATTGAAAGGATTAAAACTGGTGGTGGTAGTGGGTATATAAATAAAAACCCCATCAAAGAAATGGCACTGCAGACTATGAACAAAAAGACAGCGTTTGGATATCTAAATTTATTTGACGGTGATCAGGTTACCACAAGAATGCCTACCGGTAAGCTAATACATTTTTCATTCACATATTTCACGCTTATTTTAACAGAAGGAAATGATGAAGTACAATCTGCGAGCGAAGATGAAGAACTTATTTATATACAAACGGAGGATGTGGACAGTTCCAATAGTTGGGCCAATTGGAATCCAGAACAATTGAAAGAACCATTGGATAGTGTGCTGTCACATAAAATAAATAAAATACGTAAGGAGGCTTCTACAAGTGTAGAAGCTGCTTCCGCAGGTGCTACGTCAGAAACAGGACAACAAAATTACAAAAATCGACGTAGGCCAGCTGCTGCAGTGGCCTTAAATAGCAGTGAAGTTGGAAAGTTGTATTCAACATTGTGTCAAGAACGGCTTGAAATCAGTCGTATAGAAAAAGTTATTTTATTGAACAAAGAATCTTCTGACAAAATATTACAGGATGGTGCCAAAATTAAGCAGGATTTAGAAATCCAAATTTTAAGAACAGAATTGGAAATTAAAAAAAAAACAATTGGAACAAATAAATAATGTTTTTTAATAAGTTTTTATTTAATTTATTTATAATAATGTTAATTTTTATTGTTTATTTAGAATTTATTTTATTATTTTGTTAAATTTTGGACTAAATATATTATTTATTTAGAAATTTTTTGTTATTTTTATAAAAAATATTTTGCTATGTAATCAAATTTATTTTAATAATGGATAAGCAGGTACCAGGTACGTATAATAATAATTACATATTACTCATTTGAAAAATAATTATTAATTAAATCACGTCTGATACGAAAACCATCATTATTGTTATCTTCATTAACATTTTGCAATATTTCACCATTATTAATTCTTTGAATTAATTCATTGATGAGTCCTTCATCATTTGGAGGATCTTCTTCTGCAGCTTCTCTTGCAATGTTCTGAAGTATGGCAGTAGCAACAATAATATTTAAAGTTAAAGCTAATTTGGTTCGGCAACCATAAGCCATTATTGGGAATCTTCTTTTCCATATCCCGAAGGTGTTCTCCACAATAACTCTTGTACGAATCAGAGCTTCATTGTACCGGTTCTCTGCCCTGTTTCTCGGTTCTAATAATGGAGTCATTAAATATCTTTTTATAGCATATTCACTATCACCTTCAAAGCAAAATATAAAAATTATGATTTTTCTAGTGTTATAAAATACTTACCTAGTAAAAAGCAATTAGGGTAATTATTTAGCTCAAATTGAGCTTTTAACATACTATTATTAAAAATAGTCATGTCATGGGTGGACCCAGGCCACCTGGCAACCTAATTTAAAAATTTGTAGGAAGCATCTACAGCTGCTTGGACATGAACAGAAAAATAATTTTTTCTATTTCGAAAAATTTCGGCATCATCACCACCTGATTTAAACAATGTGATATAATTAGTAATCGTTAAATTATATTCTTTTCAAGTGATTAACAACTTGGTAAAAAAATGTATACTTGATTATGAATATGCGTAATAATTAAATGACTACTTATTATGATTACATAATATATTCTTACTGATTTTGTTAATATGTATTATATTCAACATTTGATTATGTAAATAGGCGTAATCAAAAATTGATTACATCTATTCGAAAATTGATTATGTAAATATTATGTATACTCAATATTTGATTATATGTATTTTGATTATTTGTTTTTTTCATTATTTAATAGTATTTACATACCTGGAGATTGAATTTTAATGTGAGTTCCATCAATAACTGCAAGTACCTTAGGAAATGCAGCTACTTCAAAAAATTTTAATTGAATGCTTCTTCTTTCAACTTCTGTATTTGGTATTTTTAAATAGCAATGATTCTGATGACAAATCGCTATTGTCACACGTTTAATTATCCTATTTACTGTCGATTTATGCATTCCACCAAATAAAGACAAACTTAATTGGTGGCACCCAGTTGCATAATATCGAAGGCAAATCAGTAGTTGATTGATAGGAGATACGCTGTTATTTCTTTTCCGAAAAAAAATAATTTATAATATTGATTATGAATTTTATAGATGGGTAACTACTTACAAATTATGAATATATTCAATCCTCTCTTCTATTTGTGGCAACAAAATATTTAAAATTGTTTCTTTTTTTAGCCGAAAATGTTGAAAAAATAACAAATCTGGCATAGCGTTAAAATGATTTTTTCTAACATAAATTTGTCTAGGAATTCCATTATTAATTAAATCTAAAATAATTAAATCAAAGAAAATATCGTGTTGAGGAATTATTATATTTTCCATCTTTAGTTTACTTGTCACACACAAATTTGAGGTTAAGTTCCACTTTAAGCCGGCAAAATTGACGGCTTATATTTAACCAATAGTTAAGCGTTAAGTACGCGTTAATAATGTCGGTGCAACGCGCTAAGCCTTACTTAGCAATTTAACTCTGGCTTAATTTTTAAGTTATGTCGGTGAGATCGGCCATTAATATTATTTTGCAACAATAATATAATTTAAAGCTCAATAATATCCAGCTACAGCAATAATTATATAATTAAAAGTCACACATGACACACCTACAAATTCGTAATTGTGTCAAAATGTGTCTTGTAAAAATATGAACATGGTGCTTATTGGACACTAAAGTTTGCAAGAACATGTTTGCATATTTTTTAAAAATTATTTATATAACGTCGGATAATATATAATATTAATTATTTTAAATAATATGGAGCATTAATATAATATATGATAAATTATTATTTGCAATAAAATAATTAGAAGTAGTCTTAAATTATTATAGACCATGAAAAGTATATATCTTAGTTGGCCGTCGATTCAGTTTCTATTGTATGAATTTATTGTACACGGTTGCTATGGTTTCTGTAACTGGAATGCACAAACATGCAGATTTATCCACTTCGTTTCAATAACGATTATAACTAATCTAATACACAATAACATACAACTACATTTTTATTTATTAATTTATATTAATAATGTTAATATTGTTTATTTATAAAGTAAGAAAGAAATATGTGGCATAATTAGTATGATATTTAAAATAGAAACGTTTAAGTTTACCTGAAGAAGTTATTTAAATTTAAAATAATGCTATTTCTTGTTTACCGAGTAAATAGAGGGTGAGCCATCTTTAAGTTGAAGTTTTAATCATATAAGATAAAGAACAAACGGCTTATTTTTAGATTATTTCAGAGAGTGTATATTCCGGCAGTAGGCCATTCTCGAGAACCATTATCGAGTAATTGCGCCACTGTTTCCAGCGGCATTTTGGTGATAGCTTTGCGAATGTTCTGCTTTAAGTGGTCAATTATCTGTGGATTGTCAGCATACATCTTTTCCTTCAATGCCCCTGCGTGTTGGCCAGTTCACATCACCGAAACGGCTAATAACACGGTTATTGAATTTGGTGCGCAAAAGATTCTTCTTTGTTGCGCATTTTACAGCTATTATTTTACATCCTCCCAAAAGTCTTACGACTTGTTTGAAGGGGGTTGATAGGACCAACGGCAAATTAGGTGACTTCCGAATCACCCCGGTGTATAAAGAGCAAGTTATTATTTTAGTCATATTCGGGGATCGAACCCCGGACTGTTAGCGTGCTACGCTAACGCTCTATAACTGAGCCATCTCACCATTTTTGATCGTTACATGTGCAGCATGGGTTGTTTCCCTCATCTTGTTAAAACCAGAGTTGCTGTAGATCAAGTTCTTCCAATCTCGAGCTACAAAAAAATCAGTAATTATGCCTCTGTAACGATCTCCGGTAACAGTAACGTTGGCTCTCATTGTTTTCGAAGAAAAATGGCTCAACAACGCCACCATTTCAAAATTGCAATGGATGCATTGGTTCCTTAACTATGGCATGTGGATTTTCTGTTCCCCAAATACGGCAGTTTTGTTTGTTTATATAACCTCCAACATTTTTCAGCTAAAATTACGCTCAACATTCAATTTGTTTAATGCCTTTAAAGCAAACACGGGCATAAAAGTCGGCTATTTTAATTTCTTGGACGATTTGCACTTTGTACGCAAACGTGTACTAAGGTCTTTGTGAAGAATCCGCCAAATAACGAGTTGCTGGCTTCTGCGCGGAGATGTTCCTTGGTGCTCGCGAGTAGGAATTCGGGCACTTGAGCATGGGAACCAGACAGATAACGGGATGCGCCCAGACATCCGGCGCCAGATGGGGTGTGGTCGGACATCTGGCGCCGGGGGTGTGGTCAGGCGCCAGGCGCCAGGTGGGGTGTGGTCAGGCAGGTGGGGTAGGCGCCAGGTGGGGCGCCAGTGGTGGGGTGTGGTCCGACGAGGTGTCGGGACGACGGGGTGTGGTCCGACGAGGTGTCGGGACGAGGGGCGAGGGGGTCCGAGGCGCTTATCAGTTGCTTATCAGTTGTTATCAGCAACTTCCGGTATACGCACTCTCTCTTTATACCTCTATAAGAGCCCCTTGTGTGAGAGTGAGAACCAGAAATCGGAAATGAAAGGATGGAAAATATGAGAGGGGGAAATTCCAATGTTTTGTCTCAAGTGTGCGAGTGCAACGCGCGATACCAAAACAGCCACCTAGCGGCAGCAAGCGAACGAGCACATATACAGGGTGGTCGAAAGACTTTGTATATACAGAGTGTGTCAAAAATAAATCCAAGATGGCGACCGGAAGTGACAATCTTTACCACAAAATAAAAAATGGCGACCGGAAGTGCGACTTCCGGTGTTGCAAAAAGGGCCTTCATGGTACTCAAATGAAAGCGCCAGTCGCGTACGTCACGAATCTAAAATAAAAACTTGTACTTGACCCGCTCCTAAGCGATAAAAATACAAAAAAAACCTCCTGGATGGTTTAAAATAAAGAAACAAATGATAACAATATGTTGTTTAAGTGGAGACACTAAATTTAAAAATCAGTTAGTCGTAGATAATGGTGATGTCAAGAACGTCACTCATTAAACAACACCTTTTAAAAAATCGACTGCAAAAACAAAAACAGCAATTAGACTATCGATTGGAAAGGCTATTAAGGCAAATTATAAATGTTAAAAAAATTATTTGTGATTATGAATTGCAAAAGCAACTGTGTGCAAAACTCGACGGGATGCAGCTCAGAGGAAATTAGCGAAGTCGAGAGAAGTATATTTGAAAATATAAATAAAGCCATTGAATTGTATGATGAATACAAGTTAACTGGTGAATATGTAAAATATCTGCCTGAAAAATATTTGCGATCGCTATATGGACTAAATTTGGAAAGATTGTGGGACTTCCTGCCTGAAAAATGTAAAAATGAATTATATTTCCAAATAAGACTTCCCTGTCATAAGCATTACAACCTTCCAACTGATGAGAACCACATAGACGGACCGCCTCCACCCATAAAAAATTGTTTTAGATGCATCGCAGAAAAGTGTATCTGCAAAAAGTGTCAAGATTACCGATCAACTAGAAAAAGTGACAAGAGCACCGAAAATGAATAGCACCGCATTCATACTTTTATCAACTTTGCTTAATGAAACTTTGTTCATTACCAAACCCAAAGATGCCAGACAATGCTACATAACCGCCATCGATAGAGGAATCAATGATTGGCCTTCGGAATGGAAAATGATGTACCTCGATAATAATACTAACCCAAGAACATTTAAAATAAACACCAGCATAATCCCGGGAGTGTCAAATGTGATGAATGCAACTTTTATGTTCCTCGATAAAAAACGAAGTGTAATAAATGTTTCAAACCAATTAATAACTGACAATGATGTAAATAATGATAAAAATGTAATTTTGATTTTAGAAATTATACTGATGCTTACCAATGTTATTATATTTACTTATGTACTTTATAAATTATATAAAAGGTATGTTTACAAATATTAAATAAAACACAATATTATAATAAACCGTATTTTTATTTCATTATTTTATTTTACATACTAAATTTTACAGGTTATAATTAAATTACATCATAAAGGTAAGTCACCCCAAATTTGTCTCATTAAAACTAAAGTATAATTATAAAATTATTTATGCAATTATAATACATTTTGTTTATTAATCCAACTATTATGCGATTTATCCATGCCAAGCCATTTTACGAATACTTGATTTCCCTTCTTTCGCAATATTTTTTCCACTAAATATATCTTAGGATTTGATGTTTTCTGCAATTCCTCAGCGTAAAAGGCTCCTTGTATAGGATCTCCTCTTTCATCTTCCAATAAATACGTCACCGGGTTGGTAATTTTAATTTTAACAATTTTAAATAATTCAGTTGTCCAATTGGGTGTGTATCCTTTTGCGAAGAGAGCTTTTTGTTTACTCAATCGCACCATATCGCCCACTCGGAAATTCCCTTTTCCTGCAATTTTAATGTGTGAGTAGACAGTTTTTAATAACATCTCTTCCTTATCACCGCCCGGAATTACATCAGCTGGTCGCATTCCTATCGTACGGTGACGTTGATTGTTGTATTCTAACGTAACCTTGTTCAAAATATCATACCAGCTGTAGCGCCCACGTAAACTAAATTGTTTATAAAGTTTATCTTTTAGCGTGCGAATTAGACGCTCGACAATGGCGGCTTTCATTATTGTATATGTCGAATAATGATTAATATTATATTTTTTCATTAATGTAGAAAATTGCTTGTTATAAAATTCCTTGCCATGATCACTTTGAATATTTTTTGGTGTCCGACCGGCATTTTTTAATATTTTTCCCATGGTTTCTGCAACAATCACACCGGTTTTATTTTTTATTGGTGCAGTCCAGGCGTATTTTGAGAAACAATCAATAACTACCAGTATATATTTATATCCTTTATTTTCACGAGAGAATAATTGAAACTCGGCAAGATCTATTTGCCACAGATCGTCAACACCTTTAAGTATCGTTCGTCTTCGAGCAAAATTCTTTCTTGCCGGTTTGTGTAACTCTCGCACTACATCCTCTTTACTCATTTTGACTTGAACGGTTTAATGGGGCAATCAGCTGTTTGATGCTAGTTGTTTGATTTAATAATAGCGTATTTAATTCAATCTTGAACTGCTCCCATTCTCTTGCATTATCGTTTTCAATTGTTTCTATTTTGGTATTCGCAGACCCTATATTGTTTTCAACTGATTCTATTTTGTGATTTGTAGTAGTTTTATACTCTTGCAAATCCTCGGATAACTTAATTAGCCGATTTTCATGCACATTCTTTATTAAATTTTCAACATATCTCTTCACTTCAACAAGCAAATCGTCGACATATTTCTTGTTGGCGGCATCGCTCTCATTAACCGGTAATTCCAAATATTTTATTCTTTTACTTTCAAGGTTGAAATGTCCATCAACATCACGTTTAAAACCATTGCCCGGTGGTCCTCTTACTCCTGCACATTTATTTATTTTATTTTGTAACGAATGGCGTCCGAACTTATCGATGCTCATCTTGCATATGAAAATGATTGTAGAGGGAACGTCATTTATATGCTAAATTTCCTCGTTTACTATTAATAGATACCATTCTAACAGCGAGAGGTCTATACCACTATACCGAGCGATGTACCGCTCGCTATACCGCTATAGCGCTATACCGCTGTACCGCTATACCGCTATACCGCTGTATCGGTCGGTATACCGCTAATAAATTACGTCTTCTTCACGCAATTCCTCTTCGATTGCTGCAATCTCATTATTGTGCGAATTATTCCCCGCATTCCTCGATGCGTGCAATAAACACAATCTATCCACAAGTTCGCTTAAATTGTTCCAATACTTGTATTGCGTAGGGGCACGTTGCACTCGCAATTTTGAATCGAATCCTGTACCGGTGTAAAAATTGGCATCTGACACACTCCTGCTGCGATTTGGACGGTGTGTAGTATTAGCGAAGGCCTCCATTAACTCTTCATCAACAGTTTTCTCGTTCACTCTCATTGCTTTCGCTTTTTTACGTTCATCTAACATAGGTTTAACGATCATTTTATATTTTGTTGTACCAATTCCCTGATGTTGCTCTGCAGGATTATGATTTTTTTAAAAAGCATTAGTAGCCACTAAAACTTCAAAATAGTCTCTTTTGTCTTGTTCGGTATAATTTTGAGGAGTTTTCTTAAATAATAATTCATACAATCCATCGGTACCTATAAATTTTTTCCCTCTTACATAAAAATCTCCAATTCTATCAATCATTAGTTTGGTGTTTCCAACGATTATCTTGCTGGAATCAATATCATAATTAACTCCCGTTACCGAAGAGCGATCATAAACATTTTTATCAACGTCTTTCATGTATCCAATAAGTAACGGCACTAAAACACTAGGATACTGTTCGAGATATTCTATTAAGCCACGTTCAGTAAGTGCTTCCTGTGGTTCCAGATTTTCAATTACCGTATTTTCATCGGGCTCTAACCTACTTTCGTAAGTCTCTTCGTATGGACGTTCATAATTTTCCGATGCGATTGTGCTTGCACCCGGCATACCCTCGTAAGAGTTTTCTAAACTCGTTTTATCAAATTGTATCATACTGGGTTCATATTGTGTGAGGTTCTCTAGTTGCTCAGGTTTCATAGGTGTAGAAGTTCTACCATATTTTTTCTTAGGTTTAATCGGAGTCACTTGTTGTTGTTGCTGTTTAATTGGAGGTGTTATGTTAAGAACATTTGCAGGGCCTGCTACCGTCAATGTGGAACTTTTTATAAACTCCTTGATTGGTTCCAATAAAGGTTTGTAGGTTTTATTTAAGATTTCATCCTCTTCGGAACGATCTATTTTCATTGCAAAGAGTTTTTTCCTGATGGCCTTTTTAATGTCGATCAGACGTCGCGTCAGAATTGTGTTCGACATTACGCTTCCAACACTTGTAACAATTTGAAGGATGATATCAGTTATCCACTATTATATAGCGATCAAAACCTTTGCGGTATCTCCCCTTATTAGGATCGCAATCTTTATTTATCACTATGAAACCGTACTTGTCCTTCCAACACTGCCGGCAAATTTTTTTAAATTTTTCGAAATTCATGTCACTGCTGACGTGATCTGAGAAAGCATGTTTTAAATTCATTTCGTCTTGTTTAAACAGAACGATAAAGTTGGCGTTGTCGCGTATCAGATGTTTGGGTATTCGTGTGTAGGTTTGACATAGATAGAACGAATCGATATTGTTGTGTCTTCCCATGCTGAAATACTCTCTAATTTTCTCTTGACCATCGCACGCCACATCATCGAATATGAAGATCGAATTAGGTTTAGCATTATCGGGACTCATAATTTCATCATTTTCCTTAAATGGGAAATATTTAATTTCTGGTAGTGAGTTGATAACGCTCTCTAATAGACGGTACTTCGGTTGATATAACGATTTCGAATAAACGTAAATGTTTTCAAATCGTAGTCCATTTTCACTGAACAATAAACTCAACATCGCATTCGATTTTCCACAATTGGACGGTCCGCAAATAAGGGCTCGTATCGAATTCGGTAATAATTCACCGTGACGTCTTTCCTCCGTCAAACCCATTCCGGACACGTACGCATCCATGTTCACTAACGGTAGCGACTTTTTCTGTTTAACCACCCGCATTACAATGTGTGGAAATTGATAGTGAATCCTCTATAAATAGCCGAGGGGCAAAGTGATTCGTTCAAATGCATTTATACTGAGGTGCGGGATTAACCGACAAAATTATAAACTGGTTACCAGCTGAATTCCATCTGTATAAATATCAATTTTGTGGTCCGGGTACGCACTTAGAGAAACGTTTGCGGAGAGGCGATCAGGGCATAAACAAGTTGGACGCCGAATGTAAACTACACGACATTGCATATTCACAAAACAAAAAATTGAGTGATAGACACGTTGCGGATAAACAGTTAGCGGAAGTCGCTTGGCAAAGAGTCAAATCCTCTGACGCGTCGCTGGGTGAAAAAGCGAGCGCTTTTGCGGTGACGACAGCAATGAAAGTGAAAAGAAGATTAGGTATGGGCATGTCAAGAAAAAAAAGTGGCAAGAAAAAAGTTACGTTGCAAAGTGGAATTGTTATGAAAGCAAAAAATGCGTTGAAACGATTTAAGAATAAAATTAATAAAAAAACTGGTTTAGCGGAAGGGGCAAATATCGCTTTGAATGCGGCTAAACTTGCAATGCGCGACATCGGCGGAAGGAAGAAAATTAGAACTCCGCGAATAATTCCAGTTCCTAAAGTCGGCGGAATCCTTCCACTGATACCTATTTTTGCAGGTCTGAGCGCATTGGGGGCGCTGGCAGGAGGTGCAGCCGGAATCGCTAATGCCGTAAATACTGCCAAAGATGCTCATCGAAAATTTGATGAATCTCAACGACACAATAAGACGATGGAAGCCATCGCAATCAGAGGAAAGGCGGGAAAAGGACTGTATCTCAAGCCGCACAAAAAAGGCTTGGGCCTTTACTTGCAGAAGCCAAAAAACTATTAAGTTCGCTACCTAGACGTCCGCTAACCGATGAGGACATTAAAATATTTGCCGCAAAAGCAGAAGTGCCATATTTCAGAGGCGTGTTTATGAGGGATGCGATGCCCATTCGAACCACACCATACGAGTCCGGTATTGTTAATCTGGATCGTTCAAAGGGATCTGGCACGCATTGGGTGGCATACAAAAAACGCGGAAATCACGTATATTATTTCGACAGTTTCGGTGACCCCCCGCCGCCCAAAGAACTTTTAAAATATTTTCAAGGTAGCGAAATTACTTACAACCACGATAGATATCAAAATTTTAATACGTATAACTGCGGGCATTTGTGTTTGAAATTTTTACTATAAATACGATAGCATACAAGATAGTGTTATGCACATGCAGTCATGTCTTACACGTTTACTCTGCAGAGCGACAGCAGTGTACTCTCCGTAAACTATTATCCTCCCATCGAGTTAGACCCTAACAAAAATTATTATTTGGGTCTGATCGGGTTGCAAACGTACAACACTATTCCGAATATAGAAGAGGGGTGCAACAAATTTTATTACGAGCATAACGGTAACAAAGTTATTGACATACCCACCGGTTCGTATGAAATTACCGACATTGAATCTTACTTGGAATCTGTTTTGAAATCGAGATCGAAAGAATCGAAAGAGTTGATTGTTTTAAAACCGAATAATAATACATTAAAGTGCGAAGTTTTGTGTAAATACGACATTGATTTTTCATCGCCCGACAGTATCGGTAGCTTACTAGGATTTTCCCAGAAGAAATTGAGAGCAAATATATTGCATACGTCCGATTTGCCTGTTAAAATTATAAAAGTGACCAGCATCAGACTCGAGTGTAACATAGTGTCGGGTGCTTTTTACGGAGATAAACTATCGCACACGCTTTTCGAATTTTCACCTTCCTTTGATCCGGGTTTTGCCATTAACATAGAACCTCGAAATATATTATATTTACCGGTTAACGCGCGTTACATCGACAACATTACAATCAGAATTATCGATCAGGACGGAGCGTCCGTAAATTTTAGAGGTGAAAATATTTTAGCAAGACTCGAATTAAAAACGTGGTAACGACATGCCGATTCAATTTAATTGTAATCCAAATATTAATAAATGGGGAACAATCATTCAAAACATCACTCCTCAATCATTCTCCAAGGGATTAACAAGTCACGACCTACAGAGACTCTCCTCATTGGGCTACAGGCTAAGAAAAAAAAACAATGGATAAATTAAACATTTTTGATAAATTCAGTGTGGACGAGAGCATTGTGAAAGAGGAATTTCACAGTTATCAGCCGAGAACACAAACCTTTAACAATAACGATGAAATTCGCATTTTAATACAACAGCAGGATATTTGCACTTTGCCGTGCAACAGTTATTTGTACATCGCTGGTACAACGGAAAATCCCGTCGATGCTAATTTTAAATGGGAGACAAATAGATTTGCATTCTTACTTGAAGAAATTTGTTACGAAATTAACGGAGTTGTAATCGATCAAAATCGAGGCGTTGGAATCACGTCCACAATGAAGGGATACATCTCCTATGATAAGGAAGAGCTAAGAGGTTTGGAAATGAGCGGGTGGAGCGAAACGTTTGACGCGGGAGTTAAAACATACTTTGAAACAAACCAAAAGTTTTATGCAATTTTACCATTGAAATGTCTTCTGGGGTTTGCAGAAGATTACAAGAAGGTGATGGTGAATGTGAAACAGGAGTTGATCATGAAGCGTGCCACCACGGATTTAAATTGTTACACGAGTACCAAAGACTGCAAGATTCGCATAGATAAAATTGAATGGCGCATACAGCATGTTCAGCCGTGTGATGAAACAAAATTGCAAATATTGACCGGCATACAATCTGATCCCCCCATTTTAATGCCATATAGGACATGGCGTTTATTTGAGTATCCTCTCAGAAAAACCGATAAGGATACTTGGTTAGTTAAAACTTCTACCCATCTGGAAAAACCTCGATACGTAATTGTAGGTTTTCAACAGAATAAAGTAGGAAAAATAGATAAAAATGCAAGCCATTTTGATTATTGCTTTATGAGAAATTTGAATGTGTATTTAAATTCGGAGTGTTATCCCTATGATAAGTTAAATCAAGATGTGACAAATGGCGAATACACAACTTGTTATTACATGTACACACAGTTCCAAAACAGTTATTACGGTCGATTCAACCGACCCATATTGAGCTACGCAGAATTTAAAAATCGAATGTTATACGTATTCGATGTATCAAGACAAAACGAAAGTGTAAAATCGTCAACGATCGATTTGAAAATTGAAATGGAGGGACACCAGGCTTTCCCAGACAACACAAGAGCATATTGTCTCATATTGTTCGACCAAGTTGCCGAATACAGACCGCTCTCTGGAACAGTGAGAAAACTTGTTTAATGGAAAAGAGTAGTACAAACCAAAGCAGTAGTGAATCCTGAACATAGAAAATTGCATCAAAATACCCATTGAGCTCTTATTTTTAGTCGAGTACAGGTCGTTGATGTGTACACTTCATATAACATGATGATTATATTGGCCATCGATATGCAAGGATTTGTAATTGCAAATCAGTTTATGCCGAAGGAAATAAGTATTGCAACAAATTACAAAAATATTCACACTTACTTGATGAAACCGACAATCGACTACTCGTTTTTAACATCGAAGGAAAAAATCCAAGCCAGATGGTTGGAAAATAATTACCACTCAATTCCATATTCCGGAGGAATTGTTGATATGACCGAGATTGACAACATCTTTTACGGATTTACTCAGAATTTATCCGATGTGACGTGCGTGGTCAAGGGTGCTCAAAAAGAAGATTTTTTAAAAAGGCATTTCCCAAATTTTACCATATTAAACCTTGAAGGTGAAATTAATTCACCAAAATTTGAAAAATGTACTCATTTCTGTGCAAATCACACGGATGAGTTTGCTAAATGTTCATTTCAAAATGTTAAAAATATTTGTACTTATTTAAATGATAATAATTACAGTAAATAGTTTTTGTAAAAAATTTCTGTAATTATTTTATATGAGCATAATAATCATAAATTTATAAATATTTATTCGGTGCTCTTGAAAATGTTAAATTAATGTATAAATATTTTGTAATTTGTATGTGATTTATTTAAAACAAAATAAATGTATTAATTTTATGTTTCTTAATTGAATCCTACCCGTCAACTCATAATTGTTTTACTAGGTATTATGTCTGGTCCTTCAAACAAAAATAAAAGGTAGGTACAAATAAAATATTTTTATTCTATTCAATACTGATTAAACTTAATCCGATTTAAATTGTATCATCCCGACCGTCGAAGCGCCGGGGCGGATGTGTGATAACTGAAGACGGCTACTACAGCGCTGACGTCACCAAATCTCACTTTAATTATTAAGTATGTAATTTAAAAATATATTCATTATATTATTTGGTTTTATTTTCATGTTGATGATAAGAATGCGCGGTGAGCTAAATAAAAACTAATCTATTTAAGAAACCCGCAACTTCCTACTGGCTTACTTATTGTTATAATCATTCAGTATAAGATTGACGTTAGTGCTGCATACAATGGAAAAATTTCAAATTATTTCCGAGTTTAATAAGCACATTCGAGCATTTTCTTTGTCGGGGAAGAGTGTTGTATTTAAAATCAACTCTACTCCCGAAGATGCAGATACAGTGCAGTGGATAAGACAGGCGATTGGTGATATTATAAACTATGCGTGCTCAAATCTGGAACCAGACAATCTAGTGGGAATTACGTTTATTTCGGAGAGTTTCAAAGAAAAATATCCCGGCTGGTTATCATTTAGACGTGCCGATTCGATAACAGTTGAGGATGTATGGAATGTTTTAAATTCCGTATTCCAAAGCAACTCCGAGGGGCTTCACACAGATACATTCAGATTAACAGTGACAAGTGTTAAATTACCCCGAGCTCGAGGTCGACCATCAACCAAAAAATATATTTCTTATGAAGAAGAATGTCAACAACGGCGAGGGATCATTTGCATTAACAATAAAGACAATTTATGTCTTGCTAGAGCACTAGTTGTGGCCGTCGCACATAAAAATAAAGCTGTAAATTTTAAACAGATAAGAAATAATACAGGAAAAATACAAGATATTGAAACTGAAAAATTACTGAGAGATTCGAAAATTATTATACCAAATACTGGTGCTAGTATTGAAGAATTGAAACAATTTCAAAATCACCTGTCATCATATAAAATTATTGCATACGATTATGGGACCAAGGGTAAAAATGTAATATTTGAAGGTGAAAAAGACGATGTGCCTTCATTAAATTTATTGTATCACAAAAATCATTTTAATGTTATAACTAGTTTAACAGCTGCGTTTGGATGTAGTTATTATTGCGAAAAATGTCATAAACCATATAATGCAAGAAGTGAGCATAGATGTAGCTCAACATGCCTTTCTTGTCATCAAGCCCCTCCATGTGAAATGTTACCGTTGATAAAGTGTTCGGAGTGCAATAGATCATTCCGAGGCGAGATATGTTTTGAAAATCACAAAACCAGCTTATGCAGTAAAATTAATAAGTGTATCACATGTTTAAAGACATATAATGCAAATCGCAACCATACATGTGGAGAAAAATATTGCAAATTGTGTGATGGACATTTTCCGAGTGATCATCTTTGTTACATGAAAACTAACGATAATAGCCCCCCAACAAACAATTTTATTTTTATATTTTATGATTTGGAGACACGTCAGGAGACTCTAATAAATAACACTTCAGACACTCTTCACGAACCTAATCTGTGTGTCGTTTTACAGTGCTGCGATAGGTGTTACAAAGAAAAAACATTGTACTTTTGTCAGAAATGTGGATTTCGACAAAAAATATTCAAGGAGGAGGATATAATAAAACAATTTTTATCTTATATTTTTCAAATGCAACGTAAGTTCAAAAATATTGTATGTATTGCACACAATGCGCAGTCTTTCGACGGTCAATTTTTTCTTAAATTTATCTTAGAAAAGACTAATATAAACCCCGTTTTAATAATGAGAGGAATGAAAATTTTATTAATGAAACTGAATAATATTCGATTTATTGATTCCCTCAATTACTTTCCGATGGCTCTAAGTAAACTACCGGCAGCGTTTGATTTGGGTCCTGAAATAAAAAAGGGTTATTTTCCCCATCTTTTTAATACGCGCGAAAATGGAAACTACATCGGTCCACTCCCCGACTTGAAATACTATTCCCCAGACACGATGTATATCGAGGAACGAAAAATATTTTTAAAATGGCATATGGAGCACCAGAAAGATGAATTTAACATGCAGTTGGAATTAGTACAGTACTGTTTAAGTGACGTCGATATTTTAAAACGTGCCTGCTTAATTTTTAGGGATATGTTTCTTAAGGAAAGTAATGTTTGCCCATTTTTAGAATCGACAACAATTGCATCAGCATGTAATTTAGTTTTTCGTCGTGAATATCTAAAACCAAATACTATTGGTATTATACCTCAACGCGGTTACAGAGGGGCAGATAACCAATCGGCGATTGCAATTGAATGGTTAATATGGGAAGAGCAGCAACGAGGCATTCAAATACATCACTCCATGAAAGGCTTCGAAACTAAAATCGGTGGATTTAAAGTAGACGGTTATTGTAAAGACACACGTCAGGTGTTCGAGTTTCATGGTTGTTATTACCATGGACATACTAAATGTATGACATATAATCGTAATCAACCGTTGATAGACGACAAAGATGATACACTAAATCTCCGTTACGACGCCACCGTATCAAAAATTGAACATTTAAAGTCATTGGGTTACGAGATAGTGGAGATGTGGGAATGCGAATTCCGAAAATTCAAAAAAGTCAATAATTTAATCGAATTAAAATCTCATCCTTATCTAAATTATATTCCATTAAATCCTCGAGATGCTTTTTACGGTGGGAGGACAGGAGCTACAAAACTTTACTATAAAGCACTTTCCAATGAAAAAATTAAATATACGGATATATGCTCTTTGTACCCGTATATTTGTAAATACGGCAGATACCCTATAGGCCACCCTCGAATATTTGTAGGTGACGAGTGTAAGAATCTGAATTTACAAAATATTGAGGGGGTCGTCAAATGCTCAATTCTTCCACCTTCAAACTTATTTCACCCTGTGCTCCCAATAAAGCAAAATAATAAACTATTATTTACTCTCTGTCGCACTTGTAGTGCTAATAGTCAAAATGAACAATGTTGTCATTCTATCAATGAGCGAAAATTAACCGGTACATGGATTATAGAAGAAATAAAATTTGCACTAAATAAAAATTACAAATTATTAGAGATATACGAAGTGTGGGAATATGACACAGTTAAATACGATAGTGTACATAAAATTGACGGCTTGTTCTCCGACTTTATGAATAAATTCATTAAAATTAAACAACAAGCCTCTGGGTGGCCATCCTCATGCATTTCGGAAGAACAGAAAATAGCATATATTCAAAAATTCTTAGCTGACGAGGGAATTCAACTTGAATATGATAAAATATCAAAAAATCCTGGTTTGCGATCTCTAGCTAAGCTAATACTAAATTCTTTTTGGGGGAAATTTGGACAAAGACAAAACCAAGGAAAAACCAGCATAATCAGGGATCCGAAAGAGTTTTTTGCAATGCTATCGGACCCCTCTATTAATATAAATCACATTCAAGAGATAAATGAAGAAGCCCTAACTGTTGTCTGGGAATATATTGAAGAATGTGCAGATACTTTATCTACTGTCAATGTTTGCATAGCAGCATATACAACAACACTTGCACGTTTAAAATTGTATTCCTATTTAGAGCAACTTGGAGAGAAAGTGTTGTATTATGACACTGATTCAGTCATTTTTATTAGCCGAATTGGTGAGGACGAACCAATTACAGGCTCTTCGTTAGGTGACATGACCGACGAGATAGAACATTATGGCGTCAACAGTTACATCACTGAATTTGCATCTGGGGGTCCTAAAATGTATGCATATAAAGTGTTTTCTCCAGAGTTTAATGAAACATCAACCGTGTGTAAAGTAAAAGGTATACGAATAAATTATGAAACATCAGCAAATGTGAACTTTGAGTCCTTACGTGATATGATCTTAGAATATACACAACCTATAGAGATCATTTCTCGTAATATAAAGCGTACTACGGATCACAGTGTCGTTTCTAAAACTGAATCGAAAACAATTAGAGTAACCTTTAATAAACGCCGTCGTTTAGATAATTTTAATTCTGTGCCATATGGTTTTAAATAATTTTTATACAGATTTGAAAATGTTTATAATATATAAATTTAATATTTGTATTGTTATGATTCATTTTTCATATTAGTCATTGTAACGTTCTTTTTAATTCTTGTGGTAATTTTTGCAAGATTATTTGTTATAGTTTTAGATAAGTTTATATTTTAAGTATTTTGCATGTTTGAGCTGTTGTTGTTATCGCTAAGAAAGCCACATACTACCGGTCACACAGTTTTTTACTTGTATTAAAAAAATTGTTATCGTTTTGTAAAAACCACATAAGACCGGTCGCACGGTAATTTCTTGTATAAAATACTTGGGTGCTCGTATTAGAATTTAGTTTCAAAATGTCGTTCACCAGCGATGAATCCGGTGATGAGATGCTATCTCAATATAACAATACAACTCCAAAATCAAACAAGCAGGTGTTGTCGGCCATTTTAAAAAAGACGACAGAAAAACCGATGAACAAAAATAAAAAGTTCAACAGCAATGAGGAGGAAGACATTACCCCAACAACATCCCGCAAGCATCGCAATGAAGAAGAAGCGCAGCCAAAGAAAAAAATACCCAGAATGACTGTCAGCAGCGACGAAGACGAATCTTTGCCAAAAGAAAACTCCCAGGATGACATCTTTGAAAAATTAAATCAAACTGCTAGTTTGGCTGCCATAAAACCATTTAAAAATTTGAGAGACCTCGAATTGAAGAAGCCGCATCCAATTGAGTGTTTTTCAATCATTAACACTGTCAACGGTAAGAAAATGGTGATGGAGCTGGTAGAGGGTTCGTTGGTGTTCTTGCCGGAGCGATACAACGCCGAGTTCTTTCAAGAAGATGTGGATAGGCTGAATAATTCACAGTGCTGTGTTGTGTACGGTGGTCTTAAAAAAATCCCTGGGGGTAAAACACGCCATAGTTTAAAGTTTATTAAATGGTGATAATTTTCACATTGTTTATATATATATATACATATATATGTATTTGAATTTTGTTCCGTTAATATTATTTTAATGTTAAAAATATTTCAATATTAATATACTTATAGTTTTGAAATGTACTTCTTAAATGTTTCCTTATTATTACAAAAGTTTCAGTTGTCTGTTGGTGAATAAAAATAAGTAAGTATAATTTCATGTTGATATTAATTATTGACAAATTAATTGTAAAACATTTAAAAACACATATTTTACAAATTATATTCGGTTTTATTAATTAATTTAAAGATTTCATTCAATTTCGTTTTATTTTCTTCATGTTCAAGTTTACATGCAAAATAATTAAAATTGTTGTTAAGACAGAGCATTAAATAAATTGTTATTTATATATAAGTAATAATTAATAATTTATTAGTCATTGTTTTACATTTCTCTCGTATTTATACACGATTCAATCGCTTATCTCTATAACATCCGCACTGAGCGTGCGTGACGTAGAGCCTTGGCTGCGTGCGCCCCGCCATGTTTACATAATTCATAGCCGGCAGATACCAGCACAATCATCCCAAATATGTGTAATGACGTAACGAAAAAAATAAAATTCTCCATCCCACTCTTTCATTATATATTCGCACTCATGGGCTCTTATGGAAACATTGCCATATACCGGAAGTTGCTGATAACAACTGATAAGCGCCTCGGACCCCCTCGCCCCGCCGCCCCTCGTCCCGACCCCTCGTCGGACCACACCCCGTCGTCCCGACACCTCGTCGGACCACACCCCACCCCTGGCGCCCCACCTGGCGCCTACCCCACCTGCCTGACCACACCCCACCTGGCGCCTGGCGCCTGACCACACCCCCGGCGCCAGATGTCCGACCACACCCCATCTGGCGCCGGATGTCTGGGCGCATCCCGTTATCTGTCTGGTTCCCATGCTCAAGTGCCCGAATTCCTACTCTCGCGTACACTTCGAGCCACAGAAGCGACAATTTTGGCAGAACGCATTGGATGAGCATGCTTGATTCGCGTATTGTCTACCAGCATTCCAGTTTCACGCATTTTTTTTTACAATCTTTCGTATTACTTTGATCGATGGCTCTTCATTTCTTTCAAACAACGTGCGCAATTTTTGCGCTGTTGCAGACAAATGTGACTCATTTTCAAAATAAATTTTTAGTTTTGTTTCAAATTATTTCAAAACGATGCTCCAAAGTAAAAGATGCATCTTCTGCACACTTTTCTTATGTAATTGTGACTCAAAATTCAACTAAAACATGGCTCACCCTTCATTAAAACTTATTATCGTAGTCGGCGCGAATACAAACATACTAATATTAAAGAAACGTCACTCAATTCAAATTATTTTATAGCAACAAAACACAAATTTGCGTTGTTGAGTAATTAATAACGCAGTAAAGAGTAACAGTTGTGATATGAAATGGGTCCACATTAATTCTAAACATAAAAAAGCAGCACAATGTGTATTGAAATCCAAAACTTTTTATCATAAAATTTATTACAAACATGCGAGTAATCAATTTTGCATCTTTTAATACATGAACAATTTGAATCTTATAAACCTGAGGTTCTTAAAGATTGATATATTCAATGTTAATCTATAATTAATCGCATAATATTTTCTCAGAATCGCTGATCCAATGCCAAAAACTAGTTCTGGTTTTTGTCGCTGGTTTTTGTCGCTCGGAGTACATTTCGGCGTAACGTATGGCTGCTGCTGCTGCATTTCCTAAACACTCTTCAAGGACTAGATGCATATCACTCATTTCTGTGTTACTGTACCCCCGATACATTTCAAGAAAAAAAAAGTTATTTAAGAAAGCACAATTGAGGAACTTTACCGCAAAAGTTAATATGTCCATTTATAATATTTTGGAGTTATACATTGTAACTTTGTTAAAAATATTGTTTAAATTTTTGATTAATACAAAATAATATTTCTACAATTAAAAAAAGGTCAAATATAACAACATTAATAAAATTAACTTATTGAAAATATCGAAAAATGGACATATTAACTTTTGCGTGAATGCTCCTCAATTACACTCAAACAATTTGAGACATTTATGAAATTTAATTTAATGATATTTTTACTTTTTTTTATTTTAAAGAAATAATGATCTCTGGTTTTACTTGATTTTCTCAAAAACCGTGCATCTAATCAAAATTTATCTACAAAAGAAAAGTTTTCAAATTAAATTTCCCACAAAGAGAAATAAATAAATTTACCTAAAAATTAAAAAGTTCCAGAAGGTTAATCTTAAAAAACTATCTTCCCGAAGACTTTTTTATTCAAACTTTAACAGTTTGTGTAAATAAAAAATAAACTAATGTGAACAAAAAATTGTTACAAAATATTAAATTAAAGCAGAAATTGAAGAAAATCAAAAAATTCTGTAAACTTTATAGAAACTCCGAATTTATTAAAAATAATATACTACTTTATTAGGTCAATATTACTCAATTTGCTTGTAGTTTTTGGCATTCATTTTATGACTAGTTCATTCGGGACACCTTGTATATAACAATTTTACACTTACAATTTATGCTAACTTTATTTAATTCAAATTATAGGATCAAAAGCACAATCAAGGAAAGATCTAATTAGTAAAATCGGTAGGTAAAGTTGGGTGCTAAGATGAAGAGCATTCACTAAAATTAAAAAAACAAATATAAATAAAACAAATTTGTATTTGTTCCATTAATATATTTTCATTTCCTTTTCAGATTATTAAAAATAATTTTAAAAATGTCTAATAATAATTTACAACAATAAAGAAAAATAATCATGTATTAATACATATCTCATATCATATCAATTTCGTTAATTTACATTTCTATTTCTGCATCGTCTGGTAAAACATCTTGCATATAGCAATGTTATAATAATTGCTTCAACTTTATCTATATGTACCTGGATGCCATTAGATAAAATTGAAAATTTGCGTTTCCAAACATCTTTCGATAGGATTTCTTGTTCGTATTTGGTTTACGTTAAATAAATGTTCTTCTGATAATTGTAGATTAGCCAGTGGGGTTATAAGATATGGTATTCTATAACCACTATCACCAACAATTACTTTATTTCCATAGACTACGTGCTCAAAAAAAGCTTGAGTATTTATCGAAAAATACTCTTTCCATTCCTGTACGTCTCAGAATCTTAATATGTGTGCAGTCGAATGCAGTTTGGAAGTCGAGCAATTTTACAAAAGTCTATCTGCATTTTTTCATTTTGTCGCATGTAAATAAATTGCTTTACTTACTTTTTTTATAATGTTGCATACTATGGCTTTGTGAAGACCACTAAAATCCCTCACTGATGGCAAAAAATTCCAGTTGCATAAAACCTAAACGTTACAAGAAGCATTTCAATGGGTGTGATTGCATTATTTCTAAAAAAAATGTGATAATAAAATTATTCGACAGACATGACCGACATGTTATGATTATATTACGATTATTACTAATGATCGAGTAAGTAAATCGTGTTGTATAAATAATAATATCATAATATAATTAAGTAATTACCTATTAGTGGGGTGTGATATTTTATCTTGCATAAGTTTTATCAAATGCTGTACCACTTGCCTAATCTGAAGCGTTGTTTAAATTCATCTTTGTCCCACTTAACAAAATGATCTATTCGTTGTCGAAATACTTTAGGACGCCTAGGTTCCAATGCAATATCTATCAATTGTAAATCTTCCATTACTGATGTTATACAGTTACTCCTATTATAAACAATATGTTCCTAGTAACAATAATTAATTAAAATTTAGTTTACACTATTGAGTATATGCACCAAAACACTAACATATACAGGTGTTACCCGCTTTCGGTAGTAAAGATTTTAGAAGCTTTATCACCGTAACGGTTTTCGTTGGCCTACCTTTTTTAGTAGCTTCGCTCAGTGGAGATAGGGGGAGTTCAATTAAGGCACAACAACAGGAAAAGAAAAAATAGAAAAATTCAACAAAGCAATTTACCAACCGTCTGATGATATTGGGTTCTGGGCTCCAATTTTTTAATTTTTTTGTTGAATCTAGATGGAGATGCTTCATAAAAAAAACACCCACAAGTAAAAAGGTGCTAATTGCAAAATTCAAAATTTTAATATATCTATAAATATATTCAATCAACCCCGACATTAATAATAATATTGAATATTCTTAAAAATTGTAGAATATTCTAATAACAACGGTTTTTTTTCTTTAAATTTAAAGAGTTATTACTATCACTTGTTACCAAATGTTACATTTAAAGTATATCACACAGGAATGTTTCAAGCAGTATACACTAAAACTAGATAACATGTGTTCGACCCGAATATAAGCTTATAGTCGTTTTACAATTATACTACAATAAATAAATAATTATTTAGGTGTATATGTAATTTATATTAATATTAAAATAACATTTAATTACAATTAAATGATAAATTTCAAACCTGTAATGTTTAAAAGAACGTAAGTCAATTTAAACATCAATGTAATTACTTTAACTTTAGTTAATAAACAACTTTATAAATGTCAACATACAAACAAACCTAAAAGTTCAACTACTTTTAGATAGTTCTACTGCATGTACTTACTGGATTACAGCTGCAGAGACAACATATTACTGGTAAGGTTACTCACACACTAAGCAATTCACTCAATTAATATTGACTTGAAATATATTTAATTAATAAATAAAATTAATGATAATGTATTTTTCTTTAGATTCTCAACAATATATATATTCTTTGAAAGATATAAACCTGAGGCATTCTAACACCGAACATCATCGACATACAAGAATAGTATTTATAAATGGAGAACACACACTTTAAACAAACTGACAATCGAAATCTAGGATATTATTAAGCGTTAAGAGTATAAATATTCTCTCATTATAAGCACTAATCGCTGTAATTAAAAATTATAAAAAATGTACCAAATTAATCTCTAGTTGCCCCTTTCAGTGTCAGCCAACTCAACCAACCATATTATATTGGCAACCCCATCTCCACATATGCTGCTAAGAAAGAATCATTTAGTTTATTACTAACCGAAGCTGGGACGTAACACGTTAATGAATAGGGGAACAAACTTCTAAGGTGGGTACCGGTTCATTTGAGAAACTTTTTATTTATAAACTCATAGGCAATCATGTTCACCCAAAAAGCTGCATTACGTAAACAAAAATATTTAAATGTAAATTTTATAATGAAATTTTATTATTAATTTGTATAATTAAAATGTAATTACAATTACGTTGGTAATATACAAATGGAATTTTAATATTAATAAATATATTAATATTTATCTATTAATTAAAATACTAATACTTAATTATTTTTATTTTTTTGCATAATTGGTTGTGTAAATATTAGCATTTTGTAGTAGCACGTGACATTTACGAGCGTAACGGAATTACATGTAAATATGGTTATTGCGACTACTAACTAATATTAAAATAATATTGAAGCTATAAGAAATTTTGGAATATTAAAAATATCATAACTTGAGGAAGGTCTCCTGAATTATAATCAATAATTAAAACTTCAAAATATTGATTGCGTATGTGCTATCTAAACTAAAAACTGCTTCTATGTATTATTATAGGAAATCTTTGCCAAGTTTTATGTCAGTTTTTTAGCAGTCAACTTTCAACATTGCTAGTTCTACAAATAATTTGATAATTAATTTGTTTTTTATAAGCTCTATTAGCAAAATTAATCTATAATTTGTTAAAGTCATTTAATCAATTGTATTCGCAGAAATGTATTCAAAAGTATCTAATAATGGATTTATTTCTATATTTTGATATTTTCCGGCTATTTCCAATTATAATTTGAATAAAATACAATGACAAATTATAAATTGATTTTTTCTGAATGTATATAAAAAAAATAAATTATCAAATTATATGTAGAAATGCGAACGTCACTTGATAGCGGTTGGGATGCTCTTTTTATTATCTTAGTTGGCCGTCTTTCTAATTTTTATACGGTTGCTATAGTTTCCTATAACAACGATTGCATACAGATGCGGACGATGCGGTGTTCATCCATTTCGTTTCATTAGTAGCATAGCGGTTGTATACGTTGGTTGTGTATCATATGTATATTCTCCACAAATTACAATCGACAATTATAGCCAAAACACAATAATATAAAATTACAGTTTAAAAATAATTATAAAATTAAATTGGCGAGAAAGGCCTGTAATACAATAATTAATATGATTGCATATTTTATTAAATAAAATATGGCACATCCACTGCCAACGTTAACGGCTAATATATATTAACCAAATCATATAAATGATAAAAACTAATATGTTTGTAAATAATAAATTATTTGAAATAAAATAATATTATTCTACAAAATAAATTGGTTGGCCGTCTTTTCATTATCTATTGTGTAAAATGTATGATTATACGGTTGCTATGGTTCTGCATAGAAATGCATAAAGATGCGGTGTTTGTTGATTTCGCTTCAACAACGGCATCAGAGACATCGATTTTATTACGTTGATTGTGTATTATCTCAATATTATTTCGCAACAATAATATAATTTAAAACTCGATAACATACAGCTACAGCAATAATTATATAATTAGATGTCGCACAGTTACAAATTCGTAGTTCTGTATGAATATATTCTAAAAATGTATCTGTAAAATATGAACATGGTGCTTATTGGACTCTAGAGTTTGCAAGAAAGGCCTATTTTAATAATAATGCAGATCCTAAACAATAATTGAGACATGATATGAATGCATATTTTTTAAATTGTTTGTAAAACGTTGTGTATTAATGTAGTATTAATTATTTTAAATAAAATATGGAGCATTAATATAATATACGTTGACAAAACCATATAAATGGAGAAACGCTTGTAAATAATAAATTATTATTTGCAATAAAATAATTAAAAGTAGCCTTAAATATTCTACAAAATAAATCATATATAATATAGTATCTTAGTTGGCCGTCGCTACAGTTTCTATTGTGTAAATTTATGTTTACACGGTTGCTATGGTTTCTGTAACTGGAATGCACAAACATGCGGATTTATCCACTTCGTTTCAATAACGATTATTTGGTTATGTATCATTTCAATATTATTTAAATCAATGCTAATACAATCTAATACACAATAATATGCAACTATAATTTACAAATAATTATAAAATTAAAAGTTGTATAGCTACAAATAAATACAACTAATTCTTTAATACTAAGAGGAATGACAGACCATGAAATTTTTTCTCAACGATTTGTGCATGACTGTGACGAAAAGACCCATCAAATATAGAAATAAATGCGTTTTTCTTTATTTTTGAATGCATTTTGTTGCTGCTATTTGCAATTATAATTTCACAAAAAAGACTTCGACATATCATAGTTTAATCATTTCTAAATGTACTGGTAAAAAAAAATATTGATTATCAAATTATTTGTAGCAGCAGCGATAAAGCCAAACTTGCTGTTTTTGTTCAAATACTACAAATCAAGGTAGCGGTCGGTATGGTCTTAACTTAACCATTAAAGGACGATTATCAATCAATCCATTTATTTCATTATGTTTTTTGTTTTGTATTTTGGTGCATTTGTGTCTTTGTTAGGTATATAATCTGGATCTCTTATCTCCATACTTCTTTCTGTTCTGCTACCTACTACAATTTCTGGTAACAAAAAATTTATAAAAAAAGCTGATAACTTATTTTTCATTTTTTTGTTTCAAAATATATAATTTCTCTGGATTTCTTCTACTTTTAAACTTTTAAATGTCCATACAGCAAAGTAGCATAAATTTCTTTTAGAAATGTGCAGCTGTCCTTGTATTTGGTAGTACCACTTGATGATTAATATTGCTATTTTGTTTCCAAAACGTAATTAACCCCATTTGAGTTCTATTTTCTGGTGTGTATTCTTGAGCAGCATACGGACATTTTACTTCTACTATATTTTTTTCATCAATTAGCTCATCCGGTGTTGCAGCTAAATAAGGTAAATTTCAATCTATAAACAATCCACTTGCTGCTATTTCTTTCTCAATTTGTGTAGATAAAGCTTGAAATGCCAAAGCCTCGTATAACTTTTAAATAAATTTTTACAACTTGTGTAACTTCTTCTATTACAAATTTCTTTCTTTCTTCTATGAATAAACTACTCCGGACACTTATTTAGCTGTTTTGTTTGTTGTTCTAGACCACGTACATTATTTAACCATGGACGAAGACCGTTTTGTCATTGCGATTTATTGATTGTGATGGCGAAGCAAACTTTTGCCGGGTAATGTCGTCGGCGCATAGAAAATACGTAAGTACCCGGCACTGACAAGGTCAGATCCATCCTCAGTATCGAGTATGTGCCAAACGATTTGTCTCACAATTATGCGTCTGCCGTTGACGAGTCTGTCTCGCAACGACATGTTTCGTAGTATCATGACGGGCACTTTCATTTTGAGATGTAGCTATCTCTTGCTTGTCGTCGCCAGCGAGTCCGTGCTCAACTTGCGCACCACCTCGCCCGGAAACATCTTCATCACTCGTTTGATGACTTTGTCGCAGTCGTTGTTTCTAGTGCTGAGCACCACACTGGTGGCCACAATATTTTTGAGCTGTTCGCTCCCATGATGCAGTCGTAAATATCTTTGACTACATATTTGGTCAGGCACCGCGAAGGCACTTCAAAATACTTGATTCCAGAAGTCGGGTCGGGCAATTTTGTAATGTTCGTCAATTTGTTTTCGCCGAGTTTCTGCAGCCAGTCGGCAAACTTGATTTGGCCCACTATCGGAAGGGCTGCTTCGGGAACTACTCTCATGTTAGTGATGAGTTTTAGCACTTTGAAATGTTGCCAAGCGTTCATTCTGGTAAACCGGTGCTCCATTTGAGAGATCTTGTCTCTGTAGATGGGAAGCGCCGAATGGTTTGCCGTTGTTCTCGTCACCTCGTATTGCTTGCTTGTAATAAGATGTTGACAATGTTCAGCACAATCGCCGAATTGTTTTTTGAATTTGTCCCACATGCCTTGCAGGTCCCGTGTGGGGTTGCTAGTCCCCCATCGGGCGCCTCCCCAGGTGGCGGATAGGGGAATGCCTCCTAGATATAGGTGGTACCGAGGAAATCAAATACTCGGGGCGGACCAAAACTAGCAAGCAGCACAGCGTCTGTCCTAGATTAGGCGGCTGTACATACGCACAACAGCAGCGTCTGTCTCAGATTGGGCGGCTGCAAACAGCGTCTGATCCCAGAATGGGCGGCTGAATTATTACCTGGGAACAGGACTCGCCAACACGCTCGGCAAGCGTGGCGTTTCAAATGCCAAACTCCTTCCATAACATACATGCAAATGTCGAATTCAAAAACAAAAATACCCCAGGCAAGTAGAGCTATCGGCTCAGAATCTCGCGCTGATCTATCAGCCAGCCTCAAGGATTCTGGGAGAGGCAAAACTTCGACACTAGCAAATAAAAAACGTAAAACAAACGCGAACATCTTAGTCCTAACATACAACATTCGCACAATGAGACTTGAAGAACACCTACTAAGTCTAGAAAACGAACTCCAACACATCAAATGGGACTTACTGGGAATTAGCGAGACCCGACTAAAAGGCGAGGCCAACACTATTCTGAAATCCGGTCATATGTTTTTTCAGAGAAACTCCGAAACAAATCACCACATCGGAGGAGTAGCGATCCTGGTAAACAGCAAGAGAAAACATCTCGTCACGAAAAGCAAAGCTATATCGGATCGGGTTATTTACATTATGTTCCAACTGAACAACAGATACAGCATACAGATCATACAGGCGTATGCACCCACATCAACATCAAACAGACGAAGATATAGAACAATTCTATGAAGATCTAACGACAGCTAAAAACCAAGAGAATACTAAGTACAAGGTTATAATCGGTGATTTCAATGCTAAGATAGGTCAAAAAAATGCGACAGATGGCCCAAACATCGCCAATTTTGGACTGGGCACACGAAATAATAGAGGCGAAATGATGCTTGACTTCCTAAACAAAGAACAAATGAATTGCATGAACACATTTTTTAAAAAGCAACACCAAAAGAAATGGACGTGGAGAAGTCCCGATGGTACAGTTAAAAATGAAATAGACTATGTACTCACTACAGACAAACAGTCCTGTACTAATGTGTCAGTTCTTAGCCGTTTCAATACCGGAAGTGACCACAGAATCGTAAGAGCCGAAATAAACATAAACACACACTTCAAACATACAATTTATTTATAATAAATTACGAAATAAACATAATCATAATAATAACAACAATAACAATAAAGAATGGGCCTTTGAGACATAAAAACAGCAATTCCTTAGCGCACATATTAGGAGTATTTATGTTTCTTTTAATGTATTTTTAGTATATAAATCTTGAGTTGGTGATTGTTGAGAGAATGATAACAGGGGTGTATTTATTATATATTAAAGTAGAGAGAAAAGGGATGGTAGCAGGAATTGAGATGGTATGTAGAGCATCAATGGGCACCAAATAAATGCCCAAATGCTTTAGGCCTATGTACAAAAGATAAATGGTGTTTTTTTTATTTTTATTTTGGTAGACGCGGACTGTTTTTTGTTTATGGGGTTAGTCCGGTCATATCACAGAGAATGTGGGAGGGTACGGTCGAGTGTATAACGATGACGGACATGGGGGAAGGACATTGAGACTCGACCGCCGATTTGTGGTCACCTCACCGTTGAGAATTCGTCTTGTATATGTATTTCACTCAGAATAGCCCAATTATCGCTTTCACTATGGACGTACAGCCTTAATGCTGTTACTTTACCAATGTTATCATCTGGGTTACCTGTTGCTATTCCTACATTGTCAAATTTTCTGACAACAATGTATCCGTCGGCGGTGAAGTTCGCCGAGTTGGTATACTGGTTGTTCTCGGCGGGGAGCACCTCCACGGTCGTGTTGTAGAATTTATCCGAAGGATGATCGGCATTGCCACTTCTGAAGAAAAATCTCTTAACCGAAGTAGGCGTTTTGAATTTGAAGACGAGTTGATCTGCCGGTTGTGGTAGGAGACCCCAAAAGAACGGAAAAAACAAATCGAGAAAATTATTCGTCCAACGGGTCCAGCTCAAAGAAAAAATGGAAGATTATAACGCTCAAATCAACAAAAAACTAGAACCAATCGAAGATCTGGAAAAAATGGAACTAAATGAGCTATCCGCAAAAATTGTTAGTAGCATTCAAGTAGCAACCAAAAAAGTGTGTTCCATGGGTGTAAAAGCTAATACGAAACTCAGCCAAAGCACAAACCAACTCATAACAAAACGTAGAAACATAGAAAGAGATTCCACAAGATATCAAGAGCTAGACAAACAAGTAAAGAAAGCGATTAAATAAGACCTAAGATTATATAACACAAGAATGATACAAGAAGCTATCGAAGATAACATGAATATGAAAGTTCTCCGATCAAAAAGAACTAATGGAAATTCGCTCATCTACAAAATTAAGAACCAACAAGGACAAGTTGTAACAGAGAGAGATCAGATTATATCTACCATCCAAAATTTCTACCAGAGACTCTACAGCCAAGTGGTACCTAAGCCAAACCGCCTAGAACAGGTAGTCCTAAATGTGGGCTCCGAAGAAATCTCAGAAATTGAAACTGCTAGTTAAAAATTGGCACTAAAACAGATGAAAAATCGGAAGGCCCCGGGAGAAGACCGCCTCACAACAGAAATGTTGAAGAATGGGGGAAAAACTCTGGAGAAATCAATGATCATCCTTCTTAACAGATGCCTGGAGGAGGGGAAAATCCCTGATACCTGGAGAAACGCCGAGGTGATAATTCTATTCAAAAAAGGTGACCGAACTAACATCGAAAATTATAGACCGATTAGTCTTTTGTCCGTCAACAAAAAGTTTGATTTTTACCAGCCAGTAGAGCAGGCCGGATTCCGAAGCGGCTATAGCACAACGGATCACATTCAAACGTTGCGTACACTTATTGAGAAGTGTACAGAGTACAATATCCCCTTACACCTTGCTTTCATCGACTACAAAAAAGCGTTCGATTCGGTAGAAACATGGGCGGTGCTAGAAGCAATGAGTAAAGCGAGGATCGACTCAAGATATACCAACCTAATTAAAGACATATACAATGGTGCTACACTCCATGTCAAAATAGACGATAACTCAACAACTGACAAGATCCCAATACTGAGAGGGGTTAGACAGGGAGATTCAATTTCCCCGAAACTATTTACCCTGGCATTAGAAGACGTTTTTAAGAACTTGGCATGGCAGCAAAAGGGGATCAACATAGATGGGAGATTCTTAAATCATCTCCGATTCGCCGACGACATAGTCATCATGAGCACCGACCAGGAAGAACTCAGGAATATGCTGTGTGAATTGAAGGAAGTGTCACACAAGGTAGGTCTAGAAATGAATCTGCAGAAAACAAAGATTATGAGCCCACACAATATCCATGCTTCTATCGATAACCACACGCTTCAACAGGTGGAAGAATATATATACCTAGGACACAACATCAGGTTAGGCAAGAGCAACCAGACAGCCGAGATAAGGAGAAGAATCAGCTTATCATGGGCTGCATTTGGAAAACTTACACATATCCTTAAAGAACCGAAGATACCAATAAATCTGAAACGGAAAGTATATGATGCGTGTGTAATACCAGTGATATTGTATGGGCTCGACACAATCACCCTGACAAAGAAAAGTGCACAACAACTACGGGTTTGTCAACGTGCGATGGAACGTGCGATGCTAGGAATCAGCCTAAGGGATAGGCAAAGAAACGAGGATATCAGGGCGAGAACCAAAGTAAGCGACATCATAGAACAAACGGCAAAAAGTAAGTGGCGCTGGGCAGGGCATGTAGCACGAAATGATGAAAAGTGGACTAAGATTGTTATGCAGTGGAAACCGCGAAGAACAAAGAGAAACATCGGCAGACCCATGTTAAGATGGCGAGATGACATTCAGCGACGAGCGGGGAAGAACTGGATGCTCCCTGCACAAGACCGGAATACATGGAAAAATATGGAAGAGGCCTATGTCCAGGAGTGGATAAATACAGGCTGATGAAGCCTTGCAGGTTGGTCACCTAACAGAAGCAAACAAAGTATGCAAAAAATCGAAGATGTATCAACGGATACCCCAGCCTTAACCCGATTCCGGAGGCAAAATGACAACATCAAAATACCAGGGATGACCGTCCAACTTAGGTGTAAACAAATCTTTCTTCAAATCTCGTCGGAATGATCGCAGTGTTTTTAATGTTTCCGGATCAGATCTAGGAGGATTAAGTCGATATTGTGGATCATCAGAGTCATCATATGAACTTAACCGCCGTCTCTTTTTCTTCCGATTTGTTTCTTCATAAAACAGTTCTTGTTCTAAATGGTCGTAATTTAAAACAGATTCCTCTTCCTGCTTCAATAAATATGGAGTATAGTCAATTTCAACAAATTTCAATTCAGTTATTAAATTTTTTGTTTGAACTGGATCTTTTAAATACATAACACATAAACGTTGGAGATCTCTTTCTGTCGTATCGCGTTGTGCGCGCTCTCTCGACAGCTTCATGTAAATCTTGGCAGACGGATTACATTCACGCATTACATTTTCGACATCGTTGAGGATGTCTATCCTCAATACCGGTCTTCCTTTTTGGCGTGTTTATGCCGCTATTTTGGGCTCGTAAAAATAAAGCGGCGTATTGCGGCGTTTTTATTAACGTCCGTCACGCTGTTGTACACTTTGCTCCCGTGTACTTATAAAAGAAAATAAACTATTATATTCACGAACATTGTCACGATTAATCTTGTTGGGTAGTTTACGCCCAACTCGGGAACCTTTACTGTATTTCATCTACAGCACGATAAATGCATTTTTTTTATATTTCAATGCATGGCAATGTTGACAATTGTCGTTCACATTGGCCACGTCGAGCAAGCCGATACTTCTGAATTTTTTTGTCGACGTGCTAACAAATAATTTTCGTTTCTAATCATCGCTCTTTGATTGCTTCTGTCGGTTCTAGACGGTATGCACTCAATCAGAGCGTTTTAAAAAATAGTCGACCGGATCTAATCTCCGTTTGCGGTCTTAATTGCTTTACGACAAAAGCGGACATTCTGGAGGGTTGTGTGGTTTTTGGTCCGCTTTCATCGTGCCTTACACAAGCCACCACGTGTTTGATCATGTTTTCCAAATTTTAAAAACTTATCTTGCAGGACAGATACTGCTGCACTAATAATCGCTAATGAAAGCAAATTACATGTTAACACAGCTTTTTCGTGATTTATAAAAAAAATTAGTAAGTCTTCCCCTTCTGGGTTACCGTATTTATCTACCTTCGTTCTTAAAACTATTTGCATCTTCCTAGCATTTACCAAAACAGGTTGTGCACCTGTGCTACATTTAAGAAGTCTGTAGGTGCATTACCTTAAGGTATAAAGGAAGGCAGTGTTAGTATTGCGCGACGATAAAATTGATCACTTAGATCTACAATGTCGTCTATGACGGCAGATGTAGATGGTAATTCGTAGAGTTGAACAAAAACAACTCTCATGATCGAACAGGCTGTGCATTGTCTGTCTCTCGATTCATGAGAAAAGTTTACAGAACTTTGGTTTAACGTGTCATAATATATATAAAATCTATTACATTTGAATTAATTATCCAAAAATGAAATAAATATATTTTATAAATATATATATATATATATATGTAGTCATTAATTAAAAATAAGGACTTAAATAAAACCTCAAATGTTATTATAAAAATCAATTTTTTGTTAATTTTCAAATTCCTATTCTAAACAATAATATTCATGTTAATCAACTGAAAACTGTCTCAAATGCACATATACCAAAACAAGAGCTTTTTTGATTCGTATACTTATATTATAGTAAAGGAATTTTATTTTATTCCATTTTTTTAAGGAGTAAAATCTTTAGCTAAGTTACTGACAGCCAATGCTACAAAGTGGGTTTCTACCAGCTAAAAACTTCCTATAACAAAAACAAAATTTTAAAATATAAAAAATAAATAAAAAAATAATTTAAAATTAATTTTATAAATAAAAAAATTATTACTAATTAAGAAAAACTAAATGCAAGAAATTTGTTTCGTTGTTTTTGCTTGTTGCAAAGACATTTATTTGTTTGATGCACTTATTGATTTGTTTATATATTTTTATTAATATAAACTACATGTTTAAATTGTTTTGGTTACAATAAAAACGATGTGTTTTGTCTTGTGGTTGCTTGCTTCGTCCCTCTTAACCGTCCTGTAAGAGCGGGGAGAGCGGGGGTTTTTCCCTCTCTAGCTTGTGACATTGCCTAGCGCGTAAAAATTTAAAACATACTGCCAACATTGTAACAAATAGTCATACATACAAAGAAAAGCCAATGATAATAATTGCAAGTAGAACATAAAAACAATATTTAACATTTTTTATTCATAAATAATAAAATATTCTACTATATAATTATTTTTATTTTTAAATGGCAAACATGTTTCGCAAAATGATTTGCATTTTCAATGCCATATTTATGATTAATAAATTATTTAAAAATTTGTTTTTCCCGCTACCCAGATTTCCTGTTTTAAATTTAAATTTGTTTTTTCCCGCTAACCAAGATTTCCGTTTTTTTGTTGATTAGCGGGAAAAAACAAATTTAAATTTAAAACAGGAAATCTGGGTAGCGGGAAAAACAAATTTTTAAATAATTTATTAATCATAAATATGGCATTGAAAATGCAAATCATTTTGCGAAACATGTTTGCCATTTAAAAATAAAAATAATTATATAGTAGAATATTTTATTATTTATGAATAAAAAATGTTAAATATAAAAAATTTCTACAAAATAAAAGAAGAAAATATTAATTATAAAAACAATAATAAAAGTAAAGAAAACTTAACATGCCGCCTACCTTGATGGGTTACCGTCAATTACAGGTTAACGCAAGTTAATACAATACATTAAATTTATTCTAGAGGAAGAAGGCATAACTTTGTGATACAACGTTTAATGTCTTCGCACTTGGTTTTCACTGTAGTAACTCTTGAGATACTGTCCCATCCAGGATGAAGACATGTTACCCTATCCAACTGCCAGTTTGAAGGTGGTTGATTGTCTTCTCTAATTTTGACTAACGATCCGATGCTAAGTTGAGTCTTGTTTGTTTTCTATTTGGTGCGTTGTTGTAGTTCATTAATGTATTCCTTCTGCCAGCGTTGCCAAAAATGTTGTTGAAGTTTTTGTAGATGCTAAAATCTTGACAGCCGGTTTTCTGAAATATCCGATGCACCTGAGTCACGATTTGTTTTTTTTTTTTTTTGTAACTAAAAAACATTTTTTTAATATTCAAAATCTTATTCATAATTTTTTAAATAACAGCACCCTTCTACTTTCTAGAAACCATTTATAACTTGGTCAATTTAATCTCTAAATAAAAACTAAACTTCTTACTGTTTTAAAGGTATCATCAGTACCAAATATTAAATTAAAAGACAAATCTAAATCTTCTTCAATTTGTCTTCTACGGGTTAAAATCTCACATAATCTTTTTTGTAACGGCCATGTTGTTGACATAACTAGAAAACTTTGATTTCTAATAATTTTTTTACTTCTCTACAACTTTTGCATATGTATAAAATATTGTTGGGAAGGAGTATCTAAAACTACACTTCTAAATTCTGTTCAAAAACAAACTATTCAAACAAAATGCAGACATATTGCCATCCATAGTACTACAAGGTTTCAGTGAGAGTAATTATAATTTTAAATAATAAATCTTATAAATACAAGACTAAAAGAATTTTCATTTATTCATATTTAAATAAAGTACAATAATTTATTATTGTTCTCTAGTTTCCTTTTTTGGAATTACTTTTTTGATACCTTTACTGGAACTACTTTTTTTTAGTAATAACTTTGTTGGCAACACCTTTTTTGTTTGCGTCTTTTTCCGAAACGCCTTTTTTTCAAAACATTGACAATAGCAAAATAATTAGGTATTTCTAATTCTAGTGTTAAAGTTTCTATCTCATGACGCTGCAACATAAAAACAAAACATTAATTAACGTGAAAAATTTTGCAATTCATTATTTTTAGAAAAATATATATAATAAATATATTGAACAAATTTTAAAAATCTAATTATGTTTATAACACAATATGTCAGTAGGATTGGTCTTTTAAGTAGTTTGATATTAATTCTGCTTGCATTTGTTTTATAAATCTCTTAATGTAATATTTGATGCTTATTGTTATACTATAACTAAAATTTAAATTAACTTACTAATTTGTCATTGTATGAACGTGAGTCTCAAACAAAATCTGGTTTTAACAATAAACATTCGGCACCAATATCTCCATTCCGACGAAAAGGTTTGGTAATCATCCATTTGGTCTTCATCAACTTCTTCTTTATCATGCATTAATAACATCCCCACTCTCAACAATTGTTGATTCTTTGTGAATAATTGAGATGGTGTTCAATAAATTAACTCTGTTTTGTTCTCGAAGTATTACTATGATATTCCAAACTCTATTTCCATAGCTTTCAATACCCTCTAGGATTGACCTATTCTTGGCTATCAGTTCTTGGATATTATTCATTCTAGAAACAAATAACAATTTATTACCTAAATTTAAAATATTTAATAATTTTAAAATTAAAATAAAAATTACTCTAACAATTCTGCATTTGTGGTTACTACTTTAAATGTAATCAACCCCAGAATCCATGAACTTGTAATGGTTTAGTGGCGTCTGGTGAGTGGTAATGGTATAGGTTAAAATAGAGACACCTATTCAGAGTTACAACTGGAAGACAAACTGTCTTCCTCTCTTTTAATTATTAAATAATTCATATTTATAAAATATTATTAATAAACTATAAAATACTATTTGTTTAATTATGCAGACCAACCTTGTGCGGAATTGCTGCGCTATCATAACGTTGATTGTTTTATTTAATTCAATCAATGCCATGATACAAAGGTACTACATCCCCCTTTTTATGAGATATATATATATATATATATGTCCTTTGACATACATCAATAAAAATTCATAGTTCGACAGCTTATTATAATTCATTCAAAACCTGTATCCTCTTGATGGTTCAGCTTCCAGGGTTTTGCTTGTAAATAATTCCATTCTGCTTATCCGTCTTCTTGTAAATACTAAAATCACTCGAACAGTTCCTCCGCTTCCTCGGGCTCGTCTGGATCTTTTATGCCGGAATCCGTTCGTCGGGATCACCAATTTTGTAGGCTTTTAGTTGTTTACCAAATGGTAGCCATAATTAAATTTCCATTTAATTCTTTAGTAAAAGGTTACATTTTATAAATTACATCATAAAAAATGATGTTAAAGAGAATATCCAAAATGGTGTGAGGATTTACATAAAAATAATTATATTATTTTTTTTCATTATAAATAATGTTACCATAACTACAAATTTTATGGCTTGCTTAACTAATTAACATTAATATAAAATAATATTAACATATAAAAAAAATATAAATACTAAAACACGCAAAAAGTTCATTAAAGGAAATATCGGCTTCACCACCACCAGTATTGACTATCTCTCGTTGTAACATGCTTGTATTCTCTTCAGCCATCCGCTTCATGTCTTGCCATGTCTAAAATTTAAAGACGTGCAAAATATAAAAAGTAAATGACTTACCTTTCCATCTCCACACGCCTCCACATCTTTTTTCAACTGCGCCCACGGATTCCTACTTTCTTCAAAAGTGAATATATTTCAACATTTAATAGTTGATAGCTATGACAATCTTTGATCTTACCAATCTTAGAGAAACATAACACATGCCACAGAAACTGTAATACATATATTTCATATATTTTATCTCCAATATTGTATAAATGACACTTTTAGATAGCGACATGGATATCGCTGGCAGTAAACATAACGCATGGCAACGTCACATTTCAAAACTTGCATTTTTGACATAACGTCAAACAAACGCGCAATTTACACGGGCAAGTAAAACTATAGCAAGTTTATATCTGAGAGCAAATGATTTGCGCAATGTAAACAGTACTATATCTTGTCTTTAATAAAAATGTTTAAGGGATCCCCGGAGTTATGCCAAATATAATCAAAAATTTATATAGGATAGATGAAACTTTATAGCCAAAAAAATGAACACAACCAAACTTGAAATTTTACAAAAACTGCATAATCTTTGTACGCTAAGTCGCAAGCACATTATTTTGGGAGGCATAAGTTTATGAAAAACCGAAATTGCTTTAATCACAATAGGAGGAGACTGACAATGGAATTTTACATTCTTTTCATTGTAATCAATAACAGTCTTATAATGTGAAAGAAAATCTTCTCCAAAAATTATTGTATAGCCTATCCTAGAACAACCAAAAACTCAAACTCTGCCTTAAAGTTGGGTAAATTAAACTGCAAAAGCACATGGTGGGTGACTTTTGACTGTTGGTTATTTGCGGCTCTAGTAATTTTTATACCTTGCACGTTGAATACCGGCAAGTTAGTAAATAGGATGTGAATTTGATGGAAAGTCTCTAGCGAGACGCAACTGACTTCATTTACTGTGTCAACAAGCGCCGGAAATTCAAAATTTATGAAAAATTTAATAGGAATAATCGGAGTTTTAAAATTAGGTTTGTGAATAAATTCACAATCATCTTTTAAAAGATCTTCCGAAGGGTTTTGGTTTAAGAAAGTACTGGTTCCAGTTAAAACATCGACTTTGGAACCTACAAGATCGTGTGGTTCTAGACCTTTCAACCTGATTGCTGACTTCTAGGTCAGCATTGGCAACTGTATGGATAGTATTAAAATTAGCGTATTTGTATTACTGTTGAAATTACTAGACAAACTATTTGGGTTGTTTGGTAAAGTTGAAAATGCATGGTTACGGGTAATGAATTCTAGAGTGCGTAATTTTTGCAACGCATCTAGGATGTCCATGACGCCAACAAGCGAGGTTGCGACATGTATAGGAAAATGTCGTGCTATTAAATGAACAAGATGTTTGTCACCGTAAGGATGTATTAAAAATTGTGTCTCGGTTATTAGCTTAAGCATATAGGACGAATATGTAGCATCTTGCTCAAAAGAACGATATTTACCTGATTCCAGTCTACCACGTACCTCGTGTTGCTGCACCGAACCCCAGAACCCCTTAAACCGGCTGTAAACTAATCTCCGGCACTATCCGAAAATAAATTATGTCCTCATAAGCGTAGTTTGCATAAAGGAATCCGGTAGGTATCCATTACACATTCTAGTTTATCAAAAAATAAAAGCGGGTGCATATTTTTTGAGTTGAACGTTGGCAAGTTTTTTCATAATTTATTAAAATTAGAAATTTGTTAAACCTAAATCGGCACAACCCATATCATAATAATGGTGTCTTAGGTAACTGGTGTTAGAACGTTGGCCGATTAATTCCATCAGCAGCTAATTTACTAAAATATGATTAGAATTGCGAGCTTCATTACTCATAGCTTAACTATACTTTTTCTTAATGGAGCTGCAATATTATCTTCTCTCCGACGTACTAACATTCCACTAGTACACGTTTTGGCATTTTCTGCATTCAATTTTCTACTGCTTTTTTCAAGTTTCATTAAGAATTCTGGCAACTCATACTTCTCATCATTAAAATTCTTTATTATTAGTCCGTTACCCAGATCGAGTTTTCATCAGCTTTGCCGATTTTAAACGATATGTATTAGTGTAAACTGGAAAACACTTTTTTCTCCAGGAAGACTATTACGTAAGATTTTTTTAGATTTTTTGTATTTTTAATTATATCCAGGTGTTAAAGTTGCAGCATAGGAGTACAAAATCAGAGCATTTATACCAGCAATATTTAGAAGGCTATAAAAGATTACGCACGGCCATCTTTTCGTTATTCTGAAAACTGAGTAGGATGCGCACATCTTATCCACCGTGTCAACCCCACCTTTTGTAGCATTTCATTCCATAATTAATTCTGGTTTATTGGTAGCAACATCAATTTCACCTGTACAGTGAAGTGTGGGTAGGAGTATGACTGCCTTATTTTTACGAGGAACGTAACAATTAAGCTTCATCTTTTTGAAATCCAAATGTTATTGATTCTACAGCTTTAGCTTTGTTTGCTAAAAATTCTGGTGGAATTTAGTTTCTATTTTTTTAGCGTACCAAGTAATGTAATTTGTTTATTATGTAAATATTTAGCAAGCGGAATACTGGTATGATAATTGTTGGTTGTCATGTTTCTTTCAAATTTCTTTCACAATTTCCATTGGCGAATTTGATGTTGCGTAAGGACTATCTAGTTGCTTTCCACAGTAAATTTCAATGTTGAACGTGTACAAATTTTTAGCGTCATACATTGCATACATCTTTATACCATATTTAGCAGACTTGCTCGGTATACATTGATTGAAATTGCAACCACACCTGAATGGATGCATCATTTCATCAATAGTCACGTACAAATTATGGCAAACTTTACTATTTTCAATAAATGGATCTAAATGCCGTTAACTTATCAATTACACACCTTTCTGCTCTTGTTGTGTCATCAAATCTTAGACAACGTGTAAGAAACGGGAAACCTTTGTAGCTCATGACTGCTCTGGTAATTGTAATTCCAGTTCTATCCAAATTTCTTTTACATTTGTATGGTATAATTTTTTTGTTGCAAGTAGATATAATAATCCCAAATATGCCATAAATTCACTTCTAGTTGTATGCGTGCAAGGTTAGTAGAAAATTTGTATTTAGAAGGTTGCCTGGTTTTAGCAAAGGGGCGGAGTCGTTTGCACAGGTCACCTTTTTACACAATCGAACAGTATGTTACTTGGTTACAGTAAACAAACATTGCTATTAAATATTAGATGTGTTTTACTCAGCACCACTACCCGCACCTATATCATTTAGAGGCAAAACCAGGCAACCTTCTATATACGTCTTTCTACCAACCTTGGTATGCATGCAGTCTTTCTTTCTAGAGTATTTACAATGTGTTTTGTGGGTGAATGTAGACGTTTGTAAACTTTACAATTTCATCTATCATACTAAAATCAATTATTTTCAAAAATACATCAAGTTCATTGCTGATATCTTTTGCGCATCGTTTCATACCAGCAGGAACCTTTGTCTGAAATAGTAATTATAGATGATACCGCGTATCATAAAATTTTTATCATCATTTATAGTTTTATAATACGAGTATACAAAGACACTTGCCTGTAATTGGTTTGCCTTTATTTTGAAACTTTTCAGTCTGGAAGAGATGATATCTGAAACATAAAAAACTACATTAATATGTAGTTTAAGACTAATCAATTAAAAAAAAATTAAATGTAAGTCTGTGATATTTTATATATCAACGTCATGCTTATTAAAAAAATATAAAATAACAAATGAGGAATATTTTTTTAAAACTGAAGTTATCCATAATCAGTGTAAAATAAATAGCATAAGCTCTTTCTGAATATGCAATATTCTTTTTAACAAAACGTGATATTTCTCACTTAAAACCAGTGTCAAAGTTTGCATTTCACAGCAAAACATAACTTATTCACCTGGTACTAAAATCGCAATTATTTCTTACCAAAACTGAACATATCCCTATAAAAAGCTCGTTTTATTATTTTGGTTTTTTTCAAAACTCAAGTTATCCATTTTTGTTAAAACAGCAGTCTACTAAAACAATTTCGGTATGTTCCAAAAGGTAGCAGCACGACATATTGTGTGTGTCAAATCTCTACACTTCCAGCTTACATAACCTGTTTCATTTTTATCTCTGCAGTGTATACAAATTAAAAGAGATAACCTTTAAATTACAAAAAGGGGTAGGGTATGGTTTTACTTGAAATGGGGCTTCGTCTGTTATTCGGATATGATGTTTATATACTGAAGTACGTCTCGGAACTTCCTAAAATGCTAACTCGTGTTTTTGCAATAGCTGGAGAAAAACTTTTCTATTTGTATCGCTAAGATAACTACCTTCCACTATTTTATCAAAATCGTCCGTTGATAACTCATATGCAATTGGTGGTCGTGTACAAATAAAATTTCTATTTATTGCGGCAATTTTAAATTTTGGTGGTTCTATTGCATTTTCATGTTCATAATTTATCTCCGGAATCTCACAATCACAATTTAGATAAAATTATAATATTATTTTCAAAATTGATGTGTGCTTGTTGTATCTTAAGCCAATCAATTCCTAAGATTACCGGATAGGCCAATTCGGAGATTAACAAAAATTCATGTTTAAATGAATGTTTGCCAAAAGTAAATTTTAAATACATTTGATTAGTAATTGTGAGTTGGGATGTACGAAACACTCCCGTGACTCTTCACCACTAACTGGAAATACAACAATATCTCTTATTATAGCTACTAAAACAGTTTGGGAATATGGCGGATCTAAATATTTTGCCATGGCAATACCATTTAAAAAATATTCTACAAAAGAACACTTTTCGTATTGGCTTGTTTCCAATGAAAAACGTGCCTGGGATTGCCTTATGGGATCCTAGAATTGAATTAAAAATGAATTTTTAAATTGATCATATTATGAAATTGTTTACAAAAGCATTGGTTTAGCATCATCAATTAAACTTTCATTTATATAATGTTTTAAAATAGAAAACGGTATATTTTGAATTAAAGGTATCATTGAATCCATTTTTTGTATATACTTTTTTGGTTGGTACAAATCATTACATAACTTCGGTTTTTACTTAAAATGTTTATTTTAAGTAAAAACTAGAGTTTATATTTGAATAAACAAATTCCGTTGTTTTTTTACGATTAGGAATAAATAAATTCTGTTCACGAGGACAAACATTATTATAATCGCAAAAAATTTCGTGATTGTTTTTGTCAACTGAAGTTTCTTTTGTTAAATTTGAATTTATTTTATTTATCTGATTATCATTTTTATTGGGAAAGTTCTGGCTAATAACTCACAGATAAATGGTAAATCGGCGTGTCCTGATAATGGTTGCGATGTAGTTCGACAAGGGTGAGAAATACCTGGATTAATTACGACGTTACTGGCTGGTGATTGGCGTTGTAATCCAGCGGCGCCTTCCCATGCACTGCGATCCTCTTTTTGTTGTAATTATTCCCTGGATGCTGCTTCCTGGTCGGTGCCATCATCGTCCGAGTCCACGCGGTCTGTCAAATCCTTCCGCCATCTCGGCATCCTTGAAAACTGCCCAGCGATATCATGGTTTTCTTTACGTTCCATGATATTGCTGCGACGATTTGGGGTCCAGAGATATTCTTCCGTTGCATCGTAGGAGTCACTTATGTCGCCGTGGTCCTTATTGGTGCACTGCGTCGTTATTTTAGGTATTGCTCAAGTGTTGCTTACGGCTCCCTGGGTGCTGCTTCTAGTTTGCACACCCTCTTTTACGTCCACGTGTTGGGGTGGCGTTCTTCTTGTTTAATTTTTATTCGAATTGTTGATGTATTGATTTAATCAGCAACTCGGCTCACGTGTTAGGTGCCAAAGATGTCGCATGAAAAACATATCTCAGAGGTTTATGGTTGATTAAATAAATTTATTGGTTTACCTATTTATGTGTTTATTTTTGCGGTATGTATCAAGTATCTAAAATGAATAAGTATTATCTACTAATAGTATAAACATTTAATAATAATATGATGTAATAAATTAGGGACAATACAATCAATTAAATAATTGAAAACTAACTTTACGTATGGCAGGTAATTTAAAGTAACCAAATAGGCCACAGTTTACTAAGAAAAGAACGCGGATTGATGTGAAATATGTGAATAAATATACAGCGGCGTGAGTCGCGAAAGCAGATTATTGATGATGGTGGCCTACGATATATTCAAAAGTTTAAATCTTTCCGGTCACAGTATCACACAGTTACAACACAAGATCAAATGCTAATATAATTCTTCCATCTATTAGACTTAGCAAAGTTCAAAAAAGCTATGATTACCTCTCTTTTAAAATGTATAATTATTTGTCAATTAGTATCAGGGAAAAGCCTAAAAACTTATTTAAATCTGTGATAGAAAATAGACTGCGCCAAGAAGTGTTATATGAACCCTTTTTTAGCATACAATTTTAAGTATTTATTATTATTTTAATATGCTAGTGCTGTCCTATTTGACAATGATATTTTTTTAGTTAGTTCACTGTTCTTGTATTTATCTAAAAAAAGTGTTGTATTTTTTTATCTTTTTTTATCTTTTATTGTAATTTATTATCTATGTATATTCGAATGTAATATTGACATGATTTATACCATTTACATGGTCTGTAAAATCTAATAAATTCTATTCTATTCTACTGTGAACCTATCGATAACCGGTTTTTTGAATTCAGTAATTGACTAAAATGTCAAAAAGTAAAGTTCAGCTGTCATAAAGGATCACCACCAATCATAAAAATGTCAAAGAGTCCATAAACTGTCAAAATTGATTCAATGTTTTTCAACCTGTCAAAAAATATTCGTAAATTGAAACTGAATCTGTCAAAAAATATAATTTTTAAGAAATTTGTTAATTAACTGACAAATATGCAAGTATTTTGGAAATTTTAAAAAGTTTTGCAAAACTCGCCAGTTTTTAGTATTTTTGACAGTTGTGAAACATATGATGGTTTAAAAACATTGTTAAAAGTTTAGATACATTTACAGCAGTTGAAGAACATTTTATAACATTTGTCACAGTTCCAAGGCATTATTCACAGTTAAAAGAATTTTTTTAGCGTTTCTGACAGCTAAGGATTATTATTTGACAGTTTAAAATTATTGTTAACAGATCAGAAATATTTTTAACTATTGAAGAACATTTAATAATATTTGTGACATTTCCAAAACATTATTTACATATCAAAAACATTTTTTTACCATTTTTGACAGTTTTTGTCTTCAATATTATTTTTTATGTTGTGACATTAAGTTAAAAAAAATCATTTAGAAGAAGAATAATTTAACAACTTACCGATTTTACAAAGAATAGTTTCATTGTAGTTGATATACAACACGGGCCGCAAATCGTGTGTTGGCCTATTCCTTTCCAGCACTGAAACATCATAAAAATTATTTAATAAATTACTATATACAAATAAACAAAAATATAATAATTAAATAATTTAATAAAAAATACTAATACTTGTAAACTAAATGCATAACTTATTTCTTACATATATGGAAACACCGCCGGTATTGGTCCCTCCTCAACTCTCGGCTCCGGTACTACTGGCTCAAGCTGCGTCGCTTCTTCCTCCTCCAAATTAATTTCCATTTCCAATTTTCTTAAATGGTCGGCAAGCCCCATCTTTGAATTTGGTGGTGGTAAGCTTACCCTCATTTGCCATGCAGAAGACCTTGCAGTATTGGAGTATAAATAAAGCGGTGGTTGAGTCGCTGGTACGTTGTCTCGTTCTCCTCGACCACTACTCTCGACGGCTCTACTACACTCTGCTCTGGTCTCTCATCTCAAACTGCGCCGCCCCTTCATCCGTCGTCACCTCTACCAAATTGATTTCCATTTCCAATTTTTTTAAATGGTCGGCAAGCCATATTTTTGGTGGTAAGCGTACCTCAATTTGCAAAGCAGAAGACCCTGCAATATTGGAAAGAATATAAATAAAAATAAAACATGTAAAAATTTGTAAGTACTTCCAATAAATTGTTCTTGAAGTTTTTATAGGAGGCTCATTTGCCTACGCCACTTCCTTCTCTTTCCCCTCCTCCGTCTGCTTGGCTAACTCAGAGATGACTGAGCTGAGCCATCTTTTTTGCCTCGGCCTTCTGATGGTGATCGAAGACCCTAAAAACAAGAAACAATACGTGGTCACTATCTTTGACTAACCAAAATTTAATCATCATAATCATTGTTAATTGTTATTAATATTTACATGGAGCCACCGATCGTTGTTCAAACACGAACAAATGTTGGGCGAGGCTTGCATGTCCTCTCGGTTCACCTACGCCCATCTGCAACGCTAACAAACCCTGCAACATTAGAATGTAAATAAAAACAAATTTGAAAAACTTTGCTAGTACTTACAGTAGATTTTCTCTACCGCTAGATGGTGTTGCTACCTCTTCCTCGGAGTTTCATAGCGATGGTGTCGCCGGGTCAGATTTCAACATCTTCCTTTGTGGTTCATCATTGTTATAATTTACAAATTCAACTGCACAAATCTTTCTTTTACTACCACTAGGTGGTAACTCTCCTGGAGTTTTTTTTCCAGAAATCCACGGTGCAATTACGGGATTGACTTGGCGCCAACTGCCGCTTCATCATCTTTTTTGGCTGTGTCTTTTACTTTTACCACTCAGGTCTTCACCATCTATGCTCCTCCTCGCGTGCACTGTCGCCGCTCCACGGAATAGCTCACGTGTGCGGCGCATCTCCTCACTGCCACCACAGGGTTGTTTTTGAGATTTCTTGCAGACCTCAACTGCATCCTACCATCATCAGCATCAACCGTTTTTTCCACAACTGCCGCTCTACGGAATAACTCACGTGAGCGGCGCATCTCCTGTGGTGCAGGGAGAAATTGGCGGAGGCCACTGCCACCACAGGGTTGTTTTGAGATTCTCGAACGTAGAATAAAAGAAAAAGAAAAAAACGGCTAGAGAAAAATTAATAACAACAATCTTTTATTGATATTTTAACTGTTAATCTGCAACATAACTCGATTTTAGAACTAATTTTATGAAACATCTCAAAAGTTAAAATATAAAAAATGTGTAGAATTCAAATATCATGGAAGTTATAAAAGTTAGAACAAAACATAAATCATAAATTATGAGCTGAATTTAATTATCTTGATAAAGTTCACGTAATTTTTTTAAATATTTCGACGTTGAAGTAGTTAGGATTAGAATTCAAGTTGAAATATAGATTATATGCATTTTATCTTATATCAGCAAAGCTATAAAAATTAGAACAAAAGTTGAGTTTACTTATCTGCAAAGTACAAGTAACTTTTGTAAATTTCTTGATAATAAAAATAGTGCAGATGATCTATATTTCAACTTGTATTCTAACTTTTGACAACTTTAACGTCAAAAAATTAAAGAAAGTTACTTAAACTTTTTTGCGATAATTAAAATCTGCTCAACATTTATAATTCAACTTTTGTTCTAACTTACATAACTTTTGTGGCAATAGATAAAATGCATATGATCTATATTTCAACTGTATTCTAACTTTTGACAACTTCATCGTCAAAATATCAAAGAAAGTTATTTGAACTTTATCAAAATAATTAAATTTTGCTCAACATTTAGAATTCAACTTTTGTTCTAACTTTTATAGGTTTTGTATAATTTAGTGTTATATCACATGCATTTTATCTTATATTATGACAGCTATAAAAGTTAAAACAAAAGTTTAATTATAAATGTTGAGCAGAGTTTAATTATCTTGATAAAGTTCCAGTAACTTTCCTTAAAATGTTGGCAGTTAAGCTATAAAAATGCAGAAAACGTACATTGAACATGCAAGATGATGTATCATTGATGAATCCGTTTCATGCCAATTTTTGAAACATTGTTCAAGAATGTTTTTGGCTCACATACACATATAATTAATTAAAAACATATCAACAAAAAATAGATTTAAGCAAATTTAAAAAAAATGTACGACAATGATAAAATTTTATTTACTGCCATATAATCATTTAATAATTGAAAATTAAGCAAGTTTAATTGAAACAATAATCATTTGCTTTAATTATAATGCTTAAAAGATCTCAAACGACGCATCATTGGAATCAATTTAATAAAAACAGAAAATAGAAGAAAATATTGTAATCTACATACCTTGACACACAGTTTTCTTTGCTATAAAGCACAAGTTGACACTAATTAGTTTGTTGCTTTGAAAAAAGCAGTAATTAACAGAATTATACAAGTTAAGCTGTAACTGACAAACAAATTTAGCAACATTTTATTTGTTACTGGAAATGAACAATTTTTCACTCACTGTTACCATCACTAGAAAATATTTATTGTTATTTTAGAATAAAAATCAACTCTTAATTGAATTTTTAGCATTAATACTGATTGCTATTTGATTATTTATTTAATACTTTATCAATTAATATTAATTAATTAACTTTAATTTCAATATCAATATCAATCAAGGTTGATATACTACATACTAAGCAAAGTAAGGAGAGTCTAGGACACTTTGGCGCCGCCATTTCGGCGCGGTCAATCCAGCGCCGGCCGTTTCGGCGCCAAAACTTTTCAAATAAAACATCGTATATACATATATATTATTATCATAAAAATTTATTATAAAAGCTCTGGCTCCGAAATGGCCCGCGCCGAGGTGTCTTTGCGCAGAACTGGCGGAGCCGAAGTGTCCCATTCCGAAGTAAGGATTGCAGTTCTCACTCTGGTATTATTTATTTTTTATTAAAAAACTTTCTATATAGTTAGAATATATTTACACATGTCCCTATTGATATTATAGTTATAATTAATAATTTTGGACACCTATCTATAATATTTATTTCATAAACAAGGTTTTCAAAAAAGAGCGCGCTATTTTAATACAGTTGTGTATACTTAGTTGCATAGATATTTATTTCAACAAAAACACTATTATTTCTGGCTTAAACTAATGGTCCCCATTCATTATGCAAATAAGGTTTTTTATGTTTTTCATTCCCTCCATTTTTATTCATTAGTTTTCTATAATACTAGTTCTCAGCTATTGTTTACATTTTTTTAATAATAGTAATCAAATTAATAACTTATTTGGTTGATTTAAATTTATTGAATATTTTGACAATAAAAACATTGTTTAAATATATTTTGCTGTAGGTATTTGATAATAATAATATTTATTAAAAAGTATTACTTAATTTTTAAAATTATGCTATTATAATAATTGTTAATGTTCCAATAAGGTATGAGTTGCAAAGTATTTCAAAGTGCGTCTGAACTGTTTTCAAGTGTGCTTGAGCAATTAAGGTTGCACATAACTGTTCAAAGCTGTTAATTGAGGGGCTCAGCGGAAAAGTGGTACAAGTGAAATTTGAGTAATGTTGAGTAAACGAATCTTAAATTATATTAAATATTTTTAATTTACATCAAATGTTATTAAATTCAATTTTCAATAATTTTGTAGGTAACATTTTATTTCCTAATAAACAAATACTTTTACTATTTTGTCTAATGTGCTGAAAAAAAAATTTGTACTTGTACCATTTATATATTTTATTTTTATTTTATGCAAGTGTGGTATAAGTGAATAATGTCTATAGAACTATTAACAAAGATATATTTTTTTAATTGAAAATATGTAACAACAATATTATTAATTAATGTCACTCAATATTTGGTCATTATCATCTAGATCAGAGACAACTTCATCTTCAATGGGTCTTGGTAGTGGCTTCACAATTTTCATTTTTTTTATGGAGGTTCTGTATGATTTAAATTTTTAAAAAAGTCGTGGTAAATTGGCGGAACATATGGTAGTAAATCTTGCAAATTCTTCCATTTTTCATACTTTATGGTTAAGGGCATTGTGTTAAGAGGCGAAAGATGTATATGCTGAGGTTTCCTGCCTGGTGTTTTCTTTGCACAGTTAACAGTATAAAACTCGACATCTTCATTTAAGGTGTATTTAAATTGCATAACAAAAAGACTTGTTTTTTCTACTCTTATCCATTTAATTTCCCTCCATTTTATTATTTCTTTATTATCATCCTTTTTTATATCCTTCACCAAAACATCTGAATAAATTTCGATAGAATAAAAATCTTCTGTTTTCATATCAAATACTTTAAAGTTTTTTGAGCTTTTCTTTACAGCAGTCATCCACTCACTAAGAACATAAACATATGGAAGTTGCTTTTTATATTTTTCAATTACACCAAAACCTTCGTCGCATTCCATGTAAGTATGCCCGGATTCGAAAAATTTGTGGTCGATTTTTTCAATTGGCGTTTCTCTGACAAAGTGCATCCAATATTTAACAATATTTTTGTTCTTGTTTTGACCAGCACAGGAGTCCGTAAATGCTATAAGGTGCTTAGTATCCTTGCTTAGATTTGATACAAATTTTAAAAGGCATGAACCAACTTCATGGGATCCCCTTGAAACCAATGACTCATCCCACATAAACATTGAAGCACAATTTTTACCTAAATTGTGAATTCCCAGGTTGTATGTCCATAATACGCGCATGTAAAATACTTTATTTGTTGTTAGTGCTGGTGTGGGCAAAGTTTTTTGTAAATCAAAACATATTGATACTACAGTATCCTGAGGTGAATTTTGAGCTAATATTTTAGCACTTCGTTTTGCCGTTACTGCAGCTTCAGCTTTCCTTAGATGAAGTTCTTTTTGGATATTAATAGAAATCTTTTCTTCATCATTTTCACAGGCTTTACGGGATATTTCAAATCGATCACATTTATCACATGTATCAGAAAGTGGTTGGTGAAAAGATAATTTAAATTCTGTATTAAATACTTTTCTGTAACACCATTCCTTTACTGGAACTTCATTATTTTCTGAACAATATTCGACATAACACTGGTACATCTTCTTTATTGTCAGAAAAGAAGGAAGGTACTTTTTATTAGGATTGTAGTGCCTGGTGTAGTGGCTTTCATATTTAGGAAATAAATTAATATGATTCTTTACCATATTAATAGATTCTTCAGACACCTTTTTTGGACAAGGAGCTTTACCTCTAGCATCTAAAGTAGAAAACCCCAAATCGGTCTTTTTGTTTATAGCCCGTGAGTAACGACCGTTGCTAATATCCAGCGTTTTTAAATAAAACGTCTTACATACTCTTATGTTTAGTGTTACAATAATACTTTTAGATTTATTATTCAAGGCCCCAAGGCATTTTCGTTTGGGCTGATTAATTTGAACGCATGAAGATATGTAAGCCGTTTGTAGGTTCCAGTCACCTATTTTCCAAAATTCATTATGAATGTCTTGCCTTTCTTCCTGGGTAATTTCATTGCATTGGTATCTGCAGTCGTGCTCATAATGTTGTAACACTCTGGCTCTTTTTATTTGATTTCTGTGTCCTACATACTTCTGCCCTGTATTTCTTTTTACTTTTCGTACCTGTCTTTTCGCCAACTGTGGATTCCTTAGCCTTTTTTTACCGTTCTTCTTCAGTGATGTTTCCCCTGGAATTCCATGAACAAGTATTTCGTTTTCTTTATTATCAGTAGCATTATTATTTGAATCTGATGAGTCTGATGGTTCAAAATTTCTATCCATATTAGAATCATCAAATTCTGAATAACTTTCGGAATCTGCCTCTAAAATTAAGAAAATATATAAGGACATAAATTTGAAGTTAAGTTACTAATAGACTATATAAATCAGATGTAATTAAAAACTAAAGAATAGGTATATACGTTAACTAATGTACTTACCACTCATCTTGTTTTACGTTAATGTTTTAGCGAATTAAGCTGGTATTATCGATATTAACATTCAAACTAACAAATTTAATGACTTACAACAGACAAACAAAATCGAATAAGCAAACGTGGTACAAGTGCACTTAGACCACTTTTGTATTGCCTTTTGTAACTAAATCCATTTATAATTCAACTGCTGCGCGTTAGATGTCACTAGTATTTGCATTATGCACTTGTATTATTTTTGCTCTAACGAAATACTATGTTTTTTTATCCATCTGTGAACTTATCTCATTTTTAACAAAATGCCACTTGTACCACTTTTCCGCTGAGCCCCTCAATTAATATTGATTTGTTTTAAAAAGAATTTGAGTTACATTCAAGTGATATAAATCGGTTAAAAAATAACGGAGTTATTCAGCCGTACGTTTTTTGTCTAACACCCTATATAATGAATTAATGTTGATAATATACAAATGGAATTTTAATATAAATAAATGTATTAATATTATTCTATCTATTAAAATACTAATTAATCATTTTTATTTTTGCATAATTGGTAGTAGTATTATAAATATCTGCATTTTGTAGTAGCACGTGCCATTTACGAGCCCAACAAAATTACAAAATATTGATTGCGTATGTGCTATCTAAACTAAAAACTGCTTCTGTATGTATTATTATAGTAAATCTTGGTAAAGCTGAGTTTTATAGTCAGTTTTTTACCGGTCATCTTTGGCGTCATTGCTAGTTCTACAAGTAATTTGATAATTAATTTGTTTTTTATAAGTTCTTTTAGAATAAATCAATCTATATTTACTATATTTAATTTAAATAAATTGAAGCCAACTAAACTTTCTATAATATATAGTTTGTTAAGGTTGCCATTGAATTAACCAAGTTGTGGCAACATTGCATTTCTGAGCGAAAACCGAATTTGTCAGTTTTTTTTTTTAAATTGAATACTTATATTTTAATATTATTCGGCTATTTCCAATTATAATTTGACTAAAATACAATGACAAAATATGGTTTGATCTTTTCTGAATGTACAGGTAAAAAAAATAAATAAATTATCAAATTATATGTACAAATACGAACGTCACCAAAGTTGCTGTTTTTGTTACAATCAAGATAGCGGTTGCAATGCTCTTTTTATAATCTTAGTTGGCCGTCTTTCTAATTTCTATACGGTTGCTATAGTTTCTATAACAACGATAACAACGAATGCATACCGATGCGGTGTTCATCCATTTCGTTTCATTAGTAGCATAGCGGTTGTATTCGTTGGCTGTGTATCACATATTCTCCACAAATTATAATCGACAATATTATATCTAAAACACAATAATGTACAATTAGTTGAAAAATATTTATAAAATTAAGTTGGCGAGAAAGGCCTGTTTCAATGCAAATGCAGATTCTAAACAATAATTAAGAATATGATTTTTATTAAATAAAATATGGCACATCGACTGCCAGCGTTATCGGCTAATATATATTAACAAAGTCATATAAATGGTAAAAACTAATATGTTTGTAAATAATAATTATTTGAAATAAAATAATATTATTCTACAAAATAAATTAGATACACGGTTGTTATGGGTCTGCAAAGAAATGCATAAGATGTGGTGTTTGTTTTTCGCTTCAACGTTGATTGGGTATCATCTCTATATATGTACATATTATTTCGCAACAATAATATAATTTAAAACTCGATAATAATCAGCTACAGCCATAATTATGTAATTAATAAATTCGTAATTGTTGGACACTAAAGTTTGCAAGAAAGGCCTGTTTTAATAAAAATGCAGATTCTAAACAATAATTGAGACATGACATGAATGCATATTTTTTTAAATTGTTAGTTCAACGTCGTGTATTATAATATTCATTATTTTAAATAAAATATGGAGCATTAATATAATATACATTGACAAAAGCATATGTATAAATGCAAAACGAATATGCTTGCAAATAATAAATTATTATTAAAATAATTAAAAGCAGTCTTAAACTATTCTACAAAATAAATCATATATAATAATATATCTTAGTTGGCCGTTGTTACAGTTGTTTCTATTGTGTGAATTTATGTTTAGACAGTTGCTATGGTTTCTGTAACTGGAATGCACAATTTTTTTACCGATGTGAAGACACCAACAAACTTCACCAACAATACTAGGTTGACTAAAAATGCATTTGCTCGGTCATTCATTACAATTCTTTTTAACTAGACATGTCATATATCACCGGATCAGAAATTTTAAGAGCTATCGAATGGAGTATTTATTTATTTATTTTTTTATCATTAATGACCGAGCAAAGGCATTTTTAGTCAACCTAGTTTTGTTGGTGGGGTTAGTTGGTGTCTTCACATCTACTTCGTTTTAATAACGATTATAGCTTTGATTGTGTATCATTTCAATATTCTTTAAATAAATGATAATACAATCTAGTAAACAATAATATACTGCAATATACTAATAATTATGAGATCAAAAGTTATATAACTAACAAATAAATTCAACTAATTCTTTAATATTAAGTCTCTAAACATAGTAACATTAAAAAACTTAGTTTTGCATCCTGTTATTTGTTTTTTTTTTAGACTTTCCTTTAAAATAAAATAACAAATAATATATAAGTATATAAATAAATGTTTATTACCTCTTTTAAAGCTTTCGCAAGTTTCGCATTACTCTCCTCCAATGCTTTCTAAGTTCTGAAAAGAAACATATTTTGTTAATTTAATACCTACAATTTAAATTAAAATTATTTAGCTTTATTTTTATTGGAGAAATCTAAAAAAAATATTAATATACTAATGCCCGTATTACACTGACAATAATGATATATTTTGAATTATATATTAAAAAAAAATTAAATCTTAAAAAGTCTGTGATCTGCACAAATGATCATCAATCTTATTGTAGATTGAAATATTAAGTACATTTTTAGGTTTTTTTAAAATTTAATTAATTTTATATATATACGAGCCTTAACAATTATATATTAGGACAAAATCAAATACACATTCAGGTGTTTGACAGTTTATTTATTTTATTACGTATTTTTTTAATATTAATACTATGTACTTACTTAATTACTAACAATTAGGTTTAATCAGTAACACAAAAAACAAAATATTTGTTTTAACATTTCTAATTAAAAAGAAAAATTCTCATTTTTGTTGGCAACTAAATATTGGGACGAATATTTATGTCTAATATGAAGTAACTTTGCCTTTATATTTTATGACCGCTCGAATTTGGTTGGGCATTGACTCAACTAAAGATCTGCACGTTTCGGGAGCATTTCCATTCCAAATTTGTTGTATTTTGGCTTTCAGTTTAGGTAATGTCCGTTGTGGATTGTTCTTCAATGTTTGTTTTATTTTATGCCATATAGTTTTAATGACATTAAGGTTACTGCTAGAGGGCCAAGAAAGAACACTTATGTTGTGATTGCCAAACCACGTTTTTGTAGTTTTGGCAGTATGACAGGCCGCCCATCTTGGTGAAAAATGTAATTTTTGCCAATATTTAACTTTGAAATACTTAATAGCAGACTGTTTCGAAGTATGAGTTGATATTTCGCAGCGTTCACGGTATCATCAATAAATTCAAAGTGCCTTAATCCTGAAGCTGTCATGCAACTCTAAACCATCACTCTTTTAGAATTTTTTACCATACGTTTTAGGCAATCTTTGTTACAAGCTTCATGTTTTGTGCAAATCACGCAGTTGTAATAATCACCAACACATACGTTTGATTTATTGCTAAAAATTATTCTGGACCAGTCTTCTGCCGACCAAGATCATTTAAATTTTGCCTATGTGAGTCTGGCTTGTTTCTCTTGTTTTTCCATCAATAGTGGTTTTTCTATTGCCTATAATTTTTTTTTTTTTTAAATACTGTTTGTTACTTTTAATTGAACCTTATAAAATTTTAGTCCACATTTATAAATCTACTGACGACAGCACTCTCTTGACAGATTTAATCCTGTTTTGTGATTCTATTTAACAGTAACTTGCCATAAGGTATTTCGTCGACCTTTTTTACATAGTTTTACTAATATTCTCTTGTTTCTATCAGAAACCAATGTTGGACGACTCTAGACTTTTGCCCTTTTTATCTAAGATATTTCAGATTTTTCCATAATGCTAAGTTATATTTCACACTGTAGTTTTAGAAATATTAAGTTTATCTGCCACTTCGCGTATTTTTGTATTGCGACAATAATTTTTAACCACTAACTCAAGAATTTTGGAAATACCACTCACCATTTTGTTCAATGAATGCAATTCACCCAATATGATAAGAAAGCAACTGCCAATTAATCTGACGTTTCGTGTTGCATTGATTTAGCAGCTAATTTGTTTTATCTTCTTTCATTTTTAACAATTACTTTATACTGTCCCAATATATAGTTGCCACATAAACTGAACTTTTTTTTGTGAGTAAAAGATGATACAATAATTATTTTGTTTTTTGTGTTGCTAATTGGCCGTAATGTTTGTTAACTAACTAACTACTTAATATTAGATTTAAAAATGTATTAAAAAAAATAAATAAACTGTCAAATACCAGAATTTAATATGTATTTGATTTTGTCCCAATATACCCGGTGTCTCAAACCACCCGTACCAGCCTTTTATTTCGACAACGCTTGGTCGAATGTGACTGGGACAAAAAAATTTATTACCAAAGTAAACCCAAGGAATCCACTGATGAATTTATTTTTTACCGGAATAATCCGGAAGTACCCGGAACCGGAAGTAACTTGTATGGTATTAATTGATAGGTCTTGAAAAAAAAACAACTTTTATAAAAATGTTTTTTTTAATATTTTGCATATTTACAAAAATAAACGAAAAAAACTAAATTGAAAATTAGTTATCCATTCAACACTTAATTTTTTCAAGTTGGCTTTGCTTTTTTGCAAAGTCTGTAGATAATGTACTAGGTTTAAAAAATAAATTCAAAATACGACCGTTTTCCTCATACAAAGCACTTTTGCAAATGTTCAAATCGAAATTTGCGATTGTCCTTAATAACCAATTTTTTTTTGGTTTATTTTTGGACCATCAATTCTAATTTTATTAAATGTATAAATATAACTATTATACTGATTTTTAAAATGTTCCGCTTCAAATAGATAGCGATTAATGTTTGGACCTGTTTTTGCAATAAAAAAATATCAATATCACCTATGGCGAAATTCTTAAGGTACGCGCAGTATCCACCAGCTAAGAAAAAGTTTTCGTTATCCATCTTCATTGTTTGAAAAACATGCTGTACTGTTAAATATTTAGCATCACCATTTACAATGTTAAATGTGTCGCTAATTTTGCTAACTTTTAATATATAATTGAACGTATCAAATGAAAAATGAATACTCGAGAAACGTGTTCATGAGATCAAAACAAAAAAAGTCATATAAACATGTGTCCAATTTCTAACTTTTACTGAGATATCACTTAAAAAAATAATAAAAGCAGCATCTCAATGATGAAACAAATCATTTATTATAATTCTATAAAGTGAAGGAAAAACAATTTAATGTAGAATATTTTCAAATCTACCACCGCCAACTTTGATGCATTTACTAGCTCGCTTGTGGATCGCACGTGTGGCTCTTTGGTCATCTTTCTATTTGAATACATTTGACAAAAATCCCAAAAACTGTCTCAACTATTGCACATCAAATAAAACAAGGATTTCTCTGTCCCGATATTAATTCCTTTTCCTAATTAGGTAGTAATGTGAATATTAAAATTTATATTTTTTTATATACATTTTTGTATTGGAAAATACTTTACAGAAATCCCAAAAACTGTATCGATTGTGAATATAACTAATTCTTTTCTGTCCGATTTTAATTTCTACACCGGATAATAGCATGGATGCCAATATTTACATTTTTGTTTGGATCGGCCAGCAAGACTTGCTGACATCTCTTTTCTTGTGGCCCATTCGTTGAGTACCGTGATTTTGGATAACACACCTAAATCGTCCATATACGTATCAAACATTGCATAGTAAATCGCTTGTTTCATATGGCTCGAATTTGAAGTCCTCATTCTGAACTGCACACTTAAATCTCTGATTGCATGGGCATGCAAAGCTTGAACAGGAACACCAGAAAAATTCCACTTTGAACCATCAGGCTTGGTTAACCATAGGAATTTAAAATAAAGTATTGGAAAGTATATCTTTTGTGTTGCTCTTGCTGTAGTCAATAGTGTTAGGTTGCCCAATGTTCTTAAACTTGCGTTGCAAGAAGGACCCGGTTTGGCATTTTTAAATATTTGAGCGATTTCAGTATTCATAGGCAACATTGCGAAAGTATTCCTTACTGCTTTTTCAGGTTTGTCAAAATATTGATCTTCATTCAGTAATGTGATACATTGAGTCAGAGGTCCTAAACTCCTGATCAAACCAGACTTTCTCTCGGGTGGAAGAGTTATACCTTGCATCAGTGGAGTGTGTTGAGGGTTGAGATCATAATAAGACATCTTTTTGATTCTAGCTTTATCATCTTTTGGCATCGCAGCATCTCTTCCAGATCTTTTCCTCTTCATTCCTCCTCTTGCAACTTCCTTCTTAACAAGGAATTGAAAACAATATAACAAAACAAGTGATTTTTATACCAAATAATAATAAAAATGCAAATAAATTTATTTTGGTTTAATACATTGAAAAATATGTACTTGACAAAAAAAATTTAAACTGTTTTATATATTGCATCTCTATTATTAATTTCTTTTTACTACAAGCTATGAATTAAAAAAAATGTTAATAAATGATTTTTTATTAATATTTTCTAAAAAATAAAAAGCAATAAAATAACATAATAACATTACAAACTTAATATAAAAGATTTTTTACAAATAAATTAAAATAATAATAAATTGTTTTAAATAAAATTAATTGAATTTTTTAAAAATCTTACTGTAATAATTATTTATTACGGCTGCCAGTAACAAAAAATAATTTTGAAAAACAATTCTATTAAAATTATAAATAAAATACTTAACTTATTGGCGACGGCGGCGTCTGCCTCCACGCCCTCTCTCGCCGCCTCTTTGGCCACCACGCCCTCTCTCGCCGCCTTTTTGGCCACCACGCCATCCTCCTCTGCCACCACTGCCTCCTCAGTTGTCCTAAAACAATAATCACATATTAATAAAAATGTGACACAAAATTATAAATATACTCACAGTTTCTATCATGGACTCCGTTTCCATAGGCTCCTCTTCCCTTAAATTTGAAGAGGCTTTTGCCTAATTGTGTACTTGGTACATAAAATACGCAATTCAAACAATATTTGTATTGACAAAATTGAAACTTTGATGACCTCGTGAGGCCAAACGAAGAGTTTCTCAGCATTTTGGAATTAAGATTTTTGTTTTCTTTTGGCACGGTCTACAAAGTTACCTGGCGTTTGTCCGCCAATTAATCTAAACCCTGTATATACCATAAATAAACTTTTTCAAATAATTAAACTTCATGACTTAGTGGTTATATGCTTTGGTTTCTACCTCGGAACTATCCCCGGCAACAGCAACATTTTTTAATAAAATAATTATTAAATATAAAATATTTTCTTATATTTATTTCTCCGTATAGACAACATTATATACATATAAGCATACAATAAGTATTAACTATATATACCAACAATAAACGCATATAATTAGCCTTCATGGCCTACTGGTTATATGCTTTGGTTTCTACACCAAGGGTCCTCGGAACGAACCCCGGCAGTGGCAACATTTTTTCAACAAAATAAAAACTTGCCTCCACTCTAAAATAAAATCCAAGATGGGGGAAATTGCAAATATTCTCTGTAATCGAATAACAATTTTGGCGTAGAACTCTCTTTCCATCACTACTGTCTTTTTTTTCGTGTTTAATTTTGCTTTGTACGACTGTTATTTTTTAAGACTTTTATATTTTGCGAGTTTTTTGTCTCATTGCATCGAGTACAATAGTTAAGCGCAACTTAGTACTACCAAAATGGTTCGAATCATTTTATCCATCAGGAATAATCATATTTTGGTTATTTTCCTTTTAACAAATATTCAGGAATAAAAATCATATTATGATCATCTTTTAGTCAGCCATATTTTGTTCTTTCCTTAAAATTTAATATAAGATGTGCAATTACAAAAAAAAATAATTAAGCATAAAACTAATTTCTTTTAAATGTCTTGGTTTGGGTCAGTTTCAACTACTCCATTCAAAAAACAAATTGTTTTTCCATTGCTCCTCAAATGTGTAGCTATTTATGGAACTAAAAGGGTTTATTATAATCGTTCAGAACTAATAATATTTATAAAATTACTCATTCTACTCTTCTTACAAATTAAAGTATCAAATCAATTTTATTGTCAGTAGAATTTTTGATCGCTTTAATTAATTTTTTGTATATTCATATTAATTAATTATTCTGAAATTTTTTTGTGGTTGAATTGACTGAATTGGTGAAAAACCACAATCAACATTAACATGATTAGCAATTTGTTTTGCTTGTTCTAACATTCTTCAAAATATTTATCGTAGCGGTAATTTTGAAACTCGGTAATTACATTTTTAAGATTATTTACACAAAACTTAATGTTAATACGTAGTTGGATTTTGCATCATTTTTTCAATGTGTTAATTTTGTTTAAAATTTCAAACCAAAAAATAGTAGAGCAAATAAATTTATAATTTTGAATGATTAATGCCAATGAATTAACTTTGCAAGTTGTTGTTATATTCGAAATTAAAGAATCATTAGCAATTTCTAGAAAGGCATCAAAGATTTTGTCCATATTATATCTTTTCACAGCATCAACTCTGCTAGACCAGATAGTCCAGACCTTTAAATTAAGATTAGGTAAATGTTTTTTAATAATAGTCCATTTTTTAGTAGATCCTGAAAAATTTATAAACTTCCTAAACCATATTAAAAAAAATTGGCTGTTTCTTGGCTGATATTGGCGGCATCATTAACGACCAAATTCAAGCTATGAGCAAAAAATGCACGGGAATTAAGTTCTAAATTTTAAATGTTTTAGATAAATTTGCGCCCCCCTGCCATAGCGCCGTCGTGCAACGCACGCCTTGCACACCCGCTTACGGCGGCTCTGTATATATATATATATATATATAAGCCGATAACGCTGGCAGTCGATGTGCCATATTTTATTTAATAAAATATGCAATCATATTCTTAATTATTGTATTACCGGCCTTTCTCGCCAACTTAATTTTATAATTATTTTTCAACTGTATATTATTGTGTTTTGGATATATTATTGTCGATTGTAATTTGTGGAGAATATATGATACACAACCGACGTATACAACCGCTCTGCTACTAATGAAACGAAATGGATGAACACCGCATGACGCATCTGTATGCTTTCGTTGTTATAGAAACTATAGCAACCACATAGAAATTAGAAAGGCGGCCAACTAAGATAATAAAAAAAGCATCCCAACAGCTACATTGATATCTAGTATTGTTACGAAAACAGCAACTTTGGTAACGTTCGCATTTCTACATATATTTTGATAATTTATTTATTTTTTTACCAGTACATTGGAAAAAATCAAATTATATTTCATCATTGTATTTTAGTCGAATTATAACTGGAAATAGCCGGAATATATCAAATTAAAGAAATAAATAAAAAATATTGATTGAGTTCAGAACTAAATTTAGAACAACTGTTTGTGCTTAATTTTAATAAATTTAAATCCAGTGTTAAAAATGAATATTTGTATCCAAAAAATTAGAACTTATAGGATAGAAAAACCTCGGTCGATAGCCCTTTTCATATTCAAACTAACCATGGTAATAATGTAATATATGTAATCATTTGCTTGTATAATACGTAATAAATATATTTACTACTACTAGAACCTGTTTTAATTTCAAGAGTGATAGCTTGCTACATTTTATAATATTCAAAATAATTGGACTAAAAAAAATCTTGTCTAATCTAAGTCTGACATGAGACTGATTTCATTACTTATGTTAGTACAATTATTATGCGCGCCAATTTTTCCGCCAATGTATATATTGTTAGATATTATTTAGATTAGATGGTCAGTTTGTGGACTGGTTTTGGTTTTTGTTATTATTCGAATTAATTTTTCTTCATTTACCTTGTAGAAATTCTTTATATTTATAAATAATAAAATATTCTACTATTATTACAATTATTTATTTATGGCAAACTAGTTTTGCAAATTTATTTGAATTTTCAATGCCATATTTATGATTAATAAATTATTTAAAATTTGTTTTTTCCTGCTACCCAGATTTCCGGTTTTAAATTTAAATTTTTTTTTTCCCGCTAACCAAGATTTCCTGTTTTTTTGTTGACATTTTAAACAACCACAAAATTTCAACACAAGTTTTTACTTTAAAAATATTACATATTTCGGATAAAAATTTAATATTTATGGAAGACTTAGAAATTAAAAAACATTTAAAAAATCCAAATTATAAAGTAATTAACGAACAATTAGACTTATACAACTCTCCAATATTAGACATGTTATTAAAATAAATTTATTATATAAATACTAACTTCAAGTGTAAATATTTAATTGTTAAGATATGACATATTTCTAACCTTAAAATAAAATTAAAAAGTCAACAAAATAATAATAAGTTATATACGATCATATAAACAAATATTTGTCATTCTATCTATTCACAGTAATTTGTTTATTTGCAAACTGTCAAAACGTAGATTGGAACAGACAAATTATGTCTATGTTTAATAATTATGGCATAAAAATTATTTTATTAAAATATATTTATTTACAAATATTAGGTATTTTATTTGACATTATATTAAGTACTATTTGAAGATGCCCAACTAGAAAATACTATTCACAATGAAATTGTACAGGAAGAAAATTATGCAGAGCGTAGCGTTCTTTTCAAGTGGATGCCACACCAGCATTCGTCTCCGAGCCGCCACCGAAGCGACTTTACGTTCCGAACGACTTCATCTCCAGTCCGACAACTAGTTGAGAGGATAATCCGCCTCCGCAATTGCTAATTACGATTTCGGACTCAACGCCAAAAACCATTACTTGCAAAAGCACCCCTAACTCAGACCATCTTCTGGGTCGATTTATTGACTCCAACACCCTGATCACCGCTTTCCAGGCCACTACCGCAAGTCTAGGCGGCAACATACAGTGAATTTAGTTAGTTTTGCTGTGGCCGTCACTAGCATCGCACTGTTCAAAAATTCGTTTTCGATTCATTTAATTAGTAAAAAAAAACTTATAATTTAACAAAACAAACGAGAGTTGTTTCAACAAATTCCAATAACAAAACAAACTCGAAGAAAATAATACTTCAGAAGTGAATAATTAATTTTATGTTCATTTATATAATTTTTTGAGGCATCTTGATTATTTATCAATGTTATTGTAGAGTGTGAGTACAAGTAGTTTTCAACTGCACATTTTGAGTCAAGATGTTCCATGTAATTGTAATAATTGTGTTAATAGTATTTTGAAATTCTAAATGATTATCTGGAATTATCGGGTATGCTGTGATGTGTAAAGAATTTTATTTTCAATTTTCACTTTCTAAACTAATAATTCATAAACCAGAATGCATGATAATTAGCATGTTTATGTACTGTAGCTTATAGTATTTCATCACAGTTTTTTTTTTTTAATTTTATACTGTTATTATATATATATATATATATATTATAAACATGAGTAAATGTTACAAGAATACATTTTCAATTATAGAGTTAAAATTAGTAATAAATTTGCAAGAATGATTTTATCTTGCTTTTTAATAAATACCTTTAATAATTTGTAGTGGTACAGATTTTCTGGACTTTAGCATTGTTGGGGTGTACTTCGACCAATCCTTCACATTGGTGCTAACTTCTAATCGTTCTATAAATAAAAATGTGTAAAATGGTTTGTTGGTATGTTTATACATACTATTTATAGATAAATAATATAAAATATAAAATTACTATCATCAGATGTAGCAGGATAAGCATTGACGGGAGGTTTGATTGACTTTTCTGGGATTGGTGGTTCTTCAAAAATAGTGAAATCATCTAAAATAAAAAAAAAAAATTGTTGCATTAGATTGAAGTTTGTTAACACATGTTATATTACCATTCATAATCAAAATGTCATTATTGGTTATCCATAACTAAAACAATTAAAAAAATCAGAATGTAAAAATTACTTGTGATATTTATTATTAAATAGTAGCTACACTGCACATTAACTTCTTACCTTCAGTGTGTTCGGGTGAAGCAGGAGTATGTTCAACCGCTAGAAAGTGAATTTGTGTTTTTTATTTTAAAATACCAATATGTATTAAAAAATATAGTCTTCTTACCATCATCATCAAACTTATTGGCTATGCCCGTAACTTGGTTACCAATAATATTAATTAATAATTTTTCGGTGTCATTGTAATTTTGTTCGATATTGGGAACTCCGCCAGTTCCCATTCTGCAAACTTTCTCTTCCGTATACTTTTTTTTAGTTATATTTTTAAAGTTTTGAAATTTTTACTTCAGTACAGTATGGTTCCTATGCTGCTCCCCAGACATAGAAATAAACTCGTCAGAAAAGTTGCATAATTTTTCTACCTTTTGCCTGTTTGCAACATGATCGGTTTTTTTACTTTCTATGATGTCTTTTCTATTAACGACTACTGCTGTTAAGATGCTTACTTCCTTTTTTAAAAAGTTTGTTGTTCTGCTTCTTTTGTTTTCCATATGTATTAATGCATATAATAATTTTTTTTATTTATAAAATAAAATTTTATTGTCAACAAACGTTTTTTGAGCGTATAAATTATAGGTTATAATTTTAATACTTTGTTGACATAATATAGTGATTTTATTGAAATTTAGTACCAACCACCAAATTACAGCCAGTTAACTAAACGCGAGTTTGCCGATGATTGTAATACGCGTTCCCGCTAACTAGCGATTAAAATTTTAACTCGCAGTTAGTAAACTTGCACTATTGTAATTTTGGCATTTAGAGGATTTTATGTTCTATTTAGTAGATGGTGCAACGAATATAAGCTCCACTTGGAAATAAAGTGTCACTTAAGCAGTAAAGCGAGGTGGTGCAAGCGGCCCTAAATAAAATACAAAAATTTAATGTTTGATTATTTGAGGAAATTATTTAATTTTTTAATATAATGCATTTCAAAAAACAATTTTTTTTTTAAATTTATTCACAATCTAGAATTTTAACTTCATTATAAATTATTTAATGATTTGTTGTATGCAAGTGCAAGAGCATCTATCTTTAATTTAGAATCATTTTTGTCTTGTGTTAATCTAGACTTTAACATTTGTGAAGTTTGCCCAATTTAAGTTAATTTACAATTTAGACAAGGAATTCTGTAAATTATCTCAGATCTAGCTAATAAGGGGATTTTATCTTTTAGTTTACTAAATATATCACTAATGCCCGTACTAATAGTTGGAAATTAAATCTCGGATTGATCCTAGATTCATGAATCCGAGATTCATTTTGTTAATTATCGATTAGCTCTAAGCCAATTCACGGATGCATTGGTCGATCGCAACTAATGATAGTTGCGATCGACCAATGCATTGCTCGCTTAATTCTCGAATCCAGTTGGATACTATGCAACCGTCAATATAATCCTAGATTCAAATAATTTTGGGTCCACCCAAGATTGTTTATTTGTGTGTCATATAGTAATTCTGACGTTTGGTAATAAAATACATTGACCGATCGCAACTATATTCACCATCACGATATCCGTAAATTACTGTTTAATCAACAATTAGCGAAATGAATCTTGGATTCATGAATCCGACTATTAGTACGGGCATAACAGTTAGTAAATTAAATTTTGTTTTGCAAATCTTATGTTATTATGTTTTAATACATTTTCAATTTGTTTAGTTAGTCGTTCTACGTAAGGTAACATAACAAAAGTAGTGACATTTGGTTCAATTCTTTTATCTGAATAAGATATGATCAACAACAGAATTAGTAGATGTACTAAAGATCAGTCGCATTAAAGGACTTTTAGGACATTTGCCCAACCAGATATATATATATTTCACTCTTTTGATATTAGAACAGATTTTGCATCACACATTTTTTTTTTAACACTAAACTGATTAAAAATAATAACTTTTAAAAGTAAAACTATATAATATAAAATGCTCACTTTATAATAACAATAAAACAAGGTGAAAATATACATAAAGATGTTCTTACATTTGTCAATTACTTGTTAAATTTTAAGGACTTTAAGTCACTTTACATTTGTCAATTTATTGACCAATTTATTTTCAGATTAAAATATCAGATTTAAACATAACCTACTTTGCTTTAATATATTGATAAAGTTAGGTGTAGCCAACTGCAAAATATATATGATTCAGTCACAGTGCATAAATATTTACATCTACCACATAACCTTAATTTATTTAAAAATAATGGGAAGTGTTGAAACTAGTTGAAACCGTTGAAACAGTGTATTATTTGTGTTTTGTGTACATATGTAAACACCAGTGATAATGAAGATTGAGAAAAAGAAATTAAAAGCAGTAGTGTGTGCTTTATTAGTAGCACATTTAATAAAAAAGAAAAGAAATAGAAGGGCTTTTCAAAAACGATGGTGGGTTAGACCATGGCTACAAAAAGATGAAGGCGTTCTAAATTTGGTTCATAATCAGTTTCTGAAGCAAGATGACGAGCATTTTAAAACATTTATTAGAATTGATAAATGTGTATTCGATTTATTGCTTTCCAAAATCTCTGCTAAAATAACAAAAAAATAATAGTTTTTTGAGAATCCCAATTAGTGCACGGGATCAGCTTACAGTTACGTTAAGGTTTTTAGCAACTGGGGAAAGCTGTCGAAGTTTAATGTATTTCTTTAGAATATCGGAATCGACTATATCTTTGTTTATTCCAAAAGTTTGCGAAGCCATATATTCTTCTCTAAAGGATGAATATCTTAAAGTAAGTAAATAATAGTAGTAGTAAACAAATTTATTTTATATGCACACATACAAAGTTTTTTAAAGAAAATAAACATATTTAAAAGTAAAGTAAAAATGAGTATGAAAAAGGCTATCGACCAAAGTCGTTCTGCCCGTAAATAATATTCAACCACTTTATTTGAATATTATTGTTTTTAGGTTCCAAAAACAACAGCAGAATGGCTAAATTTATGGAAATGTGGAATTTTCCTAATACAATTGGTGCTATAGATGGAAAGCACATAGTGCACATCGCAGTGCTGGCTCCACATATTTCAATTATAAAAACAACATAGCATTGTTTTGCTTGCATTGGTCAATGCAAAATATAATTTCACATATATAGATGTAGGCACAAATGGAAGGGTTTTGTATGGTGAAGTTTTCCAAAGAAGTTCTCTTTGCAAAGCTTTCAAAAATAATACATTGAAAATTCCAGAGAATCAACTACTACCTGGTAGAAACACACCTGTACCATTTGTAATACTTGCCGATGCAACGTTTCCAACTGCTTGTTGCGCATTGCACAATTTTTTAAAGTTTGAGGATTCAAGTAAAATCTATTCAAATATTCAAAACACGAGATTTATGTATGGTCTTGCCAAAGAAGCTGGCAATGAAATTAGGAATGTTGGAATGGAATTAAGAAATGAGTTTGCCGATCATCTAATGAAGGAAGGAAAATTATAAACTTGACAAATCTGTATTTTTTTATAGAAATAAAGTAATTTTTTTTTATTTTTTATGAATAGAATAATAAAAATTAATTATCAATTTGTTCAGTTTCTTCATCAATCCCTGTACATACTACGTTCAGTAGTTCCCTTTTCACTCAATTGATGGATTTTATATTCTTTATTCTCCTTAATGATTCATCTAAAACAAACAAAATTTATGTATGAAATTATATTATATATACTTACTTGCCCAATGTTTCAAAATGAGAATCGGAATCCTCATTGAAGCTGTTGAGCTGCCTGAGTTATTAAATTGTTTTCATCTTCTTCTACTCTTTTTCTTTTATTTCTTAAAGCAGCAGAAGACGATGCCTTAGATGATGTTGGAGTTGTCTCTGCCATTAAATCATTGTTGCTTAACTCCTCCAGTGTTCCGGTAAAAATTTCAGTCTAAACTCTATTTTTGTATTTTTTTAAATCTGGTTGGTTTTTATATAATGTAAAAATCACCTTATGTCAAAAATTAAACCGAGATTTACAATAATAATATTTTACATTTAAAATCAACTAAGCTGTGACTGCAATTAAATAGTAGTTTTTGATTAATGCCCGTATTCATAAAAGCTCATTAAATTTAATGATTATTAAATGTGACAACATAACCTCACAATTCGATAAAACGTCAAAACTATTTTTATAAATTTGATAGAAATACATGTTATTTATTTTGCGTTGTTATTAAATATTATTTTTCATTCATTTCTGATAGTTATTTATTATGCCAAACTTGTTTTTATGGCAGAAAAAGTATAAATAATTTTGCGGTTGTCAAATTTAACGATCCGTTACTGTAACTGACTTTTATGAATACGGGCATAAATTAATCATATCGTTTCCATGGTGATTTGTCATATACAAACAAATAGTTAACAAACGTCAGTGTAATTAATTCCAACACTTCAATTACAATTTTTTATATTAAATATGCGGCTCTATGCATATATGTACATAAGCTATAAAATCATTTTATATTAGAATAGTCTTATTCTAACAATTCCTATCTGAAACATGGAATCTTTATTAATTCTATTAACAATACATTTGAGTTTGAAATACTTTCAATAAATCTTGTAAAAATATTTGTTGGATAAATAGTATGTATGTAACTTTGTTGCCAACAAGTTTGCAACCTCAGAAAGTAATATTTATGCAAAAAAAGTAAGCCATGCCAAATTTCAGCCCTTAAGATTCAAAAGAACACGTGTCGCACTGCCTTTGAATTTTCAAAATTAATATAATGAGTGTATAATATTTCCATCAATTTGCAATGATTTGACAGCTCAAAACACGATTTATCGTATTTTTTACGAGACAAAAAACAAATGAAGTAATTTTTTTCAAAGTTTTAAATGTCAGATTCGTATTCCTAGCATCAAAATTAGTTAGTAAACTAATTTTCATCAAAATTGGTAAAGGTAAAAAAAACCACCCCTATCAAATATTTTTCACAATTTTAAAACTTTTTCCACTAAAAAACAGAAGTATGAATATAAATAAAAGTTAAGTTCTGTTATAATATAATTTCCATATTTCAGAAATAATTCTGTTTCTTTGATAAACTGATAAACCAGATTTTTATAACACTAAGGTATTATGCCACTGGAAATAATTTATTAAGTATTAGTGATTTTGGCAGAACACATGTATCTACGGCTTGTAGAATTGCTAAAAGAGTTTCAGTGAGACTAGCAAGACTGCGTCCGACATATGTAAAATTCTCTGAAACAAATTTAGAATAAAGATAATTATGCCAGGAGTTTTTTAATATTGCTGCCTTTCCAAGGGTGTTCGGTGCTATAGATGGAACCCATATCCAAATTCAATCACCTGGTAATTTTTGATGATTTATTAAACAACACCTTCAAAATACAAATTTGTTTATAGGTGGAAACAATGCAGAAATACGATATACTCTTCTCTCTATTTATTTATAACATCTACAAATATACATACCTTCAAACTTTTGTGGTTAATATTGCATTTCTATGTCTTTTATGTATTGCATTCAATAAACTCAATTGCAATAATGTCAGAAATTTGACAGAAAAACGTAGCGGAAATAAATTTCACTAAATTTGTACAGTGTTGTCAAACCTATCTTTAACTTAACCTAAGGTTTACTTTATTTTGTGTGGTGCAATGTAAATTCAAACTAAGAAACAATTTATTTTAAGTGCCCTTTAGTTATGGAACACTTTTAAGGAATAATGATGCAAACGGGCCTTAATATATCGACACTGCCAAGCCATAATGGCTTAACTGAAAAAAAATAAAATTTTGAATAATAATTTCAATTAGGGTTGACATAATATTTTATATATGTACTTATAAATTATATGCTAAAAATAAATAAACTAAAAATTTAACATTGTATGCTAAACAAAATTATTTGATTCAAGCTTTGATTGATAAATGTACTAAGATATGCAGCTTGGGATAAAATACCGTTTATGAGATATAGATGGCACTGATACAAAATATTAAATTTAATCCAGAGGAGTGTGGAATTGTCATAATAGTTTTAATAACTTTTGATAAATTAAAAACTATTTTACATTTTTATGGCATAACAACAAAACTTTTCAAAATTGTCGTTTTAGGACTTTGAAGTTTTTATAACGAGCTTACTAATGCCCGTACTAATAGTTGGAGATGGGATTGATCCTAGATTTATGAATCCGAGATTCATTTTGCTAATCGTTGATTGGCTCTAAACTAATTCACCGATATCGTGACTTTAGTCGCGATCGGCCAACGTATTCCTCGCTTAATTCTCGGATCGAGCTGAAAACTATGCAACCGTCAATATAATCCTAGATTCAAATAATTTTGGGTCTACCCACGATTGTTTATTAGTGTGTCATATATTAATTCTGACGTTTAGTAATAAAATACATTGGCCGATTGCTACTATATTCACCATCACGATATCCGTAAATTAGCTTAGAGCCAATCAACGATTAGCAAAATGAATCTTGGATTTATGAATCCGAGATTTAATCTGTGACTATTAGTACGAGCATAAATGATATTCTGCATTTAAATTTTTAATACTTATTTCCCTATCTAATTGTGGGAAAAAAATTATTATTTTTATAATTGACAAATGTTCTCCAGAAAGTACTCTTCGTTTGGAGAAAAGTTTTTTACAAACATTTTAATTTGGTTAGAAAGTTCAATATAAAAAACAAGGGCAATTTTCTAAACTTTGAGAGTTCGTTTATATCAATCGTCTCTTTATTATCTGATATAATTTCCACTTTTGCACCAAAATACATATTATCAATTTTTAAAAAGTTATCAAGATTTTTTCCACGATTATGTTGTTAATTGAGGTAATTTATAAGTAATCTTTTTTTTTATTATTTTGTATTTTTTTTTATAAATTGCCAAGCATTATTAATACGAGATCAAGTTTCATTCTGAAATTATCTGTTTACTACATTAACAAAACTTAATACATATGAAAGAAATATAAAGTTAACCTTATATATTGTATTTGTTAAATTGTCTAAAATATTTTTGGTGATTTTAACTTTCTCAGCAAAAACCTGGTTTGTGAAATAAAGTCATCCCAAGACATCAAAACTCTATCAACTGCAATCTAAAAACTGTTCTACATGTTTATCAATAAATGACTATTAATTTATATTTCATACCTGAAGTGATAGCCTTCTGGTTTGGCTTGTTTTTAATAACTTCAACGGCTTTATTTGAACAAAATTCTTGGTATTCTTTAAAAGCTTCTATTTGTTTGGAACTATTTGCAAAATATTTATATATATAATATATATATATATATATATATATATATATATATATATATATATATATATCCGTATACCGTACTTAGTCGCTTCCAAAATAGAGACTCAACATTCGTTGTCGCTTCATATATACGTTCTGACTTCCAAAAATGGAAGTCAGAAAGACATGCATGTTTTTTTGCAGATTTGAAATAAGATAGGATAATTATACCCAAATCCGAAAATTTGTCTGGAAGTGATTTGGCTCATTCAATATCTACAGTACAATCTTTTAGTTCAAGCGTTCACTGGAGTCAATTTTTATATATAACAAAGCGTAGTACGAAATCACTTCCGTTAATCAGACGACATCTTGTCACTTTCATTTTAGGCAACATCGCATTTCTACATGTTGTTTGCTGTTTAAAATCATTCGAAGTAAATATTATAACGGTGGAAGTCAAACAGTCCTGGGGGTCGATTCTGATCTTTGTGAGTTTTGTCACCGATGACAAAACTCACGTGTTTCCATGGATACATATTTCTGACATTTGTGGTGACAAAACTCACCTATGGTTTTTACATGGCAACCTAGTAATTTTGTTAAATCTGTCAGAGTTGCTATATTCATGTGAATTATTTTAAATATATTTTCAAACAATCAATGTTGCATTGAAATAATTAAAAGTATAAATTAATATAATTTATGACGGAATCTAAGAATTTATAAAAAAGTTGTATTATTTGCTATGTACAATTTGTTTTATATTCAATAACAAATAATAATTACTTTATTAATTTAAAGATCATGCAATGATATAAGAAAAGTCGATTCACATAATATATTACATCAATAAACATATTTTTTTTTAAATAATTTGCGTTAAAACTTATTACAATAAACATAAATTGAATGAATATACATCATTTTCACTAGCATTATTTACAATTCGAAAGAGTTATCATTAAAGTATTTTTTTTGTAATTGGCTCTGTTTAATAATACTATATAACTCTTTTAAAGTATGGTGTTTAAATCTTGAGTTATATGCTTTTCTGTAATGTCCGACTGTTTTAAAATTTGACAAATTGTTTTTAACATATAACAGTGTAAAATATATACGCAATGGGCTGCAATGTTTGTCCCAATCTTACTTTGTAATTGTTCAAACTATTTGCTTTTGCAATTTATTTTTTTTTCAACCTTACTAGAATTACTTCAAGCAAAATCCACAAAATTTTTTAGGTTTGTAGCAACATAACAGAGAGACCCTAGCAGTGGCGTAGGGCCCCCAAAACGTGTCGGGCCCCCCCGCACCCCGGGGTCTGCGGGGCCATAACTACGGCGCTGGACCTAGTTTCTTTAATAAATAGTCGATGTGCTTATTCCAGCTACCCCCCAATGTTTGCATTTTTGGGTTTACAACTAAATTATTTATTTTATATCAAAAGTATAAATTTGATATTACTTCATTTTATTTTAATACAGCATCATCTATTTGTTTTGCTAATACAAAAACAGTGGTATCGTCTGCAATTGCTACGCCTTTCTCTAAGTGTACATCATTACATATGTAATAAATAAAAGAGGACCTAACACAAAACCTTGCTGTATTTTCGGCTCATTTACAGTTTATTAGAGCTTACATTATTGATGTTTACATAGTGAGTTCTTTTTTATAAATACGTTCTAATCCAATTGAATGCAGTGCCTCTTACCCCGTACCTAAATAATTTATTTAGTAATATTTGATATTAAGATCAAAAGCTTTAGTTAAACCCTAAAATATACCAAAAACATTTTTTCCTATCATCAGGATCACTATAAAGATTTTCCAAATATTTTAAGATAGCATCTAAGGTCGATTTACCTTCCCTAAATCCATATTACATATTATTAAAAAGATAACATTCATTAAAAAAAATTGTTATTTTGAAAGCCACAATACTCTCTAACACTCTAGCAAATCTGCTCAAAATTGATATAGAGCGATAATGTTTGCTGTTACAGCCAGACACGAATAGTGTGGCTTCTATAATAGGCAACTTAGTATACACAAACATTATGTTAAATGTAGTTAAACTAATGCCTTTGCCCGTTTTAGCATTTTTCATTTACCCTTACATTTTAAACATTCCATGGGCAACGTTGTACTGGAATTAAAAGATGCTAAAAGGAGCAAAGGCATAAGTTTAACCACATTCAACATAATTTTTGTGTATACTAAGTTGCCTATTATAGAGGCCACACTATTCGTGTCTGGCTGTAGTTTCATCTCCCTTTTTAAACACGGGAACTATCTTTGCTAATTTAAAATGTTTGGGAAAGATACCTTGATTAAGAAATTCATTTATGATAGAAGTGAAATGGTCTAGAAGTAATGTCAATATACTTTTAAATAATTTACTGCTAATTCTATCTGACCCTTCGGAGTTCGTATTTTTAATTTTTTGTACTCTATCGCATACATCTTGTGTCACTGGATAAAAGACAATTGTTGGGTTTGTTGGACGCAACAACATCATTTATGATAGTCCAGCCAGTTTTATTCATATATTAGACTCTCTTAATTTTCGGTTAAAACGCATTTTTTTTTTGCCAAAACTAAGATTTATTTATAGATGGATTTATAACAATTATAAAACAGTTTGTCCTCTTTGAAGCCAGATTTCCGTAATATGTGTAAATCTTTTTATTCCCATTGTGATCCATTGATTAGACTTGTTTATATTGGTAAATTCTTTAAAGGAAACGCTGCTTCTAACAAAAAAATTTAATGTGTTCAAAAAATAATTGACATTTTTATTTAAAGTCGTTATTGATTGTTGTAGTACTACAGTCGTAAGAACTAAAAAGATTTATAAATTTACTACAAAATTGCTGGCACTGTTAAAATTTCTGTGATAGCTTACCGGTGTTTTAATTTGTTTTATAAGATTGAATTCTATTATATTTATTATGTTCTTATAATAAGACTTTTCCTATAATATTTCCTGCACTTTACTAAGACAAATGTTACCTACACAATTTTAAAGCCGCGTTGGTTTGTCTATATTTGGCTCTATGTCATACGATAACTGCAAATCTATTAGATTCGATTTCATCTTTGATGGTAAAACTCACATTATTTACGTATACCTACTTTATTTAATCAAATAATTACAGATTTCGAAGTAATGAATGGAACAAACAAATAAAATTTAGTTCAACCTTCAGGAAAGAGGCAACGTAAGTAAATATTTTATGTTTAAATTCATTTACAGTGTAATGTAATTTTAGGTTGGTCTAAAACTAGATTAGTATCAGAAAAATTTAAATCAAACATCTTAAAAAGCAGCTATCTGTCTACAGATGAAATACTAAAATTCATAGACCAAACAAAAATAAAAAGAACTGCAATTATAATAAAATCTAAACTGCAGCACTTAATAAAACTGCAGAAAAAGAAACAATAATTTTCTTTTTTTTTACTTAAATGTAGTTATATTTAATTTGGTATTAAAGTATCTACTAACAATGCATTGTTGACATTATTTTTCCATCTATTTTTTTTATATTTTTAACTTTATTACTTAAAAAAACATAAATTATATCTATTTTAGTTTACATGCAAAATTTGGATTTAGAAAAGCAATTAGCAAAAGTATAGTAAAAACAATTTATTGAGAAATAAAAAAAAATATAAGTACAATTATATAAAAAAAATATTTTGGGCTATTGTGTGGGTGGAAAATATTTGTAAACAAATCTACATTATAAATAACTTTTATTCCAAAGTTCCAATTATCAAAATCATATTCATTGTGATTAATAATAATTATATTCTAAAAGATCAATTTTGCTTGTTAAAGATGTTGTATTCTGGTCCTTCCACTTTTTTCATGTTTGAATCCTCTAAGAAATGAAAGGTTTTTTAATCAGGTTATTTCCAACATCTATTCTAAGCTATACAAAATTACAGCTATTATTTTACTCCATATTAGATTTGATTGATTATTCCACTGCTCAATGCTTTCTATTATTTTTATTTTTTAAGACGTTTACAATTATGCGTGACAAAGAAAAAATGTAATACATTATGTTGTTTGGAAATAATCTTTTTAAATAAAACTCGAACAATAAACAATTATTATAAAAAAATTGTTTTAAAACATCCAAGCATCTTGTCTTAAGCAACATCATTCAAGCTAAATAAAAAAAATAATTCTTTGAGCCTTTGGCTCTGGTAATTTAATTATATAAATGTCATATTTTAGTTTTCACAATTTTTTCAAGGCGTCTTTCTTAAACTAAACCAAATTTTAAAATTGAAAATTGCATTGTTTTCCATGTATTACCCCTAATTAATCCACTGCAGCAATCTATACAAGTATTTGTATCAATTGTATTTTTTTTAAATCTACGTGGCATCAAATATTATTTGAATTATGAATGTTTGCCCCCAATAAAATTACTATTGTTGCCATATTGGATGTTATAGCGTAAAAAAATACAATTTTGCTATTTATTTTTGATTGCATTGGAGTTGCGTATTATATTTTAATATTCTAGTATTAATATTTACCATAATAATAAAATTATAATAATTTTACAAACTTAATTAATATAAATTCACTGGTTACTATGGCATTGTGCTTCCTTGGGTCATACTATTTCAATTTGTAATTAATATTAAAAAAAAAACAATTACTAAACATAATTTATGCAATTAATAATTATAACTTTTATTAAAACGACATGATAGTATTATATATTTTTGAACTATTTTTATAGTTTAATATACATATGAATTAATTTTATGTTTAAGAATTTGTTAAATTGTAAGAAAATCAATCAATATTAAGTTTTTTGTGGAACATATTTTATTAGCCATTAGCTCAATTCGGTCAAACCGTTCAAGTCCTGAGTTGTTTTTATCTACTTAATATATAAATTAGACAATTTATACATGCAGCGCACGTTATGACTTCTAAAAACAATGCAACACTGTTGGAAGTAACAACGACTTCTTCACTTAGCATATTGAGCATATATATTGGAAGTGACTTCCTATCTTCAACTTAACATCTATATATATATATATATAATTATTTTTTTAGAAATTGTTTCCCCTCTTTTGATATTTGTAATCTACAAGTTCCCCTCATGTATATATAGCATTCCTAAATTTAATTAAAAAATTGGAACACCCGGATGTCAGGCCGCCTTATGTACGTAACGGAAGTGACAGCTTAACAGGTATCAATATATATATATATATATATATATATATATATATATATATATATATATATATATATATATAAATATATATATATATATATATATAAATAGATTTTTAATCTTCTATTGATTGATGCAGTTTTTGAGCAGCTGTAGACGAACATAATACAAGGAAAAATATTATGGCTAATGATTTTTTTACATTGATGTCACTAGTTTCATTTTCAATTAAATCGGTGAGTGAAATAACCATATAACTCCAAAATCTTAGTTTTGAGGAAAACGATAAAATATGTTTAGTAGGAAAAAATTACATGTGACAACAATTTGATGTACAAGAGAGTTGGAGAGGATGGCGTCCATTATAAGAATGTGAAAAAATATTTATCATTACTGTATTACGAACTCCTGGATATTAAAAAGTGTGGTGTAGAGTTATACTGTTCTTTGTTACTTGTCTCCCAAGACGTAATATGGTAATAAAACTCTAAAGTTTTGCCACTCATGTACTGCATCACTTTTTTTATATCATTAATCTTCTTCACATTGATTGGTAATGGAACCTTGTAGGCTGGCACATTGGACAATGTTGGGTTCATGTGGGGCTTCAGCAGTTTAAATGTGTTCTTCAAAAGTCCTCCATTATAACAACTAGTTGAAATATAACCTGGCGTGGAGCTGTCGTATAAAGGTCGTATTAGTATGTTTTTGGCCAACAGACTTACAGGTATTTTTTTAATATTTTGGCCATCAGTTTTTCAAGTTAATGATATCCGTGTAGTTCATTGTTGATATAGTGAACGGTTTTAATTTTCGACTACTCAAAATCATGCTTATATAATCTTCTGGTAGATAAATGCGATCATGTCTCCTGAACACCCGTGTCACATTTCCGAAATCTCGATCACATGACAATATTTTCTTATTTGCGGATACTCCTTATCCGCAAATAAGAAAATATTGATAAATTTTACGGAAACGTTTGTTACCAACAAGGCATAAAATAAATTTAAAAACTGAGTGGTTGCGGTTTTGCCGTGAGCAATCATCTAAAAAAATATGAAGTTCTTGTATCTCCCAAAGATTTTTTTTTATGTCATAGAGGAAACTGCAAACTTTATTTGGACTTTTCAGGGCTTGTCCTTCATGGTATGTGTAGAAGTGCCCAGTATTATTTTTCAAGTCATAAATTTCAAATCCGTACAGCCACAGTTGTCTGTAGTAAAACATTTCTTGCACAGGTATCACGGGAAGGGTCATATTCTGAATGTAATCAAAAACAATTCCACCAACATTGTCACGTTCTTGGCATAAAGCTGCGACTCTTTTACTTTAGCATAAAATTTATTAGCTCTCCTTTTGTGGACAAGCAGCAGCAACTCGTTTTGCATTTGCATTAAGACTCTTATGTCTTAGCTTTGTACTGAGTTGTTTGCACTGACCGCATACCATTACCTGAGGCCTGCTAAACCTAAATACAAAATTTTCCATGAAAAATTTTAAATAATACTCGTACTTTACTTTTTTTTCTAGTTCTGTGTATTTATTGGTAAACAGTAGAGACCTAGAATAACGACTCGCAGTGCAGGAAGACCTCAGAAAAGATGAAGGGACGATATCCGCGAGGTTGCTGGACAAAAATGACAACAAACAGCACATAACAGAAACATGTGGAAGAGTTTTAGGGAGGCCTATGTCCAGAAGTGGACAACAACAGGCTGGAGAAGAAGAAGATTGGTAAACATCTCATACATAATGTTTACATTCAAAGTTGCGTCAAGGTACTGGACTTTTTTGGTACTGTAGTGGGAAATCTTAACCGGAAATGACTCTATGTAACTTTTTACTTTGGCAATAATTTTAGACAGCAAAACATGTGGTCTATTGTTATGTCTACCGCGTAAATCCTTAGGAGTTTGTCCAGAAAGCAGCAATTTATTAAGCCGCTGAAGTCGCAAATTTGTTATTGACTGCATATTAAAAAAAGCCATATGAAAATGTTGTGGTTTGGTGTTTTTGTTTTGGTTCTTGTTTTGAACTACTTCTAGCTATTTTTCGACTTTCCATTAGACCAAGCAAATATGTGACTTGCTCGTTCTTAGATTTTCGTTCATAAAGTTGAGTCAAAATTAATTCTTTTTTTGTCTGACTAAGATTAGACATGCATTTCTTCTTGCATTTGAACAATAAAGAAAAAGAAAACAATGACTACTTAATAAACAATAAAGTAAAAACTTACGTGCAATCTGGTCCAGCAGTTTTTGAATTAACCAGACGCCCTTTTTCAATGGTGTACTGGTTACCATGAAGACAAACACGCGTTCTCGCAGTTTATTTTAGCTAAACAATATAACTCCCGGACTTGTACCGTTCTTTCATTCAACACTAGGGTAGACGACCTTGTACACGCTCACAAAATGTGTTAGTTATACTGTTTTATAGGTCAGCATTGGACTTCGTTTAAATAGGATTTTTGCTATCTCAGTTTAAAAACCGTCATTTTGGAGTTATACTGTTTTTTCATTCACCGATTCAATTAAACTGTGCAGTTCATTTATTTTTAAACTATTTTTTAATTTTAATATAGCTTCTGCTGCTAGTTTATATATGATTATAATTGCATGTTAAAAATTGATTGCAAATTTTACAATAAAGAGTGATCAATATTCTCTAGACCTTCAAATTATTCAAACCAGACATTTTGAAATTTTTGATTATACTTTTTCAAAATTAATATACTTAATAAATATCATAGCTTCCTGATTTGAGTCAGATGCATACCCTGGGTCCCCAAAAAAGAAATTGAGTACTTTATAATTAGATTGCACATGAACTTTACATCAATATACTCTATATAATAATTTTTTTTTTTAAATTAAAATATTTTTATTATTATATTTTAAATTATGAACATAAAATTAGACGCTATTAGAAGGTACTAAAGGTGTAGATCTTGTTTTTTCTGCAAATCTAGAACATTTTATTTCTTTACATTCTTTTTTGCTATTTTGCCCATAATGCTTGAACGGCTGTAGATTTATCAATTTTTATCCATTCCGATATGGTTCTTACAGATACTTCTAAGGTATCGCAAAACATTGTCATGCAAACCCATTTTTTATTTAGAAAATGTTTATAGGAAGCTGTTCTTTGACTGATTTCCTTATTTTTTTATCTCTTGATCTTTTGTTTAATTTCTTTAGAACTTTAGTTGATACATAAATCTTCCATTCTGATCATGTGAGTGTCCAAAATTAGGTAAAAATATTCATCATTTCTTTTTCCATTAATTTGTAACACGTAATTTTTGCTCCATCTCTTTTTGTTGTATTCTCTCTGCACGAGCATCTCATTTTCAGTTTTATTTTATTTTTTTAAATTTTAAATTTATTGTTTTAGACCAAAAGCTCGGAGTTAAAAAAACTATGAAAGTGTAAGCGCTAGTTTTTTAATATATCATCCTAGCAGTGGTCCAGATTAACATACTACGGTCAGTCAAGCTCTTGTCGGGACAGGAATTATAGTAGCCAGTCGGGCTTATGAATGGTCAGTCTAGCCCCAACTATGTATAAAAATATTTATGTGAATGTCAAAACTGACACTTACAATTTATTGTCACATTTAATTTTGTATACATACTTAGGACCCGACTGATCAATTCCCGTCCCCATATACACCTGACTGACTACTATAATTTTTCATTATATAATATTTAATCAGCGTGCAAAATTTCAGCCATTATAAACTTACTTTACTACCTTTACTAGCGTTTATACTTTCATAGTTTTTTTTGGCTCCGATCTTTCGGTCTATTTTTTCTTCCCATGTACTCTGCACATGCCCTTCTCTCTATCATTTTTGTTGGCATTATATTTCTACGTTTTTAGATTACTTAATCTGCGTTTTGCTCTTTTTGGTGAGGCTTGAGCTTCTTCATCTGATCTCTTTTCACTAGTTTCAGTATTTTTGCAATTGTTATTACCTCTTTTTCTGCATACGTTATTTCTTCTTCTACTTGCGATTTAAAGTATCTAAAATTTTATTTTCTTCTATCAAATTGTTTAATATCATGGCTGCTTTGGGCAGTCTTGTTAAAACTTTATTTCAGTTTTATCCTCATTTTAGATAAGATTGAAAAATATGCCATATTGTGTGAAAAGATCTTCTGTTTTCTGGACTTCTTCTTATAAATGTACAATCGGACAAACCGATTGTACATTTTTATCAACTGATTTTATTTCACATAACATTTTATATTCTAACCGGTGGTTAGTGTAAGATTGATTATTTGTTACATCCTTTAATAAAACAACATTTTTTTCTTCAGCCAAAGATTTGAAACTTAAAATCGATATTTGCAGGAAAAAATAATCCGCAAATTTCAAGTCAATTTTAGTTAATAATATAACCAGAATTAGTAGTTTCCAAAAAACAATCAAACAGTTACATTCACTGCTTATAATTATCTTATTTGAAATAATTTTAGAAAACAAATTTGTACGTTACTTACAAATAAGAAATAAATATGATATGCTTACTTCAACGTCAACATTTTATCACAATCACTATATAAAAGTGCATATTGTTGCCAAGAAGACAGGAGTTTTGTAAATTTCATAATTTATTTTTGAGTGATAAAAGAACCAAATCCAGAAAAAATTGGAGTTATGCACTTTTACATTACATACGCCGACGATGTGCCATTTACTGAATGAAAAAGCAATTTACATAAAATACATCGATTATTAATTTTAAATTATAATTTGTTGTTACTTTGTGTCGTCGCTTTTTGGTGTTTTTTTAGAGGTATAGAACTTGGAACTGAAATGAAACTTATAAAAATCATGTTAACGTCATGGTATTATTGGAAATATAATTTTATGCCAATACTGCCTAAATATGATTTGGGGCATATAGGCGCCGCTGCTGGTTTGAATAAAGTCCAATTTTTGAGCAGCCTGGGCCGTATATCGACTATTACGCGACTAATGTTGGCTTCCAACTGAACCATTATTATTGGTTTATTGGCGTACACTAGCGACTTCACATATCTTCACAGAAAGTAGTCTATAGGTGTGATATCAAACGACCGTGGAGGCCAATTCACGGGTCCGTTACGCAAAATTATGCGGTCAACGAAAGTTTCCTGCAATAAATTGATTGTGTCGCGTGCTGTGTAGCATGTTGTGCCGTTTTGTCGGAACCAAAGCTCCTCCACATTAACGCCATTCAACTGGGGAACAAAAAAGTCAGTAATTATGGATCGACAGCGCTCTCCATTGACTAATAATAATAATAATAATAATAATAATAATAATAATAATAATAATAATAATAATAATAATAATAATAATAATATAATAATATATTGATTGATGTTAGAATACATAAGTATTTACATAATTCATGTCGAGAATTTATTGTTTTGTGCACTAACAGCAGACATTCTAATTTAAACATACATGGTAATGTTAGTATTTTCAAGTTTTGGAATAGTGATTTGCAGTCTGCTCTGTATTCCACTCCGGCAACAATTCTGACTGCACGCCTTTGTAATGAAAATAGTCTGTGCTTTATTGATGAATGACCCCAGACCAGGATGCCATACATTAGCGCTGAGTTACAGATTGCAAAATAAACAGTCCTTAATATATGGATGGAAGCACAGTTAGCAAGGTTTCTTAAAAGATATATATTTTTGTCCAGCTTATTTGCAACCTGTTCCCCATGTTCCTGCAAGTAAAGTCCTTTGTCTAAATGTAGACCAGGAAACTTAGGTACTATTGTGTCTGTTGTAGTTGTAGGTCTACGGGTAAACTGAATTTTAGTAGTTTTCTCAACATTTAAACAAAGTGAATTAATTTGAAACCACTCTACTGCAGTTTGTAGTGCTGTTTTGCTTAAAACAGTACCCTCTTTAGTTGTTATGCTGCGATTACTAATAGTAGTGTCATCGGCATATTGTACAATTTGACCTACTTCATTAACCCTTAGACGACTGAAGGTGGTACCCAGGTACATTTTCACTATTTGACGTTAAATATTACTTTAGTGTAAAGACTTTCTGACTTGAGCTTCTGGGACATCTTCAATCTACTTATTTTGTATACTTTTGTAAATTTTCAGATTTGTACTTGTTAGTTGTTTTATAATTTTGACACTTGAAAATACCACAACGTTTACGGGCGGACGGTGGTATCTAGGTAACACCATACTTATTGTAAATAATAATTAAAAAAATTTAAAATATATAACATATTATTTATTTTTACACTTTTTACATTATTTATTTTTACACTCAACACAAATTACAGTTTGATTGGTGTGTTCAAGACACACAGGATTTTTGCAAATGTTACATCTCTTGCGAGTTTTTCGCTTTAATTTTTTGTCTCCATGGTAACACATCCTGCATATTCCTTTTACACTTACTCTGCCTGTAGAATCTCGGTCTGGTGCAGAATTAGTTGAGTGAGGAACAAATAATGAAACTCCTAAAATACACTCAATTGCATTTTTTGTAGTTGACACTTTCAAAATAATTGGATTTTCAACCCTTTTATTTATAACAGGTAAACACAAGTCTTGCGCTAACTCTTTTATAAATTTTCTTCTTTTATTTGTTCCCTTATAAATATTTGGATTATTTTCATTGTATATAACATAAGCACCCAAAGCAGCTACATCTATCATATTGTAGAAAAAGGTTAAAGGCCAACAGCTTGTCCGCCTCTTACATGTGTAAGTGCTTAGCATTTTGTCCATAACGTCGACACCTGATTTAGTTTTATTGTAAAATGTGATCACTTCGGGTTTATGTTGTATAGTGTCTTCAATTTCGTTTGTTGAGTGCATTGTGGATAACATAATGACAGCTTTGTTTGCTTTTGGTACATAGAAGCAAAGCATAACATCCTTCTGAAAACCAAAAAGTGTTGAAAATGATTGGCGTTCCTTATTAGCTAGTAGATCTTTTGGGATATATGCTTTATTTTTTCTTAGAGTGCCAACTAAACTGAGTCCATTTAATTTTAGCATTCGAGCAAGTGGCAATGATGTGAAAAAGTTATTAGTTGTAACATTTCGACCAGAACCTTTATAATGCTGGCACAAATGCATAACAACTTTTTCGCCAATATTTGTCTGCCTTTTACTACCTGCCAGCTTGCCAGTGTATATTAACCCTTGGCATGGATAAAAGGTTTTTGCATCGCATACCCAGAATACTTTTATACCACACTTTGCAGGTTTTGAAAGGATGTATTAAGTAATCTTAGTACGACCACGATAAGGGAAAAGTTGTTCATCAACAGTTAGACTCTCATGTGGCTTGTATCATTTTAGCAGATTTTCGTTTAGCATAAACCAAATGTCACTGATTGCTGCAGATTTGTCAGTTAGAACTCTAGCTGGACGTGTAATATGGTTATCAAATCTGATGAATCTAAGAATTTGCTTGAAACGGTCTCTACTCATAGCTGCTTTATACAAAGGTAAAGCGTTTGAACTCCATAATTCATCAATAGATTCAGTGTTAGATTTATGAACACCTGACAAATGTAGTATACCAAAATATGCATCAAATTCCTCAGACGTAATTGTACTCTAAACTTTTTTTGTTACCAATGAGTTATTTTTATTGTAAAGATCATAAACCTGTTTAGCCTTACGATTTGATTTCCGTATAATAATCGATTTGATTTCCGGTGTTACTAATGCATTGAATGTGTCTGTGCGTGTATATAAAGCTGTTGACTTACTTGGACCTCCTAATACAAATGCAACAAAAAAATTGAATAGAAACTAAAAATAAAAGTGTTATTACCTAATTTTTGAATTATATTATGAGAACGTGTTTGAGATGCAGGGAATGGTTTTTTATTCCAGACGATCAAATCGCTACTTTTATATATATTAATTGTTGGTAGGCCAATATCGGTTTCTCTCTCTGTCTCAGCTAATATAATATCTTCTTCGTCACTGCTTTCATCAGTATTTTGTTCAATAGTATTATTTTTTTCAATACGAACGTCTTCAATATCTGATTCTTCATCATTTGCTGCTGGTATATAATCCTCGTCTTTATCATCTTGGAAAGAAATGATTCCTCATCTGAAATATTGCAAAAAAGTGCAATTTGTTCATCTGAAACACTGCAAAAACAATTAGTTCACATATAACAAAAAAAATATATACCTACGTTTAAAGAAATCAGCTGCCCTGCGGCTACTTCCTTTACTACTTCCTGAAGCTGTGGGATTATCCATGTTAGCACTAACAATTACCGCACTGTCTGTTTTTGTGATGCGCGGAAGATGATAAAATTACGTTCTGACGTGAATACTACCACAACTATAAACGCAAAAAGTCTGCGGAAATAGTGCGTTAGTGAATCTACTACGTTTCAAGTCACGCAACGGCAAACACATAAAACAAGGCAAAATTGTTATTGTACGCATATAAAATAGACGGGGGTACCTGGGTACTACCGACCGCCAGTTGTGTAACATTATTTTACCAGTCGCATAAGGGTTAAAATTGGCAAAATCATTAATATATATGAGGAACAACAAGGGGCCAAGAACTGACCCTTGTGGCACCCCCCACGTACTAGATATAACAGTTGCAGATGATATATGATTATAATTTACATATTGTTTCCTATTACATAAGTACGAACACAGTAGCTTAATGCTATTTGGACATATATTATACGCGTACAGTTTACGAATAAGAATAGTGTGAGAGACACAATCGAATGCCTTGCTTAGGTCTAGGAATGTACTGAAGACAGACTCGCCTTTTCAAAAGCATCTATTATTTTATCAGTTAACGCTAGTATGGCCGAAGTAGTCGATTTTCCAACCCTACAGCCATGCTGACTAGTATCATGTTCTTCCATGTGTTGGAAAAGTTGTTGTTTCAATAATTTTTCAAAAATTTTAGAAATGACTGTCACGTGTTGGCCTGCATCATATTAAAAAAATTCTTCTGGATTTTTCTCGTTCCAAATCCGACAATTTTGTTTGTAGCTATTGAAATGAGCCTCATCGCTGAACAAATTTTTTTGGTGAAAATGAGGATCAAGAACAATTTTTTCGGCTCATTTTTCGAACGTACGACGCATATAATAGTCATGCGGCTTCAGCTCTTACACGCAATGGCAAAACATACTGAGCAGAAATCAGCTGTCACCTATCAAATTGACTGTCACTAGAAACAGTGTTGCCAAGTTGAAAAACAAACCTCTAAAAAAACAGCTTTTATTATATAATAAACGGTTTTATATGTTATGTTATTTTATAAATCTAAAAACTAATTTTTAAAAAATATGCACAAGATCATCAAAAACATTATTGTATTGGCATAGTAATTATCTATAATTTTAATAATACATTACATTTCACTCTTTTAACATAAGAACATATTTTGCACGCATTTTTACTATTTTTCAAACACAAAACTGATTAAAAATAACAATAAACTTTAAAAGTCAAACTGTATAATATAATAACTTTGAAAAACGTTTAAATATAAGTAAAAAATTTAAACGAGATTTTCAATAATAATATTTTAAATTTTTCATTAATTAAGCTGTGACTTCAACTAAATATAGTAGTTTCTGATTAAATAAACACTTTGATTTGTTCTAGCAGCCCGATTGTAGTTTCCCGAACGGCAGTTACAAAATTTAGCAAATGTACCAGGCTTACCATAATAGTTACAGAATCGTATATGCTGCATCGAATATGGTTTCTCTGGATGCAGTTGCTCGGTCGTAGGTAGAATTTGTTAACTTCTGCTATTTTGCTAAAATTAAAAGTATTTTGTTTTGTAAATTTTTTGTTGGAATACATTGTTAAAGACAGTGCGACAAATATAAAATTTGTATCTAGCTTGTAAATTGTTGTATATTCTTTCAAGAGTTGCTTTGTTATTAAATTTGCCATGTCTTCTTATTAGTGTTTGTATATTTGTGATGTATATTTTTACTGGTTTTACGCTTGTGAGTATTCTATTTCAGATTTCATCCTCTAACTTTAAAAGTGAAACATTTGCCCTAAAGAATGTTTTAAAATCTGCTTCAAATTCAGATTTTTTTTTAGGTTTATTTATTGTTTCAAAAGTATAAGACTGCAACGCCTTTCAATAGTAGGAGAAATATATATAGAACTTTGAAGAAAGTGACGTCATAGAGATCTTCCTCAATCTGTTCTAGAAATGCTTTGCCATCAATGGTACCATCATATTTGATGTTCCAAGTTCACTACAGTTGCTATTTTGCGCTGTTTTGGTGCAGTTTGTTTGTTCCTGTTGTCAGAAAATTCATCAGAATGTTTTTCGTTTCCTCAATGTCCTCTGAGACCCTAATGTTAAATTTCTGTAGTTCTTTGTGCAGATTTGCTTCAGGCGCGTCATCTACTCATCTATACCTCTCCTCTTTTATGTCCTGCATTAGTTGGGGAGGTGCAACGTTTTGCTTGTTTGCTGCGCATTTTGTCTATATTTTATTAAATATAGTTATTTTTAACAATACGTTTTTTTTTTTATTTTATGCGCCAAATTGTAACGTTTCCTCTTTGGAAGCGGCGCAACTACCGTGATAGAACAGACGTTCGTCCAGGGTTTGTCGTTAAAGAACAAATTATAATTCTAGTATCATTCTAAATAAATAGTTACATTTTTAAGAATATACAACAAAGTAACACTTTAAACAATTATTAGTTAATAAACTACTAATCAAAATAATAAATAAATTTATTCATTCAACACCATGTAAATTATTACATGGCATTTTAACTTCAGCGCTCGTCTAACACGACAAGAACGGCTAGTGTAAAACTCCGTCTCGACACTCTAATTCGAATATTTTGACAGGTCTGGCGACAAGTCTGATGTAACGCACCTTATAAGCAAATCTACTAATAAGGCTTAAGAGTTTTTACCTCGTAAAACTACTTGGCAAGACTCTGCCGATGTAAAGACTTAAAGTGCCGGATTCACTCTCACTTGGAAAGTGCCGACCGACTAAACTCGCCTTGAGTGAATGCCCGGAAGTTTGAGACCGTTAGTGTGTGGACACAACGGCGATCCGATTATTGAACAGGGCTCCGGCATAGAACACTAAAATTTGTTCTAAGCAAAATGGAAAAAATGTTTTTGGTATATTTTTAGATTTAACTAAAGCTTTTGATCTTATTATCAAATATTACTAAATAAACTATATATGTACAGGATAAAAGGCACTGCATTTAATTGGATTAGAACGTATTTAGAAAAAAGAACTCACTATGTAAACATTGATAATGTAAGTTCTAACAAACTGGAAATGACCCGAGAAATAAAAGGTATTGTGTTAGGTCAACTTTTATTTATTACTAATGTAATCATGTACACATAAAAAAAGGCATTTGCAGACGATACCACTATTTTTGTATCAGCAAAACAAATAGATGATGCCGTATTAAAATAAAATAAGGTAATATTAAATTTATACTTTTGGTATAAAATAAACAATTTAGTTGTAAACCCAAAAAAGTCTACGTTTATAAGATTTAACGCAAATAGTTCAAACTATGACCATTTCAATTCGATACGATGTGAAAATAATTCAATAAAACAAGTCACCTATGCAAACATTGGGGGGTAGCTGGAATAAGCACATCGACAATTTATTAAAAAAAAACTAGGGTTTCTCTGTTATGTTGCTACAAAGCTAAAAAATATTGTGGACATTAATATTCTCAAGTTATCGCACTTTGAGTCTTACATATCGTACTGTATACTACCGTCTTAAGCAAAAATACCGTAAAAGTAAAAACCGCTGAAACGAGATAAATGAGGTTAACTTAAAAAGTTGAATGCCACCTGTATCCATAAGACAAATGTAATTTTGTTGTTCCTAGAAACATGTATTTTTATACAATATTTTAGAGAAACTTATTAAAATAGACATTTTTTATGTTATATTGTTGGAAATGCTTAAAAAACTTTTTTGCTTAGTATCAAAAATATCAAAAATATTAGGTTAGCTAAGCAAAAACACATTATGTTATTTTACGGTGCTTTTGCATAGTACGAATAATTACTACTGGTAATGCAAAAGATAACCTACCTATTTAAATTAACGTAATTTAGGTACCTAGATATTTTAAATATTAAGCTGCATCATTTTTATTTATTCAACTCATAAGCTTTATTATAAGACTGTAACGAACCCCGTTATTATTTATTAAAATAATGCCCAAAACGTTCGTCTGTTTATGTTGGATAGTATCGCGAACGCGCGCTTGTTATGCAGCGTTATTCATAGACATTCTTGTCGAACGCACGCATAACAAACCGCGTGAAGTATAACCAAGGATGTTATACTATATACTGGATTAGCAACCAAGCCCTTTAAAGTGAGGAAAAATATCGAAATATGCAACCCGCCGTTGTGCCGCTTTAACATCTCTTTCTATCTCACAATCGTATACGAGGAAAGAGAGACAGAATTTTAGAAAAATTGATTTAAAACAATAATTACAATCTGTATTTTACTGTTTTATATATCAAATTATACTACCAAGTATTACTAATCTTTCTCATTAAAAAAAATCAACATAATTTTAATCATTATGACTTTAATAAGATTTATAAAAAATATAATAAACTTTCTTATTACAGACAGTCAATATATTCATGTATAATAATAAAAAAGTAATACTAACTTGTACATTTGTTTAAAATATAAAATATATTGACAAATATAAATAATATAGTACTAAAATAATAATTTGTTAACCAAACCGTGAACAATGCGTGCTTTAAAGTTACGCATTCGTATATCAGTTTTTACTTGTATCTGGTAAATCTTATAAAGGAAATTTATTTATTAACTCTTAAGTTACTTAATAGAAACAATAATAGATATTTTACACGATTAAAAAATTAGAGTTAGTAATTTTTAAAAGAAGTACTAATTTTTTTAATTTTTATTAGAAATAATTTAAAAAAAATAAAAAAAGTGCATTAACTCGAAAGTAAAGTATTAATAATACGCTACATTGAGTCTAAATGTATTAAACATAAAGATCTACTTCATAAAATTATTACAACTATAATGATATAAATAATAATAGAATGATCAAAAACAAGAATTAAGAACAATACAAAATGTTTGTTATGAACTTTTGCATATATTTTATATATAAGATGTTTAAGGGGAAGGTAATAATTATTGTGTATAAAATTAATTTTGTTCGGTTCGTTTTTGGTTTGTTTTCGTTTTTTTTTGTTTGTTTTTATTTGGTACCTAATAGATACAATATAGCACCAAATACTCCCCCATAAAGCGATGAGAGGGTGCTCCCAATGAATTATAGTATTCTTCTTTCGTTTTTTTTTTCTTCTGTAGAAAAACAACGTGGCAACAATTTGATTTTTTTTATTATGATTACTACTAAGCCTACGTACAAAAAAAAACACAAAACCCAATATGGACCGTGTATGTGTGAAAAAGTTTCATTTGTTTTTGGTTGCAACCAAACGTATACATAAAAAAACTTTTTTTTACTTGACTTGATTGATGTGTTGATAAATTTTTAATCTTTAATCTTTAATCCAAATATTGGATTAAAAAAATAAAATGAGATCTTTATAATCTACATTCGTATTTTATTAATTAAATATATTAACGACCGGTTTTGACTATGTAGTCATCTTCAGGTTTTTGCATTGAAAACTAAACGTTGAGTGAAGTTAAGAGTTGTTGTTGCATTTGAAATTGATAAATTGAGGGAATATCTTCCTCATCGACAAAGAATCAAAAACCAAATTCTCAATGATGTCTTAATCCTTTTGATGATGAGGCTAGAATAATTATTGGAGTTTTTTACTAGAATCGTGTCTATTGTTGAAAATGTAGGTACTCTAATGATTGGATTAATTATAAGTTGGCACAATTAACGGTTATTTTAAATATACTAAATAACATTATTTTCGACAAGAAAAAATACACCAAACACGAGAATGCGAGAGAGCGACAGTATGAAGATTGAAGAACAACACAAATGCAAAACTAATGTTATTCTAGGCTATAACATCACTTGCACTGTCACTATTTCATATGTATGGTAACAGCTCATTAAAGAATTGAGCGCATGTGCCTGTAACAACCGAGTTCTTTATTGGCTGAAGTATGCAAACAAACCAACGCAACTTACGTGTAAAAACAGAAGCACTAAAAGCAGCCAAATAAACAACGACAACGGCGTCGATCAGCCCGGCTGAAATACCTTTACTTTTAGTAAATTAAACATTATTTTTTTATTTTTTAAAATTTTGTATTATTACTTTTATTAAATATTAATTAATTTGGTTATTTAATTTTTGAGGTTTAGGGGCCCCAAAACCTGTCGGGCCCCCCCGCACCGCGGGGCCTGCGGGGCCTTAGCTACGCCGCTGGAGATATTCACTGATTGCGTAGAGTTTGAGGTGCAATGCTACCTTTGATTTGTTTCAATACATTTAGAGCACATTGTTTTGATAATAGAAATCGTATTTGGAAACTGATTTTGTCGTATATTTCAAAAGGACGAGTTCTATCACGGAATATGCTCGCTAACCTTTGCTGATGATTTTCAACTTCATCATCCGTTGAATCACTCAAAACATCAATAGATGAAATTGACACAGTTGAAACATTTGAAACAGACGAAACGGACGACATAGTGCAATATTTAATAAAATTCACATTTAATGTGTAAACACACGTACATAACCTAAAAATCTAATTTTGAAACGTCAGTTAAAATTTAAGAGCACGGTTTTTGCAACATTCAACAAACTTTTAACTGAAATCTCCAGTTAAATGATATGTATAATGTTTTATGATACAGGGCCTTGATAATATAAAAATAAATTAATAAAATCGTTTTTAATTTTATAAATTTAAAATAAATAAATATCACATTCAATATATAATTTAAATAAATATATCATAGAGAAAACTAGCTGTGGAACGCTACCTTTATAAAAGTAGATAAAAACATCACAAATTATATTTACTTATATTTACTCTTACAGTAAAAACGTTAATACACGGTAGAAACAAAACAATATTATTCAATGCTTTTTTTATTAACTCTATGATATTCATTTATATTTGTTATTATATTCATTTTATTTCATATATTTTTATTTATTAGTTAATGTATTATTTTATACAAAAAAAAAATAATAATAATACATTAACTAATAAATAAAAATATATGAAATAAAATGAATATAATAACAAAAACAATATTAAATTAAATAACAAATAAAACTATATACTATAAAATAAATATTTATCACATTATTTATTTTGGTTTGCTACTACGCTGTTTATTAGTACTTCTAATAAAGTTTCTTGCTCCTGCTGCAATTGACTTTGTTTGTAAAGCACGTTCGAACAGTTTTTCAGTATTGCTCACTTTTTTTTGCGTTTTTTCTGGAACTGACGATCTTGCACGGCTGCTATTTTCCAGCAACTCTTCTTTACCATTATGAAGCAATATGGGTGGATCTATGGCATGATGGGTGAATCTATGGCATGGTTTTTACTTAAAAGTTCGTCCATCGCTTCATAAAAAGCCCAATGTTTCGGTTTCTACCACTTTCTCTGTTGTGGTCTTTAACATTTTTGTACGTTCTTGTTAAGCTTTTGCATTTATTTTGCAATTGGTCCCATGTATAAGAATATGAATTTTTATTCATTCTAGAAGCAATTTTGATTGGCACATGTCAGTTTTGAGCATGCAACCTACTTTTCAAATTTCATGGCATGTATATTCCCGGCTTAAAAGAAATCTACAATTAAAATGTTTATGTTCTAAAACAATTTATTCATTAACCCCTACAACTTACTTAACAGTACTAATTTTATTATTTTTATCATACATAATATTAAAAAAGTGTATAAAATCTAGAGTAAGTTTGAATAATAAGCTACATTGAGTCTGAATGTTTTAAACACAGTTATTACAACTACATTAATATAATAATAATGAATAGAATGATCAAAAACAACAATTAATACAATAAAAAATGTTTGATATAATCTTTTGCTTGTATTTTATGTATAAGATAACTATTGACGGTTAAGGTAGTAATTAAAATAGTAATAATATAAAATTAAAATACAAAACCTATATTGTTTACATGCATGTACTACGCGAAATTCTTTCACTGTTACCATGCGGCACACATGAAACATTCTTCATCACAATATCAAAATACTTGATGCCCACCACTGTAGTAATATGGACATCACTCACACAACTGGTATTTTTGCTTTATTTGAAATTGTTATCTCTTGCAAATTTCCTATTTTTGTTTTGTTCACAATCCAATCTTTCTAAGCTGTCAAATGTACACTAATGCCCGAATTTATGTACCAATCAATATTGCTGAACTGGCCACTTAAAAATACTACGTTGAAAGCATGTTTTACTTGTTCTTTATTTTTATCAGTTTGATCACTTGTCTTCTAAGAATACTTGTTTTTAAAATGCCCAACCTTTTTACAACGATAACAACATTTTGCTCACGATTCATATTCATTACACCACTTTTCTGTTTATATTTCTGCAATTTTCTTGGTTTTCAATTACTTTTATTAACTGGAAAATTATAGGATCTGCACCCATAACCTATTAAAAAGTGAATCTACGCTTGTTGAGTTTTTATTAATTACTGATTGTTATATTATTAGTGAGAAAACACATTACACATAGTTTACAATTAATGATGGCATTACAGTTTGTTTATAGATATAATTTCAATACTCATTACACTACTGTCCACACGAATCTGAACAAATGTAAAAATTAGTTTTTCAGAACTGTTTTTGTTTATACAAGAAGACAAAATCAAAAAGTCGCTGACGCCGGTTTACACAGAACCAAAGTTTGGTAATGTTTTCCAAAGTACAGGGGGTTTTTTAGAGGCGTAGAATTTTAAATTGAAATAAAACCATAAACAATATTAAACATATTTGCATCCTTAGTTCACATGCATACTGGCACTATTACCACTGAACACCCCGCAATTAGCAACAATACTACCGATTGTTAATTACACCGAAAACAGAAGTTGTTTGTGAAAATCAGCTGTTCTCGGGTTCATTTTATTTTCAAGGTTTATGGTCTGCTGCCATCTGTTTATTTCCTCTAAGACGATCAGACAAGAGTCCGAATGCTTATGCGTATCCATCTAATTGGATTTTGCAAATTGCGGGGTCGTTTTATGTAATTTTAGATCTAGAATTGTAGGACGTGTTATCTCGGAATCTAGCCATCCAATCTCACCTTAAATTACAAAACGGGTTCCGAGAAGCACGCTCTACCTATGTATATATTTTGTTTTTAGTAGTTAGTGTTATTAATTGTAATTAGGGTTAGGAATGTTATCCAATTATAAGTTGGCAAACTTGGCGGGCCATCCCCACTTCTCGTATTAGGAGTATTATAGAGACGGCCTGGCCAGGTAAGATCAGAGAAATCTAGCAAAGATACCACAAGTGATTTTTAAATTTTCTAAGAGTTACATCACTTATACCTTTATCAATATTCTGATAATCATGAAAATTTTTAAAAACTCAAGGTTATGATTTGGTGATTTAACAGCCAGAGGTGAAGTAAACCATGTTCTTAAATAAATGAAAACTACAAATTGGCACACTTCAAAGATGTCGGTTTGATCTCCATTCGATAATTTAAATTGTTTTCTAAATAAATAAATTTGAAGTGAATGAATAGATTTTGCCATCCATCTAGCATGCTCCAAGTTTTTTAAACTTATAAGATAAATGACGTGCAAGAAAATTTTTATTCAAAATCTAAAATTCCTTATAGTCATCACGTAATTGATGGGTCAAATACGTATCAATAAAATCTTCTGTATCTATAATTTAATTTTTTATATTCTGATGAATGCCATCAAAACCAGATTCTCAGAAATCTCTTAAAAACCTTGGGACCATTGGTTCCTGGTAACTTATGTTCAAATGTACCAACTAAAACTAGTTCAAATATGGGGATAAATTAAATCTTTTTCTAAAAGTCGTTTCTCATCCACAACCACAAATTGAAATACCGGTTGAAGATCTTGCCGATTAAGAACATTACTCTGTCTCTTAATGATTAACTATTAAAAAAATATAAAATAACAAATCGTGATAGACTAAACTTAGTTATTTAAATTAAGAAAATGGCGAAGTGAAGAATATTCAGTGCCTGAACAAGAATACAAATTTTTTTTGGGATGGTTTGTGTTTATTTTTCAACATTCTCCACTGAAGTCTACACACTTCTTCCAACGATGTTCTGAAAAAATGTTATGCCAGACTGTAGGTCTATTTGTTGAGGGCTTCAAAATTTACAGCGCCGATAACTTCATTAACGTTTGCAAATCTTTTCACCAAGCCACTCTTTTTAAAATTTGGAAACAGATGGAAGTTGCACAGAGCTAATTCTAGTGAATATGGTGGGCGGCAAAGCAATTCGAATTTTAATTGGTAGATTTTAGCCATCGTAATTCCTCTTAATCTCATCGGTTAATTTTTTCTATAAGTTAGCATAATAATTGATGGTTTTTCTCTTTTGTTGGAACTGGTTCCTCTTTTGCGGTCCATTGTTTAGACTGTTGTTTAATCTCGGGAGTCTAGTCATAGACCCAAGTCTCACCAACTATAATAAATTGGCGCAAATATTTGGATGGATTGCGTGCCAAACAATCGCTTAAAATGCTCTTTTGACATTGTTTTTGGTCGGGTGTCAACAAACGCTACACCCATATTACGCAAAGCTTTTTCATAGTTGATTGTTTGTGTAAAATATTACGTGTACGTTCCGTTGAAATGTTTATAGTCTCTGCTATGTCCCTCACTTGTACTCTGCGGTCTGTGAAAACGATTTTTCGGATGTTTTGAATCTCTTCGATAGGCTGTATACTGCGAAGTTTATCACTGGTGCTTGTTTGGCTCATTTAAGTTTAGCAACCCACTGCTTTACCGTTGAATTTGATTTAAAAGAGTCACCTGTAAATCAAGCTCATTATTAATATCGGTTGCGGTTAGGCCTTTCAGAACAAAATATTTAATTACTGCACGAATTTCAATCTTATATATTGTATATTTCCACTTGACATTCATTTTGATGGCGTTTAATAAGCATTAACTGCATAATTATGTCTAAAATATTCTTTGAAGTATGTTTTCTTAATTGTCAATATTCAAAACAATGACCGATTCTTCAACTGGTTTCGATAGTACAGCTATATATAAGGTATAAATATATCCAAACCTAAACAATATAATAAAATAATCTATAGATGTAACTTACATATCTCGCTTTTCTAAAATATAGTTAATCCTATAAATAAATTAAAAATCAATATTATTCACCTCCTGACATGCATCTGAAGCAGCATTGAGCCCAGCTTGGACGAATGTTGTGTGCTCTATCGAATGCCTTAACCGGCTTTTTGAATTTACTTCATCCTCGGATACTTTGTTTTTCGTCGTCTACATCCACGAATAGAAATTATTATTCTGGTAGAAGAGAAATTAGACCGTTCCTCATCCACACCCACAAATTGAAATACCGGTTGAAGATCTTGCCGATTAGGAACATTAGCCTGTCTCCGAATGATTAACTCGACCAGGATTCACTGGAACTTAAAAAAGTTTGACTGGAGTTAGATCCGGTTGCAGATTGAAACACAAAAAACTTTTATGGATGATACTATTTTGCAGCGGCAAATTCTATCGAAATTGTTGAAAAAGAGTAGTAGTAGCCTATAAATTGAGGCTTATTCTTGAGGCGGAGCACTTTCAACCAAATTCAGTGTAGTATGGCCATCCCGTGTTGCTGAAGAGCAACTGCCGTAGGGTTTACTCCGACTTGAACTTCAATTTCACAAACTGCAAGTGGCTCTTGTTAATGTTGAGGAAATAGTGGTTGCGTAGGTCTCATTTGCGGAATTGGTGGTTGCGCAGGTCTTAGTTGGGGAAGTATATCCTGATTTCCATTTTGATTGTGCCAGTTCGTTCTGTTCTGGATTGTGTGTTATCCATATTGTCGGTCATCATAATTTAAACGTTTATACGCCACTGCTGACGCATTAGCCTTTTCTCTAGTAATAATGCTAGCAACTTACATTTCGGGTGAACCTACAATTTAAAGTGGAGAGAAAGATCTTACTCGTAAAAACCCCACGCTGACAAGGCGGGTTGAAGAGTGAGAGAGCGTTTATATGTTAAAATTTGTGATGATTCTGATAAGAATAGTTTATTACTAGGTGATGTAGCGGCTGCACTGAGTCCTGGGGGTATCATAGGTATAGCAGGTATTTGCAAATATAAATGTAAAGTATCGTTTTGTAATAACACATATTATAGTTCTACAACATCGATTGTCTAGATCAATTTACATATACAGTCAGTCACAAAAGTCTACATACACCCCTCAAAAACCTTCAAAAACTTGTTAAATTTTATATAGAAAAACATTTGTTTATTAAAATATTTTATAGTACATTTTTCTACCTCAGTACATGTAATTTTCAAGAAAGTTTTGATTATTTGAAAACAAAACAATCCAAAAAAATGTACGCGCAACTGTCAAACACTGTGGAGGCTCGGTATGGTTTAGGGAGCTATGGCAGCTTCTGGAGTTGGAAATATAGTTTTTATTAAAGGAATAATGGACCATTATATTTAAAGATTTTGCAAGATAATTTGTAGACCTCCGTTGATCTTTTGGGATTAAAAAATTGATGAGTTTTTTAGCAGCTTAAGAAATATTTGCATTATAGAACGCTAAAACAGTTTCATTCTCCTCCCCAGTCGCCTGATCTCAACCCTATTGAACATATTTAGGATGAGCTAGAGCAAAAAATTAGAAAAGTCAATATAACAAATCGCAAAACTTTAAAAAATGCGACGCTTGGTCTGAAATATCTTCTGTTATAACAGAAAATTGAATTCAGTCTATGCCGCGGCGGTTGCAAGCTGTAATAGATTTACAAGGAGGTTCAACAAAATATTAATATTGTGTAAATTTATCGCTTATCTCTTTTTTTCTACATTAATTTAAATCATTTTTAAGTGTATGTAGATTTTTGTGAGCTATTAAATTTGAATATTATTTTATTTTTCTAATTTTTTGATTTCAAATCATCAAAATTTTCTTGAAAATTACATGTACTGAGGTTGTAGAATGTACTATAAATTATTTTAATAAACAAATGCTTTTCTATATAAATTTTTTCGAAATTTTGAGGGGTGTATGTAGACTTATGAAGAGCATTCACTAAAATTAAAAAAACAAATATAAATAAAACAAATTTGTATTTGTTCCATTAATATATTTTCATTTCCTTTTCAGATTATTAAAAATAATTTTAAAAATGTCTAATAATAATTTACAACAATAAAGAAAAATAATCATGTATTAATACATATCTCATATCATATCAATTTCGTTAATTTACATTTCTATTTCTGCATCGTCTGGTAAAACATCTTGCATATCGCAATGTTATAATAATTGCTTCAACTTTATCTATATGTACCTGGATGCCATTAGATAATATTGAAAATTTGCGTTTCCAAACATCTTTCGATAGGGTTTCTTGTTCTTATTTGGTTTACGTTAAATAAATGTTCTTCTGATAATTGTAGATTAGCCAGTGGGGTTATAAGATATGGTATTCTATAACCACTATTACCAACAATTACTTTATTTCTATAGACTACGTGCTCAAAAAAAGCTTGAGTATTTATCGAAAAATACTCTTTCCTATTCCTGTACGTCTCAGAATCTTAATATGTGTGCAGTCTAATGCATCAATGCAGTTTGGGAGTCGAGCAATTTTACAAAAGTCTATCTGCATTTTTTCATTTTGTCGCATGTAAATAAATTGCTTTACTTACTTTTTTTATAATGTTGCATACTATGGCTTTGTAAAGACCACTAAAATCTCTCACTGATGGCAAAAAAATCCAGTTGCATAAAACCTAAACGTTGCAAGAAGCATTTGAATGGGTGTGATTGCATTATTTCTAAAAAAAATGTGATAATAAAATTATTCGACAGACATGACCGACATGTTATGATTACATTACGATTATTACTAATGATCGAGTAAGTAAATCGTGTTGTATAAATAATAATATCATAATATAATTAAGTAATTACCTATTAGTGGGGTGTGATATTTTATCATGCATAAGTTTTATCAAATGCTGTACCACTTGCATAATCTGAAGCGTTGTTTAAATTCATCTTTGTACCACTTAACAAAATGATCTATTCGTTGTCGAAATACTTTAGGACGCCTAGGTTCCAATGCAATATCTATCAATTGTAAATCTTCCAGTACTGATGTTATACAGTTACTCCTTATAAACAATATGTTCCTAGTAACAATAATTAATTAAAATTTAGTTTACACTATTGAGTATATGCACCAAAACACTAACATATACAGGTGTTATCCGCTTTCGGTAGTAAAGATTTTAGAAGCTTTATCACCGTAACGGTTTTCGTTGGCCTACCTTTTTTAGTAGCTTTGCTCAGTGGAGATAGGGGGAGTTCAATTAAGGCACAACAACAGGAAAAGAAAAAATAGAAAAATTCAACAAAGCAATTTACCAAGCAGTCTGATGATATTGGGTTCTGGGCTCCAATTTTTTAATTTTTTTGTTGAATCTAGATAGAGATGCTTCATAAAAAAACATCCACAAGTAAAAAAATGCTAATTGCAAAATTCAAAATTTTAATATATCTATAAATATATTCAATCAACCCCGACATTAATAATAATATTGAATATTCTTAAAAATTGTAGAATATTCTAATAACAATGGTTTTTTTTTCTATAAATTTAAAGAGTTATTACTATCACTTGTTACCAAATGTTACATTTAAAGTATATCACACAGGAATGTTTCAAGCAGTATACACTAAAACTAGATAACATGTGTTCGACCCGAATATAAGCTTATAGTCGTTTTACAATTATACTACAATAAATAAATAATTATTTAGGTGTATATGTAATTTATATTAATATTAAAATAACATTTAATTACAATTAAATGATAAATTTCAAACCTGTAATGTTTAAAAGAACGTACATAAGTCAATTTAAACATCAATGTAATTGCTTTAACTTTAGTTAATAAACAACTTTATAAATGTCAACATACAAACAAACCTAAAAGTTCAACTAGTTTTAGATAGTTCTAGTGCAGTGTTTATGTACTTACTGGATTACAGCTGCAAAGACAACATATTACTGGTAAGGTTACTCACACACTAAGCAATTCACTCAATTAATATTGACTTGAAATATATTTAATTAATAAATAAAATTAATGATAATGTATTTTTCTTTAGATTCTCAACAATATATATATTCTTTGAAAGATATAAACCTGAGGCATCCTAACACCGAACATCATCGACATACAAGAATAGTATTTATAAATGGAGAACACACACTTTAAACAAACTGACAATCGAAATCTAGGATATTATTAAGCTGAGTATAAATATTCTCCCATTATAAGCACTAATCGCTGTAATTAAAAATTATAAAAAATGTACCAAATTAATCTTTAGTTGCCCTTTTCAGTGCCAGCCAACTCATGATATTAAAACTATAGTAACAGTTTTAGTATCATGCAGCCAACTCAACCAACCATTTTATATTGGCAACCCCATCTCCACATATGCTGCTAAGAAAGAATCATTTAGTTTATTACTAACCGAAGCTGGGACGTAACACGTTAATGAATAAGGGTAACAAACTTCTAGGGTGGGTAGGGGGGTTCATTTGAAAAACTTTTTATTTATAAACTCATAGGCAACCATGTTCACCCAAGAAGCTGCACTACGTAAACAAAAATATTTAACATTAAAAAATTAAATTTATGAAAAAATATTCTAAACTAAATTTTCAAATTTCCGTTAATTCTTTCATGTCATTACCATCAGCTTAATATCCCGAAATAATTAGTTTATTTGTTCATTCTCAGAATGCTATTAACCATAGCCATTAAATAAAGTCATTAACGGGTCTATTCTGTAACTTTTTAACACCACTGTTAATTTTAACGGCGACGTTAAAATTATTTTAACTGCTTTGCGTATTCTGTATAAACAAATCTGTTAAAATTTTGACGTTTCGGTGTTAAATTTTAACCAAACCACGTTAAAATAAACGGCGACGATAGAGGTGCCTTTAATTTTTAACAGCAGTGGTTAATATTAAAAATGGCAGAATTTGGATTGTTAAATATAGTTCTTATAGAAGAAATTGAGGAAAATGAAAGACGGTAAGTAGAAAATTATTACTAGAATTAATAAGGATAAGATTTTTATCAATTATAAATTATAAATATTAGAAAATTGTGAGGTTATGTCAATGTTTATCAATTTTAATTTGTTTCTTATGTTTTCATTTGTATAAAACATTAATCTTTGTAAGTAAATGGTCAAGTAGAAAGATAAGTATTTTAAATAATAAATAATTAAAGCAACTGTTTCTTTTTTTAGTCAACAAACACGACTTGTCCGTAGACATCTACGGGATTCTAGCAATCCGTTTGAATTGCCTGCTGAACATTTTAGAGCATTGTTTCGCATAAATAAAGAAACAGCTGCTCATTTAATCAACGAAATCGGACAACATTTAACATCAAGAAGAACAACAAGAATTCCTGATTTTATAACGGCAAGTAGACAGAAAATGTATATAATCGTGATTTAATTTGGATTTATTTTTGTTTTAGGTACTGACAAGCATTAAATTTTTTTGGAAGTGGGAGCTATCAGCTCGCAGTTGGCGAAAATAATTTATTTGGATTAAGTCAACCTTCAGTGAGTAGATGTATTGAAGCAGTGACTCAAATTATTGTTAACCGTCTAAGCAATCGATGGATTAAATTTCCTAGGACTGATCAAGAAAAAAATTCAAAAAAACTTCGGTAAACATTTTTATTTAATTTTTCTTTAAATTATAATTATGTATGTAATTTTTTATTTTTAGTTTTCGACAGGTTTTTAATTTTGAAAATATTATAGGGGCTATCGATTGCACTCATATAGCCATAATAGCACCTGCTGCCCACGATGAGCAATATCCTGGACGAGTATATTTTAATAGGAAAGGATATGCAAGTATCAACACTCAAATTGTAATACTATTTTATTGACATAACTTTACAACTTCTAATAATTTTTTTTATGTATAGATATGCGATGCAGATTTAAATATTTTGAATATAAATGCTCGATTTCCTGGTTCTACTCATGATTCAGCCATTTGGATGGTTTCTACAATAAGAAATCATCTAGAAAATAGATATTTAAATGGTGATGAACATTCTTATTTATTAGGTAAATAAAACGTTTTCATTAGTTTATATATTAATTACAGTACCAAATTAATTAACTTCTTTAATAGGTGATTCCGGCTATCCAACCGAGCCCTGGCTCTTAACCCCGGTGAATGATGCAGTCGATGGTTCAGCAGAGAGTCGATACAATAACCGACACATTAAAACAAGAAACTGCATCGAAAGGTTAAATGGAGTGCTAAAGAGCAGGTTTCGTTGTCTACTTCGACACCGCACTTTAAATTATCATCCGATAAAATCGGCATATATAATATACTCATGTGCCGTTCTACATAATATGGCAATGTTTTTTAATGACCAACCATTTGAGTTGGCAGATGTGGATATTGATGATCTACAAAATGTACAACCAGATCCTGTTCCAGGTTTGTAATATTTTAATTTCGATTTAATTTAGTAATCAATATATTTTTAGATATTCCTAGAAATGCAAATTTTTTAGTAGAGGGAAGAAGAACAAGAAACAATATAATCAACAATTATTTTAACTAAATTTTTATATTATTTCTTGTAAAATATAATATTAATGAATAAAACTAAAATAAAATTCTTAAATAAAACATAATTTTTTTTAATTTCAATAAAATTGTCAATTAGGGGAAGTTTTTATTGGCAATAGCCTCGGCTAAAAGCTTTATAGAATTGCTTAAACCGTCAATTGCACTAGCCAAGTTGTTGCTGGCCACAACTTGTTGCTCTATTACGTTCTCTAGAGTGGACTTTTTCACCTTCCTGCTAGGCCTGTTACGTCTAGGATTTCTTGGTGCGGTGCTCGTTTCTCGTAACTGATGATCCTATATTATTGATGTTCTTATTAAAATACTAATCTAATCAGAAAACATATTTACCTGTGTACTTGGAGTGTAATTGAAATTTTTTTCCAATATTAGTACTGGTGTGGTATTATGTTCATACTGAAAAAACAGTTTTAATATTAAAAATACTTGTATAATAATAGTATACGTTACCATGTTATCTTCAACAGTCTGTCCTTCGACTGCCATTACTTCAACTTCATGTTCTAAAATAATTGTTTGCTGAAATTAATATAGGTAAGTAATGTTTAATAGTTTAATATAAAAATTATACTTCTTCATTATCGATGCCTAATTCTGGCACACCTGCTGCTCCGTCAATCGCCACCTTTGAAATTAAGGATAGAATTTTCTCCTCAATTTCAGTAAGAGGTTTTCCATGATAAATTCCGCCGCCAGTCTTATTGACTGCGACTTTAATCTCCCTGGCACGCCGTTTTACATTTGTTTTCAGTTCCTTGTATACCTGCAAAATATTAAACAAATTAACTCGATACATACACAATTTAAAGTTATTACCTTTTTCCATTCTCGTGTTGTTTTTTTAGGACCCTTGTCGCAGTCGTTCAATATATTTTTAATTTCCTCCCACTCTTTCTCGTAAACATTGTCCTCCGATATTTCAATTTTAGGCATTCTTTCCATAAGGAACTCTACCAGAACCTGAATTTGTTGTTTAGTGGTCCTTGCCCGCCTTTTCTCTGGTTCTGTGAATATAATAAATATAAAATAATAATGTGTTAATGACAAAATAAAACAACATGGTTTTTCCACAAATAATGTAAGTTCTTGTTGCCACAAAATTGTAATTAAATTTTATGTAGGTATTTATGGTAAAAACATTGTTTTATTTTAAATTATATTATTTAACAGCCCCATCCAGAATAATAAAAATGTTTTAATAATAGTCTTACTTACCAGATTTATCCATTTTATATAAATAAATATATTTATTTATATAAATAAAAATGCAGTTTCGACTTTCTACTGCTTTCTACACACACTTTATTATAGGTTAAACTTTGTTTTTATTTTGATTTTTACAAAACTAAAGTGCGCATAGTAGGCTTTTTCCCCTCATTTTATAGATTCCACTGCTAACTTCACTTTCATTTTTAACGCCGCAGTTATAATTTACAGTTTTAACGTGAATATTAACATACATGTTAAAATCAACTAGAGAATAGCATTTTGGTTAATAATTTTAACGTCGCAGTTATAATATTAATTTTAACAGCGATGTTAATTTTAACGGCGTCGATAGAGAATAGACCCGTAAGTCAGTTAGTATAAATAGTCAATACACCCTTTAAAATATTCACTTTGAATTGTGGTGGTGAACAATGTTGACGAAGTAAGTTAAAAATCAATTAGTTTAAATAAATAAAGCCATACTGATGAGAGGTAAACCTCGAAACGCGTCTATGGATGTTTTTTAGTTTAGAATATTTTTTCATAAATTTAATTTTTTAATGTTATTATTGGGTTGTCCGATTGAACAAATAGTAACGAGCGCTACATATGTCGTTGTGGCATTCGTATAAATTTACCTATTTAACTAGGCTTTATTCGAAATTATTGCATTTACAACTGTCTCATTTGAGGACATTGCGTCTCTTCTTTATATATTTTATAAAAATATTTAAATGTAAATTTTATAATGAAATTTTATTATTAATTTGTATAATTAAAATGTTATTACAATTACGTTGGTAATATACAAATGGAATTTTAATATTAATAAATATATTAATATTTATCTATTTATTAAAATACTAATACTTAATCATTTTTATTTTTTTGCATAATTGGTTGTGTAAATATTAGCATTTTGTAGTAGCACGTGACGTTTACGAGCGTAACGGAATTACATGTAAATATGGTTATTGCGACTACTAACTAATATTAAAATAATATTGAAGCTATAAGAAATTTTGGAATATCAAAAATATCATAACTTGAGGAAGGTCCCCTGAATTATAATCAATAATTAAAACTTCAAAATATTGATTGCGTATGTGCTATCTAAACTAAAAACTGCTTTTATGTATTATTATAGGAAATCTTTGCCAAGTTTTATGTCAGTTTTTTACCAGTCAACTTTCGACATTGCTAGTTCTACAAATAATTTGATAACTAATTTGTTTTTTATAAGCTCTATTAGCAAAATTAATCTATAATTTGTTAAAGTCATTTAATCAATTGTATTCGCAGAAATGTATTCAAAAGTATCTAATAATGGATTTATTTCTATATTTTGATATTTTCCGGCTATTTCCAATTAAAATTTGAATAAAATGCAATGACAAATTATAATTTGATTTTTTCTTAATGTATATAAAAAAAATAAATTATCAAATTATATGTAGAAATGCGAACGTCACTTGCTGTTTTCGTTACAATACTAGAAATCAAGATAGAGGTTGGGATGCTCTTTTTATTATCTTAGTTGGCCGTCTATCTAATTTCTATACGGTTGCTATAGTTTCTATAACAACGATAACAACGAATGCATACAGATGCGGTGTTCATCCATTTCGTTTCATTAGTACTTAGTAGCATAGCGGTTGTATACGTTGGTTGTGTATCATATATATATTCTCCACAAATTACAATCGACAATTATAGCCAAAACACAATAATATAATATTACAGTTGAAAAATAATTATAAAATTAAATTGGCGAGAAAGGCCTGTAATACAATAATTAATATGATTGCATATTTTATTAAATAAAATATGGCACATCCACTGCCAACGTTAACGGCTAATATATATTAACCAAATCATATAAATGATAAAAACTAATATGTTTGTAAATAATAAATTATTTGAAATAAAATAATATTATTCTACAAAATAAATTGGTTGGCCGTCTTTTCATTTTCTATTGTGTAAAATGTATGATTATACGGTTGCTATGGTTCTGCATAGAAATGCATAAAGATGCGGTGTTTGTTGATTTCGCTTCAACAACGGCATCAGAGACATCGATTTTATTACGTTGATTGTGTATTATCTCAATATTATTTCGCAACAATAATATAATTTAAAACTCGATACATACAGCTACAGCAATAATTATATAATTAGATGTCGCACAGCTACAAATTCGTAGTTCTGTATGAATATATTCTAAAAATGTATCTGTAAAATATGAACATGGTGCTTATTGGACTCTAGAGTTTGCAAGAAAGGCCTGTTTTAATAATAATGCAGATCCTAAACAATAATTGAGACATGATATGAATGCATATTTTTTTAAATTGTTTGTAGAACGTTATGTATTAATGTAGTATTAATTATTTTAAATAAAATATAGAGCATTAATATAATATACGTTGACAAAACTATATAAATGGAGAAACGCTTGTAAATAATAAATTATTATTTGCAATAAAATAATTAAAAGTAGTCTTAAATATTCTACAAAATAAATCATATATAATATAGTATCTTAGTTGGCCGTCGCTACAGTTTCTATTGTGTAAATTTATGTTTACACGGTTGCTATGGTTTCTGTAACTGGAATGCACAAACATGCGGATTTATCCACCTCGTTTCAATAACGATTATTTGGTTATGTATCTTTTCAATATTATTTAATTCAATATTATTTAAATCAATGCTAATACAATCTAATACACAATAATATACAACTATAATTTACAAATAATTATAAAATTAAAAGTTGTATAGCTACAAATAAATACAAATAAATACAACTAATTCTTTAATACTAAGAGGAATGACAGACCATGACATTTTTTCTCAACGATTTGTGCATGACTGTGACAAAAAGACCCATCAAATATAGAAATAAATGCGTTTTTCTGTATTTTTGAATGCATTTTGTTGCTGCTATTTGCAAATATAATTTCACAAAAAAGACTTCAACATATCATAGTTTAATCATTTCTAAATGTACTGGTAAAAAAATAAATTGATTATCAAATTATTTGTAGAAGCAGCGATAAAGCCAAACTTGCCGTTTTTGTTCAAATACTACAAATCAAGGTAGCGGTCGGTATGGTCTTAACTTAACCATTAAAGGACGTTTATCAATCAATCCATTTATTTCATTATGTTTTTTGTTTTGTATTTTGGTGCATTTGTGTCTTTGTTAGGTATATAATCTAGATCTCTTATCTCCATACTTCTTTCTGTTCTGCTATCTACTACAATTTCTGGTAACAAAAAATTAAAAAAAAAAACTGATAACTTATTTTTCATTTTTTTGTTTCAAAATATATAATTTCTCTGGATTTCTTCTACTTTTAAACTTTTAAATGTCCATACAGCAAAGTAGCATAAATTTCTTTTAGAAATGTGCAGCTGTCCTTGTATTTGGTAGTACCACTTGATGATTAATATTGCTATTTTGTTTCCAAAACGTAATTAACCCCATTTGAGTTCTATTTTCTGGTGTGTATTCTTGAGCAGCATTCGGACATTTTACTTCTACTATATTTTCTTCATCAATTAGCTCATCCGGTGTTGCAGCTAAATAAGGTAAATTTCAATCTATAAACAATCCACTTGCTGCTATTTCTTTCTTAATTTGTGTAGATAAAGCTTGAAATGCCAAAGCCTCGTATTTATTACCATGTTTTATTGCGGGTGTAGTAAAAAATGTGTTTGAATTTGTATAACTTTTAAATAAATTTTTACAACTTGTGTAACTTCTTCTATTACAAATTTCTTTCTTTCTTCTATGAATAAACTACTCCGGACACTTATTTTGCTGTTTTGTTTGTTGTTCTATGTCCTTAATTTTGATGTCTATCGGTCTACAAACTGTTTTTCAAAGTAAGTAAGTAAGTAAGTAAGTAATCTGTCCCGGCTCTGTTCTACGATTCTTTTCCAAGACGTTTAAAACTTGTTGATACACAATCTTGTGTGTGTACGTTTTTGCGGATCCGGATATGAGATGATCTTGTTTTTCGGTTTTCTCTACTTGAATCCTAACTCCGTCAAAGGATCTATCTGGCCCTGGACCAGGCCACGTACATTATTTAACCATGGGCGAAGACCGTTTTGTCATTGCGATTTATTGATTGTGATGGCGAAGCAAACTTTTGCCGGGTAATGTCGTCGGCGCATAGAAAATACGTAAGTACCCGGCACTGACAAGGTCAGATCCATCCTCAGTATCGAGTATGTGCCAAAAGATTTGTCTCACAATTATGCGTGTGCCGTTGACGAGTCTGTCTCGCAACGACATGTTTTGTAGTATCATGACGGGCACTTTCATTTGAAGATGTAGCTATCTCTTGCTTGTCGTCGCCAGCGAGTCCGTGCTTAACTTGCGCACCACCTCGCCCGGAAACATCTTCATCACTCGTTTGATGACTTTGTCGCAGTCGTTGTTTCTAGTGCTGAGCACCACACTGGTGGCCACAATATTTTTGAGCTGTTCGCTCCCATGATGCAGCCGTAAATATCTTTGACTACATATTTGGTCAGGCACCGCGAAGGCACTTAAAAATACTTGATTCCAGAAGTCGGGTCGGCCAATTTTGTGATGTTCGTCAATTTGTTTTCGCCGAGTTTCTGCAGCCAGTCGGCAAACTTGATTTGGCACACTATCGGCAGGGCTGCTTCGGGAACTACTCTCATGTTGGTGATGAGTTTTAGCACTTTGAAATGTTGCCAGGCGTTCATTCTGGTAAACCGGTGCTCCATTTGAGAGATCTTGTCTCTGTAGATGGGAAGCGCCGAATGGTTTGCCGTTGTTCTCGTCACCTCGTATTGCTTGTTTGTAATAAGGTGTTGACAATGTTCAGCACCATTGCCGAATTGTTTTGCTTCGGCCGATTGCATTTTAATCGACGACGTCGAATCTTTGTTCATTATCAAAGGCAGCTTGAACGTCGAATGTGCCGTGAGTCCTCCTAATAACAACAAAGCCCCATTCCGGTGGGAACCACTGTTATGACTTTGCAACCTATCGATGATATAATTTCTTGAAGGGTGTTGTAGAGAAGCGTTTTGCCCGCTCTTCCGCTACACTGCAGATAAAAATATTTGTTTGGTGTGTCTTTGTTTTCTATCGTCGCCAGTACAATCTGATGGATGCGTTCTTGTTCGCCTTTTGTTCGTGCGCCTCTAAACGTGCGAGGTGCTCGTCGAGTGCGGAGTCCGTCGGATTGCCCTCTTTGTCCACTTTAAATTTGCCGATTTTGTCTTGATTTTCTAAGGTTTCTAACTGCTAACACCGTATACTAGCAGCGCAAAGCTTCTAATTAGGATTTTTTTTGTAATCTTCTAACATTCGTTTTTTGAATTTGTCCCACATGTCTTGCAGGTTGGTCACCTAACAGAAGCAAACAAAGTATGCAAAAAATCGAAGATGTATCAACGGATATCCCAGCCTTAACCCGATTCCGGAGGCAAAATGACAACATCAAAATACCAGGGATGACCGTCCAACTTAGGTGTAAACAAATCTTTCTTCAAATCTCGTCGGAATGATCGCAGTGTTTTTAATGTTTCCGGATCAGATCTAGGAGGATTAAGTCGATATTGTGGATCATCAGAGTCATCATATGAACTTAACCGCCGTCTCTTTTTCTTCCGATTTGTTTCTTCATAAAACAGTTCTTGTTCTAAATGGTCGTAATTTAAAACAGATTCCTCTTCCTGCTTCAATAAATATGGAGTATAGTCAATTTCAACAAATTTCAATTCAGTTATTAAATTTTTTGTTTGAACTGGATCTTTTAAATACATAACACATAAACGTTGGAGATCTCTTTCTGTCGTATCGCGTTGTGCGCGCTCTCTCGACAGCTTCATGTAAATCTTGGCAGACGGATTACATTCACGCATTACGTTTTCGACATCGTTGAGGATGTCTATCCTCAATACCGGTCTTCCTTTTTGTCGTGTTTATGCCGCTATTTTGGGCTCGTAAAAATAAAGCGGCGTATTGCGGCGTTTTTATTAACGTCCGTTACGCTGTTGTACACTTTGCTCCCGTGTACTTATAAAAGAAAATAAACTATTATATTCACGAACATTGTCACGATTAATCTTGTTGGGTAGTTTACGCCCAACTCGGGAACCTTTACTGTATTTCCTCTACAGCACGATAAATGCATTTTTTTATATTTCAATGCATGGCAATATTGACAATAGTCGTTCACATTGGCCACGTCGAGCAAGCCAATACTTCTGAATTTTTTTGTCGACGTGCTAACAAATAATTTTTGTTTCTAATCATCGCTCTTTGATTGCTTCTGTCGGTTCTAGACGGACCTTCTTCTACGTCTACGAAGGTATGCACTCAATCAGAGCGTTTTAAAAAATAGTCGACCGGATCTAATCTCCGTTTGCGGTCTTAATTGCTTTACGACAAAAGCGGACATTCTGGAGGGTTGTGTGGTTTTTGGTCCGCTTTCATCTTGCCTTACACAAGCCACCACGTGTTTGATCATGTTTTCCAAATTCCAAATACAGATAGTATCGGTCTGCTGCACTAAAAATCGCTAATGAAAGCAAATTAAATGTTAATACAGCTTCTTCGTGATTTATAAAAAAAAATGGTAAGTCTTCTCCTTCTGGGTTACCGTATTTATCTACCTTCGTTGTTAAAACTATTTGCATCTTCCTAGCATTTACCAAAACAGGTTGTGCACCTGTGCTACATTTAAGAAGTGTGTAGGTGCATTACCTTGAGGTACAAAGGAAGGCAGTGTTACTATTACGCGACGATAAAGTTGATCACCCAGATCTACAATGTCGTCTATGACGGCAGATGTAGATGGTAATTCGTAGAGTTGAACAAAAACAACCCTCATGATCGAACAGGCTGTGCATTGTCTGTCTCTCGATTCATGAGAAAAGTTTACAGAACTTTGGTTAAACGTGTCATAATAAATATAAACTCTATTACATTTGAATTAATTATCCAAAAATGAAATAAATATTTTTTATAAATATATATAGTCATTAATTAAAAATAAGGACTTTAATAAAACCTCAAATTTTATTATAAAAATCAATTTTTTGTTAATTCTCAAATTCCTATTCTAAACAATAATATTTATGTTGATCAACTAAAAACTGTCTCAACTGCACATATACCAAAACAAGAGCTTTTTTGATTCGTATACTTATACCAGCTCATAGTATTAATTTAATGAGTCATGTAAGTAATGAATTTTGAATAAAACTAAAGAAATTTTATTTTATTCCATTTTTTAAGGAGTAAAATCTTTAGCTAAGTTAGTGACAGCCAATGCTACAAAGTGGGTTTCTACCAGCTAAAAACTTTCTATAACAAAAATAAAATTTTAAATTATAAAAAATAAATAAAAAAATAATTTAAAATTAATTTTATAAATAAAAAAATGATTATTAAGAAAAACTAAATGCAAGAAATTTGTTTCGCTGTCTTTGCTTGTTGCAAAGATATTTATTTGTTTGATGCACTTATTGATTTGTTTATATATTTTTATTAATATAAACTACATGTGTAAATTGTTTTGGTTACAATAAAAACGATGTGTTTTGTCTTGTGGTTGCTTGCTTCATCCCTCTTAACCGTCCTGTAAGAGCGGGGAAAGCGGGGGTTTTTCCCTCTCTAGCTTGTGACATTGCCTAGCGCGAAAAAAAATAATAATTTTTTCACTTTTCTACTACTTTTGCATATGTATAAAATATTGTTGGGAAGGAGTATCTAAAACTACACTTCTAAATTCTGTTCAAAAACAAACTATTCAAACAAAATGCAGACATATTGCCATCCATAGTACTACAAGGTTTCAGTGAGAGTAATTATAATTTTAAATAATGAATCTTATAAATACAAGACTAAAAGAATTGTCATTTATTTATATTTAAATAAAGTACAATAATTTATTATTGTTCTCTAGTTTCCTTTTTTGGAATTACTTTTTTGTTACCTTTACTGGAACGCCTTTTTTTCGAAACATTGACAATAGCAAAATAATTAGGTATTTCTAATTCTAGTGTTAAAATTTCTATCTCATGACGCTGCAACATAAAAACAAAACATTAATTAAAGTGAAAAGTTTTGCAATTCATTATTTTTAGAAAAATATATATAATAAATATATTGAACTTACAAATTTTAAAAATCTAATTATGTTTATAACACAATATGTCAGTTGGATTGGTCTTTTAAGTAGTTTGATATTAATTCGGCTTGCATTTGTTTTATAAATCTCTTAATGTAATATTTGATGCTTATTGTTATACTATAACTAAAATTTAAATTAACTTACTAATTTGTCATTGTATGAACGTGAGTCTCAAACAAAATCTGGTTTTAACAATAAACATTCCGACGAAAAGGTTTGGTAATCATCCATTTGGTCTTCACCAACTTCTTCTTTATCATGCATTAATAACATCCCCACTCTCAACAATTGTTGATTCTTTGTGAATAAGAGGATGGTGTTCAATAAATTAACTCTGTTTTGTTCACAAAGTATTTCTATGATATTCCAAACTCTATTTCCATAGCTTTCAATACCCTCTAGGATTGACCTATTCTTGGCTATCAGGTCTTGGATATTATTCATTCTAAAAACAAATAACAATTTATTACCTAAATTTAAAACATTTAATAATTTTAAAATTAAAACAAGAATTACTCTAACAATTCTGTATTTGTGGTTACTACTTTAAATGTAGTCAACCCCAGAATCCATGAACTTGTAATGGTATAGTGGCGTCTGGTGAGTGAAATGGTATAGGTTAAAATAGAGACACCTGTTCAGAGTTACAACTGGAAGACAAACTGTCTTCCTCTCTTTTAATTAATAAATAATAAATATTTATAAAATATTATTAATAAACTATAAATACTATTTGTTTAATTATGCAGATCAACCTTGTGCGGAATTGCTGCGCTATCATAACATTGATTGTTTTATTTAATTCAATCAATGCCATGATACAAGGGTACTACATCCCCCTTTTTATGAGATTGAATTTAGTTTTAAAAAAATATAAATTTCAGTTATTTTTTTATTTCAACTAAATTCAAATATTTAGTATTTAACTAAATTGCATTTCAGTGTATTTGTAAGGCATTGTCAGTGACATTGAAAATTAAATGAAAGAATGTGCTACGCGTTGCGTTTTGCAAACATTGACTTGTTATTCTAACCTACTATTACAATTGAAGACAGGAGTGGATGAAGGTGCTATGTTACAAAATTAAAGTTTCGAGTAAATTAATGTTAAAGTTTTTTGTATGTAATTTTTTTTAGTTGAAGGTTATACAAGTACTAATATATCTCAAAAGTTACTAAAAGGCATACAATTTTATATATTAAGAACTATTTCTAAAACCTAAAATTGTGTACTTTTTTGAAAAAAATGTATACATAACACCTTTATTAACGAGACATTATATACAAAGTTAAAAGTAGCGTGTGATTAGAAAGGGTGTTTATTTACCAAAATATAAAAAGTATAATAATATTCTTAGTTTTTTAGTAATATTTGTTCATAGTAATAACGATATTCTGGTTTAACGAACTTAAGCTGATCCTAAAGATTTTTTCGTTTCTCTTTGGAGATAGTGCCATTTTTCTCACGGAATCTTTCAATAATTTGAAAGTCTTTAGGCGGTTGAGTACGCTTCTTATTTTTAAGGATATTAACTTTTTTGAACGGCATTGATTCATCGTAAGACTCCTTGTAGAGATAAGATTCATAATCCTCCACTCTAATCCATTTAATCCCATCTCTAAATTTCACACATTCATTTAACTTGTCCTTTTTTCGGTTAACTAACTCCAATCTATCAGGTAAATCTTCAATTTTTCTAAAATGTTCAGCCATGTCAATTACTGCATTTTTTGTGCTTGCCTTTGCTATTATTTCACGGTACTTGTCGGGTGTATATACAGTGTCGTTTTTCCTTAGTACCTTTTCGATTCTTCCAAAGTCTCTGTCGGAATCAAGGTAGCTATGCCCTACCTTGGAAATTTATGGTCAATACGCTTGAAATAACCATTTAAGATGAGGTACTGGTATAAGCAGACTATTAAAAAATTCTTATTTTGGCCAGGGCAAGAGTCAGACCAGATTATTAAATGTGGTTTTTCTCTAATACTTTCGTCAACTTCAATGTATCGTAATAGGGAGCTGCATATTTCTGAACTTCCCCTTTTTGCCATATTTTCCGTCCATGTGCAAAAATATGCCTTTTCTATGTTTTCTGTAATGATATGAATCCCGAAGTTGTAAAACCACATTTGTCGAAGGTAGAATGCTTTTGATGTGGTAAGCTTTGAAAGCGGCATAGTCTGCTGTAGATCCATTGTAATAAAAACTATGTTGTTTCCCCTCTTCGCGTTTTTTTTGTATCTTTTTAGGGCTTGATTTGCTGCAACATAATTTTCTTTATGTTCAACACTTGCCTCACCGGCATCACAAGTACTGCATGTATCACTTTTAGGGTTTTGAAACGATAAGTTGAACTCTGTTGCAAAAAGTTTTGAGTAAGAACTCAACTTTATTCTAAACTTTACAGGACGTTTCTGTATATCACATTCGTCAATGTACAGCTTATACATTTTTGTTATATTAAGTAGTGGAGAGAGGTACTTTTTATGTGGATTCCTATTCCTGGAGTAGTGCGACTCCTCAGCAGGGAATTTATTTATATGGTCTCTAATATATTGGATAACTTCTTCGTCTATCTTATGCGGCCTGTTATTGTGCTTTCCCCTGCGATCAGGTGGAGGTGCAGATACACCAGTATGGATTCTACTTTTAATAATATCAATTTTTTTTCGGCCAATTTGATATAACGAACACAACGCCTCTTTGCAAACGAATTCATTAAAACCATTTAGTGTTACGCTGTATGCAAATGATGCAGTTTTATGTTTTGTAGCTCCTGTTCGTAATCTTGCTACAGGTTTCTTAATAATGTTTTTAAATAATAAAACATTCTTTGCGTTTATATCGAGCTTGTGATATCCATCTAGAAATGCAATTCGCTTTTCTGTGTTAAAACGAGAGCTACATTTGAGTCATTGGTTTTTTTTGCAACAAATGTTTTTTTGTAAGATAAATAAGCATCGCCTCTTTCTCTAGCAAGAGCTGCCGATCTTTTTTTCCATGTATCCGGGTCGCGTTTTGGTTTTCTTGAAATGTGGTCTTTAGGAGTAAATTGTTTCTCCTTTATTTTATTTATTTCTAAAGAAGTCGGTGTTGATATCATTAATGATATTTAGAATATCAGCTTGACGTCTTTGATTAGATGTATCTTCTGAACTGCCGATAGGAAGCTCATGCCTCTGGTCAGAGTATTCATTATGATTGTCATTTCCTATTCCAACTTGGCACTCATTTTCAATCATTTCGTGTCTTACTTTCTTACTGTAGTGGGCGGTTTCCACATCACTATCACTGGTTACTTCTTTATTATTAGGAACGTATTCTGGATCAATTTCGTCAGTGCCCGAAAAGTCTGGTTCTGATGAGTCCATCCCTAAGAAGTCTTTTGTAGTCAACTGTACGTCCACATTAGTGTCTTGCGGTACATCACAGTCGCTATGTTTGACATTGTTATCGTGTACAGAAGTGCACGTTTTCAAGCTTGATAACGGTTGAATATCTACAAGAAAAAACGGTGTAAAAATCTGCCTTTCGTTTAAATGCATACTGAAATATTATTCTTTTCGTTATTTATACATAAATGCAAAACATAACTATCTATAAAGTGAGAGTTGTAGTCTAGTATTTATTTATTTCTTTGCACATTACAGGTAGGTACCAACTAATATGCAAATTACAAATCAAAAACTACGTGAAAAATATATTTTACCTGTTGAAGTATTTCCATCTGACATTTTGAGGATAGAATTACCAGAAATTAGATTAGTTTGATCTAAAGTCATTATTTTTCTAGGTCTTGATTGTTCTCGTACTAAATCCAACATCCGTTTACCTCTGGAACCAATTTTGTGTCACACTTTATTTAATTATTTACAAAAACACAGAAAAACATGTGCACAACCTTGAAACAACAACTGACAAAATCATACAACTCATGGATGAAGGAGCTATGTACGCTACATAACACTTTCTTTCTTACATACGATCAAGTTTACAAATGTACGTTTTACTATGGATGAAGGTGTAATCATCCCATAACACATTCTTCCACATTTGTACGTCACACTTTTGGTACATAGCCCCTTCAGCCATTCAAAAATCAGGTGTTTCATTTGAAACACGAGTTTTAAAAATTTGCTATGTGAAAGATCGGTACATAACACCTTCATTAGTGTAAAAAAAGCAGTTTTTGAAAAAGTGTAACATAGCACCTTCATCCACTCGTGTTTTCAGTTGATTTTAACAGTTTGATATCCATATGTTTGGATATGTGTATTATTCGCCGCTAAAAGAGTCATTGGATTTAATTTTAATTTTGACAAATTTTTGACAGCCAAAATACTAACTGCTGCACCTGTGTCAATTAAAAATTTATGTCTAGTATCTTTATCAAAAAGATAAAACAAACTACTAGGTAAAACCTCCAATGAAGCAGTCGCAACTTCAATTGGAATTACGGGTTTTTTTCTTTAAAAGAACATGGTTCAATACACTTCTTCGCTTCATTAGCAAAGTTGAAATGGTACCAACAAAAGTCTGAATTTTTATTATTATGTTTATTCAAATCTGATCTTGTTCTTGAAGGAGAACGAGACCTTAGAGCGGTTGTAACATTTTTTGTTAAGTCATTAACTTGTTGCTCCAATTTTGAAATCTGCAACCGCAATGAACTTTGTTCATCCTCTTTCCAAATTGAATTTACGGAATTTATTACTGAAATTTCAACAGCTAATTTGCCTAAGTCCGCTAGCGAAAGATTATCGGACGTCATAAGAACTTTCCTTACATCAGTCGGCAACCTTTGTAAAAAAAGTTCTTTTAAAATATTATCGTCCAGCTTCTTAGCACCGAGAAGTGCATCAACTTACGAAGAAACTGTGATGGTGTCTTATCACCAATTTCTTCGTCAGTCAAGAGTTGTTTCAACGTTCGTTGCTCTGAAATTGAGGTCCTTAAAATTAACTCGGACTTGAGTTTTTCGAATGGAAACTCTAAAGGAGGCTTAATTATTAAATCACGTATTTCCACAGCAACCTCCGGAGCTAAGGTAGACACGACTAACTCAAATTTTGTCTTTTCAGACAAAACTCGTTGCCGAGAAAAAATTGTTTCTAATTGTGCAAACCACAATTCTGGATCTGCAGCCCAAAATTGCGGTATTTTGAAATTCACTGCTTGAACGGTCACAGGTTCAACTTCGTCTGATTCATTAACCATTGTGTTAATGGTTAATGATCAAAATTTAATAATAATTGGGAAAATAGGTAGTAGTGCAGCGCGGTACTATATATTATAATATGTTAATAAATTACCAACATATAAAAAGATATATAATAAAATACTAATATGTCCTTTGACATACATCAATAAAAATTCATAATTCGACAGCTTATTATAATTCATTCAAAACCTGTACCCTCTTGATGGTTCAGCTTCCAGGGTTTTGCTTGTAAATAATTCCCTTCTGCTTATCCGTCTTCTTGTAAATACTAAAATCACTCGAAAAGTTCCTTCCTCGGGCTCGTCTGGATCTTTTATGCCGGAATCCGTTCGTCAGGATCACCAATTTTGTAGGCTTTTAGTTGTTTACCAAATGGTAGCCATAATTAAATTTCCATTTAATTCTTTAGTAAAAGGTTACATTTTATAAATTACATCATAAGAAATGATGTTAAAGAGAATATCCAAAATGTTGTGAGGATTTACATAAAAATAATTATATTATTTTTTTTTTTCGTTATAAATAATGTTACCATAACTACAAATTTTATGGCTTGCTTAACTAATTAACATTAATATAAAATAATATTAACATATAAAAAAAATATAAATACTAAAACACGCTAAAAGTTCATTAAAGGAAATATCGGCTTCACCACCACCAGTTTTGACTATCTCTCGTTGTACCATGCTTGTTTTCTCTTCCGCCATCCGCTTCATGTCTTGCTATGTCTAAAATTTATATAAAAAGTAAATGATTTACCTTTCCATCTCCACACGCCTCCACATCTTTTTTCAACTGCGCCCACGGATTCCTACTTTCTTCAAAAGTGAATATATTTCAACATTTAAAAGTTGATAGCTATGACAATCTTTGATCTTACCAATCTTAGAGAAACATAACACATGCCACAGAAACTGTAATATATTTCATATATTTTATCTCCAATATTGTATAAATGACACTTTTAGATAGCGACACGGATACCGCTGGCAGTAAACATAACGCATGGCAACGTCACATTTCAAAACTTGCATTTTTGACATAACGTCAAACAAACGTGCTATTCTAAAGCGCAATTTACACGGGCAAGTAAAACTATAGCAAGTTTATATCTGAGAGCAAATGATTTGCGCAATGTAAACAGTACTATATCTTATCTTTAATAAAAATGTTTAACGCTAGAGAATTGCTGGTTTAGTCGCTCAGCCCTGTTGTGGTGCCACTAGTATTATTGTTATGGAAAAATATTAAATCCCATCACATCTACGAGAATATCGGTGAACCTTTCTCTCTAGAAAAATATTGACACGTACAGCGCCGTTTTTAAAATAAAATTGGTTCTTATACGACAAAACGCTAACCAACTCAATATCCAAACGATAAGATTTTAGTCATCACTCTTTTTATATGTTGAACTACATACAATATTTTATGTCTTCATGTTTTTGGTTAAAGATTTAAAGGTACATTTAACGAGTAAAAAATTAATAAAGAACTGATTAAATACGTCACTTTTTAAAAATTAATTGCAAAGAAATGATTTATTGCATCAAATTTCTACAAGTTTGAGGACACAGATTGGACTTTATTCTACAATGTGTGAAAATTTGATTCAATTATATTCAGGCGTTTTCTTGCTGAGTTGGATGCTGTAAACCTTTATAATAGCGCAACTATTCTCTCCCCCTTAAGGGATCCCCGGAGTTATGCCAAATATAATCAAAAATTTAAAAGGATAGATGAAACTTTATAGCCAAAAAAATGAACACAACCAAAGTTGAAATTTGACAAAAACTGCATAATCTTTGTACGCAAAGTCGCAAGCACATTATTTTAGGAGGCATAAGTTTATGAAAAACCGAAATTGCTTTAATCACAATAGGAGGAGACTGACAATGGAATTTTACATTCTTTTCATTGTAATCAATAACAGTCTTATAATGTGAAAGAAAATCTTCTCCAAAAATTATTGTATAGCCTATCCTAGAACAACCAAAAACTCAAACTCTGCATTAAAGTTGGGTAAATTAAACTGCAAAAGCACCTGGTGGGTGACTTTTGACTGTTGGTTATTTGCGGCTCTAGTAATTTTTATACCTTGCACGTTGAATACCGGCAAGTTAGTAAATAGGATGTGAATTTGATGGAAAGTCTCTAGCGAGACGCAACTGACTTCATTTACTGTGTCAACAAGCGCCGGAAATTCAAAATTTATGAAAAATTTAATAGGAATAATCGGAGTTTTAAAATTAGGTTTGTGAATAAATTCACAATCATCTTTTAAAAGATCTTCCGAAGGGTTTTGGTTTAAGAAAGTACTTGTTCTAGTTAAAACATCGACTTTGGAACCTACAAGATCGTGTGGTTCTAGACCTTTCAACCTGATTGCTGACTTCTAGGTCAGCATTGGCAACTGTATGGATAGTATTAAGATTAGCGTATTTGTATCACTGTTGAAATTACTAGACAAACTATTTGGGTTGTTTGGTAAAGTTGAAAATGCATGGTTACGGGTAATGAATTCTAGAGTGCGCATCTAGGATGTCCATGACGCCAACAAGCGAGGCTACGACATGTATAGGAAAATGTCCTGCTATTAAATGAACAAGATGTTTGTCACCGTAAGGATGTATTAAAAATTGTGCCTCGGTTATTAGCTTAAGCATATAGGACGAATATGTAGCATCTTGCTCAAAAGAACGATATTTACCTGATTCCAGTCTACCACGTACCTCGTGTTGCTGCACCGAACCCCAGAACCCCTTAAACCGGCTGTAAACTAATATCCGGCACTATCCGAAAATAAATTATGTCCTTATAAGCGTAGTTTGCATAAAGGAATCCGGTAGGTATCCATTACACATTCTAGTTTATCAAAAAATAAAACCGGGTGCATATTTTTTGAGTTGAACGTTGGCAAGTTTTTTCATAATTTATTAAAATTAGGAATTTGTTAAACCTAAATCGGCACTACCCATATCATAATAATGGTGTCTTAGGTAACTGGTGTTAGAACGTTGCCCAATTGGCCGATTAATTCCATCAGCAGCTAATTTACTAAAATATGATTAGAATTGCGAGCTTCATTACTCATAGCTGTAGTATACTTTTTCTTAATGGAGTTGCAATATTATCTTCTCTCCGACGTAGTAACATTCCACTAGTACACGTTTTGGCATTTTCTGCATTTAATTTTCTACTGCTTTTTTCAACTTTCAATAAGAATTCTGGCAACTCATACTGCTCATCATTAAATTTTCTTTATTATTAGTCCGATACCCAGATCGAGTTTTCATCAGCTTTGCCGATTTTAAACGATATGTATTGGTGTAAACTGGAAAACACTTCTTTCTCCAGGATGACTATTACGTAAGATTTTTTTAGATTTTTTGAGATGTAACGAACCCTAGGTTCGTTTTTGTATTTTTAATTATATCCAGGTGGTAAAGTTGCAGCATAGGAGTAGAAAATCAGAGCATTTATACCAGCAATATTTAGAAGGCTATAAAAGATTACGCACGGCCATCTTTTCGTTATTCTGAAAACTGAGTAGGATGCGCACATCTTATCCACCGTGTCAACCCCACCTTTTGTAGCATTTCATTCCATAATTAATTCTGGTTTATTGGTAGCAACATCAATTTCACCTATACAGTGAAGTGTGGATAGGAGTATGACTGCCTTATTTTTACGAGGAACGTAACAATTAAGCTTCATCTTTTTGAAATCCAAATGTTATTGACTCTACAGCTTTAGCTTTGTTTGCTAAAAATTCAGGTGGAATTTAGTTTCTATTTTTTTAGCGTACCAAGTAATGTAATTTGTTTATTATGTAAATATTTAGCAAGCGGAATACTGGTATAATTGTTGGTTGTCATGTTTCTTTCAAACTTCTATCACAATTTCCATTGGCGAATTTGATGTTGCGTAAGGACCGTCTGGTTGCTTTCCACAGTATATTTCAATGTTGGACGTGTACAAATTTTTAGCGTCATACATTGCATACATCTTTATACCATATTTAGCAGACTTGCTCGGTATACATTGATTGAAATTGCAACCACTCCTGAATGGATGCATCATTTCATCAATAGTCACGTACAAATTATGGCAAACTTTACTATTTTCAATAAATGGATCTAAATGCCGTTAACTTATCAATTACACACCTTTCTGCTCTTGTTGTGTCATCAAATCTTAGACAACGTGTAAGAAACGGGAAACCTTTGTAGCTCATGACAGCTTTGGTAATTGTAATTCCAGTTCTATCCAAATTTCTTTTACATTTGTATGGTATAATTTTTTTGTTGCAAGTAGATATAATAATCCCAAATATGCCATAAATTCACTTCTAGTTGTATGCGTGCAAAGTTAGTAGAAAATTTGTATTTAGAAGGTTGCCTGGTTTTAGCAAAGGGGCGGAGTCGTTTGCACGGGTCACCTTTTTACACAATCGAACAATATTTTACTTGGTTACAGTAAACAAACATTGCTATTAAATATTAATTATTGTGTTTTTTAAATATAAAAATTGTAATTAAAATTAATTAATATTTTTAAAAAATTTGCATGCTTTATTAAACTTAACTTAATTTAAAACAACCATTTAAGTAAAAAGAACATATCTAAAGCGAGACTTTGGTTTCCTTCTACGTCATCAAACAGTTTTACTCAGCACCACTACCCGCACCTATATCATTTAGAGGCAAAACCAGGCAACCTTATATATACGTCTTTCTACCAACCTTGGTATGCATGCAGTCTTTCTCTCTAGAGTATTTACAATGTGTTTTGTGGGTGAATGTAGAAGTTTGTAAACTTTACAATTTCATCTATCATACTAAAATCAATTATTTTCAAAAATGCATCAAGTTCATTGCTGATATCTTTTGCGCATCGTTTTATACCCGCAGGAACCTTTGCCTGAAATAGTAATTATAGATGATACCGCTTATTATATTAATTTCTATCATCATTTATAGTATTATATTACGAGTATACAAAGACACTTGCCTGTAATTGGTTTGCCTTTATTTTGAAACTTTCCAGTCTGGAAGAGATGATATCTGAAACATAAAAAACTACATTAATATGTAGTTTACGACTAATCAATTAAAAAAAATAATTAATGTAAGTCTGTGATATTTTATATATCAACATCATGCTTCCATATTGTAATCATTTAATATTAAATTTACTATTAAAAAAATATAAAATAACAAATGAGGAGTATTTTTTTTAAACTGAAGTTATCCATAATCAGTGTAAAATAAATATTTCTCACTTAAAACCAGTGTCAAAGTTTGCATTTCACATCAAAACTTAACTTATTCACCTGGTACTAAAATCGCAATTATTTCTTACCAAAACTGAATATCCCTATAAGAAGCTCGTTTTATTATTTTGTTTTTTTTCAAAACTCAAGTTATCCATTTTTGTTAAAACAGCAGTCTACTAAAACAATTTCGGTATGTTCCAAAAGGTAGCAGCACGACATATTGTGTGTGTCAAATCTCTACACTTCCAGCTTACATAACCTGTTTCATTTTTATCTCTGCAGTGTATACAAATTAAAAGAGATAACCTTTAAATTACAAAAAGGGGTAGGGTATGGTTTTACTTGAAATGGGGCTTCGTCTGTTATTCGGATATGATGTTTATATACTGAAGTACGTCTCGGAACTTCCTAAAATGCTAACTCGTGTTTTTGCAATAGCTGGAGAAAAACTTTTCTATTTGTATCGCTAAGATAACTACTTTCCACTATTTTATCAAAATCGTCCGTTGATAACTCATATGCAATTGGTGGTCGTGTACAAATAAAATTTCTATTTATTGCGGCAATTTTAAATTTTGGTGGTTCTATTGCATTTTCATGTTCATAATTTATCTCCGGAATCTCACAATCACAATTTAGATAAAATTATAATATTATTTTCAAAATTGATGTGTGCTTGTTGTATCTTAAGCCAATCAATTCCTAAGATTACCGGATAGGCCAATTCGGAGATTAACAAAAATTCATGTTTAAATGAATGTTTGCCAAAAGTAAATTTTAAATACATTTGATTAGTAATTGTGAGTTGGGATGTACGAAACACTCCCGTGACTCTTCACCACTAACTGGAAATACAACAATATCTCTTATTATAGCTACTAAAACAGTTTGGGAATATGGCGGATCTAAATATTTTGCCATGGCAATACCATTTAAAAAATATTCTACAAAAGAACACTTTTCGTATTGGCTTGTTTCCAATGAAAAACGTGCTTGGGATTGCCTTATGGGATCCTAGAATTGAATTAAAAATGAATTTTTAAATTGATCATATTATGAAATTGTTTACAAAAGCATTGGTTTAGCATCATCAATTAAACTTTCATTTATATAATGTTTTAAAATAGAAAACGGTATATTTTGAATTAAAGGTATCATTGAATCCATTTTTTGTATATACTTTTTTGGTTGGTACAAATCATTACATAACTTCGGTTTTTACTTAAAATGTTTATTTTAAGTAAAAACTAGAGTTTATATTTGAATAAACAAATTCCGTTGTTTTTTTACGATTAGGAATAAATAAATTCTGTTCACGAGGACAAACATGATTATAATCGCAAAAAATTTCGTGATTGTTTTTGTCAACTGAAGTTTCTTTTGTTAAATTTGAATTTATTTTATTTATCTGATTATCATTTTTATTGGGAAAGTTCTGGCTAATAACTCACAGATAAATGGTAAATCGGCGTGTCCTGATAATGGTTGCGATGTAGTTCGACAAGGGTGAGAAATACCTGGATTAATTACGACGTTACTGGCTGGTGATTGGCGTTGTAATCCAGCGGCGCCTTCCCATGCACTGCGATCCTCTTTTTGTTGTAATTATTCCCTGGATGCTGCTTCCTGGTCGGTGCCATCATCGTCCGAGTCCACGCGGTCTGTCAAATCCTTCCGCCATCTCGGCATCCTTGAAAACTGCCCAGCGATATCATGGTTTTCTTTACGTTCCATGATATTGCTGCGACGATTCGGGGTCCAGAGATATTCTTCCGTTGCATCGTAGGAGTCACTTATGTCGCCGTGGTCCTTATTGGTGCACTGCGTCGTTATTTTAGGTATTGCTCAAGTGTTGCTTACGGCTCCCTGGGTGCTGCTTCTAGTTTGCACACCCTCTTTTACGTCTACGTGTTGGGGTGGCGTTCTTCTTGTTTAATTTTTATTCGAATTGTTGATGTATTGATTTAATCAGCAACTCGGCTCACGTGTTAGGTGCCAAAGATGTCGCATGAAAAACATATCTCAGAGGTTTATGGTTGATTAAATAAATTTATTGGTTTACCTATTTATGTGTTTATTTTTGCGGTATGTATCAAGTATCTAAAATGAATAAGTATTATCTACTAATAGTATAAACATTTAATAATAATATGATGTAATAAATTAGGGACAATACAATCAATTAAATAATTGAAAACTAACTTTACGTATGGCAGGTAATTTAAAGTAACCAAATAGGCCACAGTTTACTAAGAAAAGAACGCGGATTGATGTGAAATATGTGAATAAATATACAGCGGCGTGAGTCGCGAAAGCAGATTATTGATGATGGTGGCCTACGATATATTCAAAAGTTTAAATCTTTCCGGTCACAGTATCACACAGTTACAACACAAGATCAAATGCTAATATAATTCTTCCATCTATTAGACTTAGCAAAGTTCAAAAAAGCTATGATTACCTCTCTTTTAAAATGTATAATTATTTGTCAATTAGTATCAGGGAAAAGCCTAAAAACTTATTTAAATCTGTGATAGAAAATAGACTGCGCCAAGAAGTGTTATATGAACCCTTTTTTAGCATACAATTTTAAGTATTTATTATTATTTTAATATGCTAGTGCTGTCCTATTTGACAATGATATTTTTTTAGTTAGTTCACTGTTCTTGTATTTATCTAAAAAAAGTGTTGTATTTTTTTATCTTTTTTTATCTTTTATTGTAATTTATTATCTATGTATATTCGAATGTAATATTGACATGATTTATACCATTTACATGGTCTGTAAAATCTAATAAATTCTATTCTATTCTACTGTGAACCTATCGATAACCGGTTTTTTGAATTCAGTAATTGACTAAAATGTCAAAAAGTAAAGTTCAGCTGTCATAAAGGATCACCACCAATCATAAAAATGTCAAAGAGTCCATAAACTGTCAAAATTGATTCAATGTTTTTCAACCTGTCAAAAAATATTCGTAAATTGAAACTGAATCTGTCAAAAAATATAATTTTTAAGAAATTTGTTAATTAACTGACAAATATGCAAGTATTTTGGAAATTTTAAAAAGTTTTGCAAAACTCGCCAGTTTTTAGTATTTTTGACAGTTGTGAAACATATGATGGTTTAAAAACATTGTTAAAAGTTTAGATACATTTACAGCAGTTGAAGAACATTTTATAACATTTGTCACAGTTCCAAGGCATTATTCACAGTTAAAAGAATTTTTTTAGCGTTTCTGACAGCTAAGGATTATTATTTGACAGTTTAAAATTATTGTTAACAGATCAGAAATATTTTTAACTATTGAAGAACATTTAATAATATTTGTGACATTTCCAAAACATTATTTACATATCAAAAACATTTTTTTACCATTTTTGACAGTTTTTGTCTTCAATATTATTTTTTATGTTGTGACATTAAGTTAAAAAAAATCATTTAGAAGAAGAATAATTTAACAACTTACCGATTTTACAAAGAATAGTTTCATTGTAGTTGATATACAACACGGGCCGCAAATCGTGTGTTGGCCTATTCCTTTCCAGCACTGAAACATCATAAAAATTATTTAATAAATTACTATATACAAATAAACAAAAATATAATAATTAAATAATTTAATAAAAAATACTAATACTTGTAAACTAAATGCATAACTTATTTCTTACATATATGGAAACACCGCCGGTATTGGTCCCTCCTCAACTCTCGGCTCCGGTACTACTGGCTCAAGCTGCGTCGCTTCTTCCTCCTCCAAATTAATTTCCATTTCCAATTTTCTTAAATGGTCGGCAAGCCCCATCTTTGAATTTGGTGGTGGTAAGCTTACCCTCATTTGCCATGCAGAAGACCTTGCAGTATTGGAGTATAAATAAAGCGGTGGTTGAGTCGCTGGTACGTTGTCTCGTTCTCCTCGACCACTACTCTCGACGGCTCTACTACACTCTGCTCTGGTCTCTCATCTCAAACTGCGCCGCCCCTTCATCCGTCGTCACCTCTACCAAATTGATTTCCATTTCCAATTTTTTTAAATGGTCGGCAAGCCATATTTTTGGTGGTAAGCGTACCTCAATTTGCAAAGCAGAAGACCCTGCAATATTGGAAAGAATATAAATAAAAATAAAACATGTAAAAATTTGTAAGTACTTCCAATAAATTGTTCTTGAAGTTTTTATAGGAGGCTCATTTGCCTACGCCACTTCCTTCTCTTTCCCCTCCTCCGTCTGCTTGGCTAACTCAAAGATGACTGAGCTGAGCCATCTTTTTTGCCTCGATCACCACATGGAGCCACCGATCGTTGTTCAAACACGAACAAATGTTGGGCGAGGCTTGCATGTCCTCTCGGTTCACCTACGCCCATCTGCAACGCTAACAAACCCTGCAACATTAGAATGTAAATAAAAACAAATTTGAAAAACTTTGCTAGTACTTACAGTAGATTTTTTCTACCGCTAGATGGTGTTGCTACCTCTTTCTCGGAGTTTCATAGCGGTGGTGTCGCCGGGTCAGATTTCAACATCTTCCTTTGTGGTTCATCATTGTTATAATTTACAAATTCAACTGCACAAATCTTTCTTTTACTACCACTAGGTGGTAACTCTCCTGGAGTTTTTTTTCCAGAAATCCACGGTGCAATTACGGGATTGACTTGGCGCCAACTGCCGCTTCATCATCTTTTTTGGCTGTGTCTTCTACTTTTACCACTCAGGTCTTCACCATCTATGCTCCTCCTCGCGTGCACTGTCGCCGCTCCACGGAATAGCTCACGTGTGCGGCGCATCTCCTCACTGCCACCACAGGGTTGTTTTTGAGATTTCTTGCAGACCTCAACTGCATCCTACCATCATCAGCATCAACCGTTTTTTCCACAACTGCCGCTCTACGGAATAACTCACGTGAGCGGCGCATCTCCTGTGGTGCAGGGAGAAATTGGCGGAGGCCACTGCCACCACAGGGTTGTTTTGAGATTCTCGAACGTAGAATAAAAGAAAAAGAAAAAAACGTTTAGAGAAAAATTAATAACAACAATCTTTTATTGATATTTTAACTGTTAATCTGCAACATAACTCGATTTTAGAACTAATTTTATGAAACATCTCAAAAGTTAAAATATAAAAAATGTGTAGAATTCAAATATCATGGAAGTTATAAAAGTTAGAACAAAACATAAATCATAAATTATGAGCTGAATTTAATTATCTTGATAAAGTTCACGTAATTTTTTTAAATATTTCGACGTTGAAGTAGTTAGGATTAGAATTCAAGTTGAAATATAGATTATATGCATTTTATCTTATATCAGCAAAGCTATAAAAATTAGAACAAAAGTTGAGTTTACTTATCTGCAAAGTACAAGTAACTTTTGTAAATTTCTTGATAATAAAAATAGTGCAGATGATCTATATTTCAACTTGTATTCTAACTTTTGACAACTTTAACGTCAAAAAATTAAAGAAAGTTACTTAAACTTTTTTGCGATAATTAAAATCTGCTCAACATTTATAATTCAACTTTTGTTCTAACTTACATAACTTTTGTGGCAATAGATAAAATGCATATGATCTATATTTCAACTGTATTCTAACTTTTGACAACTTCATCGTCAAAATATCAAAGAAAGTTATTTGAACTTTATCAAAATAATTAAATTTTGCTCAACATTTAGAATTCAACTTTTGTTCTAACTTTTATAGGTTTTGTATAATTTAGTGTTATATCACATGCATTTTATCTTATATTATGACAGCTATAAAAGTTAAAACAAAAGTTTAATTATAAATGTTGAGCAGAGTTTAATTATCTTGATAAAGTTCCAGTAACTTTCCTTAAAATGTTGGCAGTTAAGCTATAAAAATGCAGAAAACGTACATTGAACATGCAAGATGATGTATCATTGATGAATCCGTTTCATGCCAATTTTTGAAACATTGTTCAAGAATGTTTTTGGCTCACATACACATATAATTAATTAAAAACATATCAACAAAAAATAGATTTAAGCAAATTTAAAAAAAATGTACGACAATGATAAAATTTTATTTACTGCCATATAATCATTTAATAATTGAAAATTAAGCAAGTTTAATTGAAACAATAATCATTTGCTTTAATTATAATGCTTAAAAGATCTCAAACGACGCATCATTGGAATCAATTTAATAAAAACAGAAAATAGAAGAAAATATTGTAATCTACATACCTTGACACACAGTTTTCTTTGCTATAAAGCACAAGTTGACACTAATTAGTTTGTTGCTTTGAAAAAAGCAGTAATTAACAGAATTATACAAGTTAAGCTGTAACTGACAAACAAATTTAGCAACATTTTATTTGTTACTGGAAATGAACAATTTTTCACTCACTGTTACCATCACTAGAAAATATTTATTGTTATTTTAGAATAAAAATCAACTCTTAATTGAATTTTTAGCATTAATACTGATTGCTATTTGATTATTTATTTAATACTTTATCAATTAATATTAATTAATTAACTTTAATTTCAATATCAATATCAATCAAGGTTGATATACTACATACTAAGCAAAGTAAGGAGAGTCTAGGACACTTTGGCGCCGCCATTTCGGCGCGGTCAATTCAGCGCCGGCCGTTTCGGCGCCAAAACTTTTCAAATAAAACATCGTATATACATATATATTATTATCATAAAAATTTATTATAAAAGCTCTGGCGCCGAAATGGCCCGCGCCGAGTTGTCTTTGCGCAGAATTGGCCGCGCCGAAACGGCGGAGCCGAAGTGTCCCATTCCGAAGTAAGGATTGCAGTTCTCACTCTGGTATTATTTATTTTTTATTAAAAAACTTTTTATATAGTTAGAATATATTTACACATGTCCCTATTGATATTATAGTTATAATTAATAATTTTGGACACCTATCTATAATATTTATTTCATAAACAAGGTTTTCAAAAAAGAGCGCGCTATTTTAATACAGTTGTGTATACTTAGTTGCATAGATATTTATTTCAACAAAAACACTATTATTTGTGGCCCAAACTAATGGTCCCCATTCATTATGCAAATAAGGTTATTTATGTTTTTCATTCCCTCCATTTTCATTCATTAGTTTTCTATAATACTAGTTCTCAGCTATTGTTTACATTTTTTTAATAATAGTAATCAAATTAATAACTTATTTGGTTGATCTAAATTTATTGAATATTTTGACAATAAAAACATTGTTTAAATATATTTTGCTGTAGGTATTTGATAATAATAATATTTATTAAAAAATATTAGTTAATTTTTAAAATTATGCTATTATAATAATTGTTAATGTTCCAATAAGGTATGAGTTGCAAAGCATTTCAAAGTGCGTCTGAACTGTTTTCAAGTGTGCTTGAGCTATTAAGGTTGCACATAACTGTTCAAAGCTGTTAATTGAGGGGCTCAGCGGAAAAGTGGTACAAGTGAAATTTGAGTAATGTTGAGTAAACGAATCTTAAATTATATTAAATATTTTTAATTTACATCAAATGTTATTAAATTCAATTTTCAATAATTTTGTAGGTAACATTTTATTTCCTAATAAAGAAATACTTTTACTATTTTGACTAATGTGCTGAAAAAAAAATTTGTACTTGTACCATTTATATATTTTATTTTTATTTTATGCAAGTGTGGTGTGGTATAAGTGAATAATGTCTATAGAACTATTAACAAAGATATATTTTTTTAATTGAAAATATGTAACAACAATATTATTAATCAATGTCACTCAATATTTGGTCAGTATCATCTAGATCAGAGACAACTTCATCTTCAATGGGTCTTGGTAGTGGCTTCACAATTTTCATTTTTTTTATGGATCTCTGAACCTGATTTAAATTTTTAAAAAAGTCGTGGTAAATTGGCGGAACATATGGTAGTAAATCTTGCAAATTCTTCCATTTTTCATACTTTATGGTTATGGGCATTGTGTAAAGAGGCGAAAGATGTATATGCTGAGGTTTCCTGCCTGGTGTTTTCTTTGCACAGTTAACAGTATAAAACTCGACATCTTCATTTAAGGTGTATTTAAATTGCATAACAAAAGGACTTGTTTTTTCTACTCTTATCCATTTAATTTCCCTCCAATTTATTATTTCTTTATTATCACCTATTTTTATATCCTTCACCAACAAACCAAACATCTGAATAATTTTCGATAGAATAAAAATCTTCTGTTTTCATATCAAATACTTTAAAGTTTTTTGAGCTTTTCTTTACAGCAGTCATCCACTCACTAGGAACATAAACATATGGAAGTTGCTTTTTATATTTTTCAATTACACTAAAACCTTCGTCGCATTCCATGTAAGTATACCCGGATTCGAAAAATTTGTGGTCGATTTTTTCAATTGGCGTTTCTCTGACAAGGTGCATCCAATATTTAACAATATTTTTGTTCTTGTTTTGACCAGCACAGGAGTCCGTAAATGCTATAAGGTGCTTAGTATCCTTGCTTAGATTTGATACAAATTTTAAAAGGCATGAACCAACTTCATGGGATCCCCTTGAAGCCAATGACTCATCCCACATAAACATTGAAGCACAATTTTTACCTAAATTGTGAATTCCCAGGTTGTATGTCCATAATACGCGCATGTAAAATACTTTATTTGTTGTTAGTGCTGGTGTGGGCAAAGTTTTTTGTAAATCAAAACATATTGATACTACAGTATCCTGAGGTGAATTTTGAGCTAATATTTTAGCACTTCGTTTTGCCGTTACTGCAGCTTCAGCTTTCCTTAGATGAAGTTCTTTTTGGATATTAATAGAAATCTTTTCTTCATAATTTTCACAGGCTTTAAGGGATATTTCAAATCGATCACATTTATCACATGTATCAGAAAGTGGTTGGTGAAAAGATAATTTAAATTCTGTATTAAATACTTTTCTGTAGCACCATTCCTTTACTGGAACTTCATCTAGCATCAAAAGTAGAAAACCCCAAATCGGTCTTTTTGTTTATAGCCCGTGAGTAACGACCGTTGCTAATATCCAGCGTTTTTAAATAAAACGTCTTACATACTCTTATGTTTAGTGTTACAATAATACTTTTAGATTTATTATTCAAGGCCCCAAGGCATTTTCGTTTGGGCTGATTAATTTGAACGCATGAAGATATGTAAGCCGTTTGTAGGTTCCAGTCACCTATTTTCCAAAATTCATTATGAATGTCTTGCCTTTCTTCCTGGGTAATTTCATTGCATTGGTATCTGCAGTCGTGCTCATAATGTTGTAACACTCTGGCTCTTTTTATTTGATTTCTGTGTCCTACATACTTCTGCCCTGTATTTCTTTTTACTTTTCGTACCTGTCTTTTCGCCAACTGTGGATTCCTTAGCCTTTTTTTACCGTTCTTCTTCAGTGATGTTTCCCCTGGAATCCCATGAACAAGTATTTCGTTTTCTTTATTATCAGTAGCATTATTATTTGAATCTGATGAGTCTGATGGTTCAAAATTTCTATCCATATTAGAATCATCAAATTCTGAATAACTTTCGGAATCTGCCTCTAAAATTAAGAAAAATATATAAGGACATAAATTTGAGGTTAAGTTACTAATAGACTATATAAATCAGATGTAATTAAAAACTAAAGAATAGGTATATACGTTAACTAATGTACTTACCACTCATCTTGTTTTACGTTAATGTTTTAGCGAATTAAGCTGGTATTATCGATATTAACATTCAAACTAACAAATTTAATGACTTACAACAGACAAACAAAATCGAATAAGCAAACGTGGTACAAGTGCACTTAGACCACTTTTGTATTGCCTTTTGTAACTAAATCCATTTATAATTCAACTGCTGCGCGTTAGATGTCACTAGTATTTGCATTATGCACTTGTATTATTTTTGCTCTAACGAAATACTATGTTTTTTTATCCATCTGTGAACTTATCTCATTTTTAACAAAATGTCACTTGTACCACTTTTCCGCTGAGCCCCTCAATTAATATTGATTTGTTTTAAAAAGAATTTGAGTTACATTCAAGTGATATAAATCGGTTAAAAAATAACGGAGTTATTCAGCCGTACGTTTTTTGTCTAACACCCTATATAATGAATTAATGTTGATAATATACAAATGGAATTTTAATATAAATAAATGTATTAATATTATTCTATCTATTAAAATACTAATTAATCATTTTTATTTTTGCATAATTGGTAGTAGTATTATAAATATCTGCATTTTGTAGTAGCACGTGCCATTTACGAGCCCAACAAAATTACAAAATATTGATTGCGTATGTGCTATCTAAACTAAAAACTGCTTCTGTATGTATTATTATAGTAAATCTTGGTAAAGCTGAGTTTTATAGTCAGTTTTTTACCGGTCATCTTTGGCGTCATTGCTAGTTCTACAAGTAATTTGATAATTAATTTGTTTTTTATAAGTTCTTTTAGAATAAATCAATCTATATTTACTATATTTAATTTAAATAAATTGAAGCCAACTAAACTTTCTATAATATATAGTTTGTTAAGGTTGCCATTGAATTAACCAAGTTGTGGCAACATTGCATTTCTGAGCGAAAACCGAATTTGTCAGTTTTTTTTTCAATTGAATACTTATATTTTAATATTATTCGGCTATTTCCAATTATAATTTGACTAAAATACAATGACAAAATATGGTTTGATCTTTTCTGAATGTACAGGTAAAAAAAAATAAATAAATTATCAAATTATATGTACAAATACGAACGTCACCAAAGTTGCTGTTTTTGTTACAATCAAGATAGCGGTTGCAATGCTCTTTTTATAATCTTAGTTGGCCGTCTTTCTAATTTCTATACGGTTGCTATAGTTTCTATAACAACGATAACAACGAATACATACAGATGCGGTGTTCATCCATTTCGTTTCATTAGTAGCATAGCGGTTGTATTTGTTGGTTGTGTATCACATATTCTCCACAAATTATAAGCGATCATATTATATCTAAAACACAATAATATACAATTACAGTTGAAAAATATTTATAAAATTAAGTTGGCGAGAAAGGCCTGTTTCAATGCAAATGCAGATTCTAAACAATAATTAAGAATATGATTTTTATTAAATAAAATATGGCACATCGACTGCCAGCGTTATCGGCTAATATATATTAACAAAGTCATATAAATGGTAAAAACTAATATGTTTGTAAATAATAATTATTTGAAATAAAATAATATTATTGTACAAAATAAATTAGATACACGGTTGTTATGGGTCTGCAAAGAAATGCATAAGATGTGGTGTTTGTTGATTTCGCTTCAACGTTGATTGTGTATCATCTCTATATATGTACATATTATTTCGCAACAATAATATAATTTAAAACTCGATAATAATCAGCTACAGCCATAATTGTGTAATTAATATGTACAAATTCGTAATTGTTGGACACTAAAGTTTGCAAGAAAGGCCTGTTTTAATAAAAATGCAGATTCTAAACAATAATTGAGACATGACATGAATGCATATTTTTTTAAATTGTTAGTTCAACGTCGTGTATTATAATAATTATTTTAAATAAAATATGGAGCATTAATATAATATACATTGACAAAAGCATATGTATAAATGAAAAACGAATATGCTTGCAAATAATAAGTTATTATTAAAATAATTAAAAGCAGTCTTAAACTATTCTACAAAATAAATCATATATAATAATATGTCTTAGTTGGCCGTTGTTACAGTTGTTTCTATTGTGTGAATTTATGTTTAGACAGTTGCTATGGTTTCTGTAACTGGAATGCACAATTTTTTTACCGATGTGAAGACACCAACAAACCTCACCAACAAAACTAGGTTGACTAAAAATGCATTTGCTCGGTCATTCATTACAATTTTTTTTAACTAGACATGTCATATATCACCGGATCAAAAATTTCAAGAGCTATCGAATGGTGTATTTATTATTTTTTTTTATCATTAATGACCGAGCAAAGGCATTTTTAGTCAACCAAGTTTTGTTGGTGGGGTTAGTTGGTGTCTTCACATCTACTTCGTTTTAATAACGATTATAGCTTTGGTTGTGTATCATTTCATTATTCTTTAAATAAATGATAATACAATCTAGTAAACAATAATATACTGCAATATACCAATAATTATGAGATCAAAAGTTATATAATTAACAAATAAATTCAACTAATTCTTTAATATTAAGTCTCTAAACATAGTAACATTAAAAAACTTAGTTTTGCAACCTGTTTTTTTTTTAGACTTTCCTTTAAAATAAAATAACAAATAATATATAAGTATATAAATAAATGTTTATTACCTCTTTTAAAGCTTTTGCAAGTTTCGCATTACTCTCCTCCAATGCTTTCTAAGTTCTGAAAAGAAACATATTTTATTAATTTAATACCTACAATTTAAATTAAAATTATTTAGCTTTATTTTTATTGGAGAAATCTAAAAAAATATTAATATACTAATGCCCGTATTACACTGACAATAATGATATATTTTGAATTATATATAAAAAAAAAATTAAATCTTAAAAAGTCTGTGATCTGCACAAATGATCATCAATCTTATTGTAGATTGAAATTTTAAGTACATTTTTAGGTTTTTTGCACTTTACACACTTTTTAAGATTTAAATAATTTTATATATATACGAGCCTTAACAATTATATATTGGGACAAAATCAAATACACATATAATTTAGGTGTTTGACAGTTTATTTATTTTATTACGTATTTTTTTAAATTTAATACTATGTAATTACTTAATTACTAACAATTAGGTTTAATCAGTAACACAAAAAACAAAATATTTGTTTTAACATTTTTAATTAAAAAAAAAATTCTCATTTTTGTTGGCAACTAAATATTGGGACGAATATTTATGTCTAATATGAAGTAACTTTGCCTTTATATTTTATGACCGCTCGAATTTGGTTGGGCATTGACTCAACTAAAGATCTGTACGTTTCGGTAGCAAATCCATTCCAAATTTGTTGTATTTTGGCTTTCAGTTTAGGTATTGTCCGTTGTGGATTGTTCTTCAATGTTTGTTTTATTTTATGCCATATAGTTTTAATGACATTAAGGTTACTGCTAGAGGGCCAAGAAAGAACACTTATGTTGTGATTGCCAAACCACGTTTTTGTAGTTTTGGCAGTATGACAGGCCGCCCATCTTGGTGAAAAATGTAATTTTTGCCAATATTTAACTTTGAAATACTTAATAGCAGACTGTTTTGAAGTATGAGTTGATATTGCAGCGTTCACGGTATCATCAATAAATTCAAAGTGCCTTAATTCTGAAGCTGTCATGCAGCTCTAAATCATCACTCTTTTAGAAATTTTTACCATACGTTTTAGGCAATCTTTGTGACAAGCTTCATGTTTTGTGCAAATCACGCAGTTGTAATAATCACCAACACATACGTTTGATTTATTGCTAAAAATTATTCTGGACCAGTCTTCTGCCGACCAAGATCATTTAAATTTTGCCTATGTGAGTCTGGCTTTTTTTTGTTTTTCCATCAATAGTGGTGTTTCTATTGCCTATACAATTTTTTTTTTTTTTAAATACTCTTTTAAATTGTTACTTTTAATTGAACCTTATAAAATTTTAGTCCACATTTATAAATCCACTGACGACAGCACTCTCTTGACAGATTTAATCCTGTTTTGTGATTCTATTTAACAGTAACTTGCCATAAGGTATTTCGTCGACCTTTTTTACATAGTTTTACTAATATTCTCTTGTTTCTATCAGAAACCAATGTTGGACGACTCTAGACTTTTGCCCTTTTTATCTAAGATATTTCAGGTTTTTCCATAATGCTAAGTTATATTTCACACTGTAGATTTAGAAATATTAAGTTTATCTGCCACTTTGCGTATTTTTGCTTTGATATTTGAGAACTTTAAAAACGGTAACATGGGAGAAACATGAACACCATCCGACATTGATAAAATAATTACATTAGTAAATAAAAGGCCCGAAATATAAATATAGCATTCTTCTACTGACATAGAAAAGAGTGGGAAATTTAAATATTTGGTGGTCACCAGTGGCTGCAGTGAGACCGTAGTACATTTTGGTGGTTAGTGGCAAACGGTGATAGTTGGTGGCGGTGGTGCAGTGAGACTGCAGCCTAACAGATGATACAATAATTATTTTGTTTTTTGTGTTGCTAATTGGCCGTAATGTTTGTTAACTAACTAACTACTTAATATTAAATTTAAAAATGTATTAAAAAAAATAAATAAACTGTCAAATACCAGAATTTAATATGTATTTGATTTTGTCCCAATATACCGGGTGTCTCAAACCACCCGTACCAGCCTTTTATTTCGACAACGCTTGGTCGAATGTGACTGGGACAAAAAAATTTATTACCAAAGTAAACCCAAGGAATCCACTGATGAATTTATTTTTTACCGGAATAATCCGGAAGTACCCGGAACCGGAAGTAGCTTGTATGGTATTAATTGATAGGCCTTGAAAAAAAAAACAACTTTTATAAAAATGTTTTTTTAATATTTTGCATATTTACAAAAATAAACGAAAAAAACTAAATTGAAAATTAGTTATCCATTCAACACTCAATTTTTTCAAGTTGGCTTTGCTTTTTTGCAAAGTCTGTAGATAATGTACTAGGTTTAAAAAATAAATTCAAAATACGACCGTTTTTCTCATACAAAGCACTTTGCAAATGTTCAAATCGAAATTTGCGATTGTCCTTAATATCCAATTTTCTTTTGGTTTATTTTTGGACCATCAATTCTAATATTATTAAATGTATAAATATAACCATTATACTGATTTTTAAAATGTTCCGCTTCAAATGGATAGCGATTAATGTTTGGACCTGTTTTTGCAATAAAAAATATCAATATCACCTATGGCGAAATTCTTAAGGTACGCGCAGTAACCATCAGCTAAGAAAAAGTTTTCGTTATCCATCTTCATTGTTTGAAAAACATGCTGTACTGTTAAATATTCAGCATCACCATTTACAATGTTAAATGTGTCGCTAATTTTGCTAACTTTTAATATATAATTGAACATATCAAATGAAAAATGAATACTCGAGAAACGTGTTCATGAGATCAAAACAAAAAAAAGTCATATAAACATGTGTCCAATTTCTAACTTTTACTGAGATATCACTTAAAAAAAATAATAAAAGCAGCATCTCAATGATGAAACAAATCATTTATTATAATTCTATAAAGTGAAGGAAAAACAATTTAATGTAGAATATTTTCAAATCTACCACCGCCAACTTTGATGCATTTACTAGCTTGCTTGTGGATCGCACGTGTGGCTCTTTGGACATCTTTCTATTCGAATACATTTGACAAAAATCCCAAAAACTGTCTCAACTATTGCACATCAAATAAAACAAGGATTTCTCTGTCCCGATATTAATTCCGTTTCCTATTTAGGTAGTAATGTGAATATTAAAATAAAAAAAAAATTATATTCATTTTTGTATTGGAAAATACTTTACAGAAATCCCAAAAAACTGTATCAATTGTGAATAAAACTAATTCTTTTCTGTCCGAATTTAATTTCTATACCGGATAATAGCATGGATGCCAATATTTACATTTTTGTTTGGATCGGCCAGCAAGACTTGCTGACATCTCTTTTCTTGTGGCCCATTCGTTGAGTACCGTGATTTTGGATAACACACCCAAGTCGTCCATATACGTATCAAACATTGCATAGTTAATCGCTTGTTTCATATGGCTCGAATTTGAAGTCCTCATTCTGAACTTCACACTTAAATCTCTGATTGCATGGGCAAGCAAAGCTTGAACGGGAACACCAGAAAAATTTCACTTGAAACCATCAGGCTTGGTTATCCATAGGAATTTAAAATAAAGTATTGGAAAGTATATCTTTTGTGTTGCTCTAGCTGTAGTCAATAGTGTTAGGTTGCCCAATGTTTTTAAAATTGCGTTGCAAGAAGAACCCGGTTTGGCATTTTTAAATATTTGAGCGATTTCAGCATTCATAGGCAACATCTTCATTCAGCAATGTGATACATTGAGTCAGAAGTCCTAAACTCCTGATCAAACCAGACTTTCTCTCGGGTGGAAAAGTTATACCTTGCATCAGTGGAGTGTGTTGAGGGTTGAGATCATAATAAGACATCTTTTTGATTCTAGCTTTATCATCTTTTGGCATCGCAGCATCTCTTCCAGATCTTTTCCTTTTCATTCCTTCTCTTGCAACTTCTTCCCTAACAAGGAATTGAAAACAATATAACAAAACAAGTGATTTTTATACCAAATAATAATAGAAATGCAAATAAATTTATTTTGGTTTAATACATTGAAAAATATGTACTTGATAAAAAAAATTTAAACTGTTTTATATATTGCATCTCTATTATTAATTTCTTTTTACTACAAGCTATGAATTAAAAAAAATGTTAATAAATGATTTTTTATTAATATTTTCTAAAAAATAAAAAGCAATAAAATAACATAATAACATTACAAACTTAATATAAAAGATTCTTTACAAATAAATTAAAATAATAATAAATTGTTTTAAATAAAATTAATTGATTTTTTTAAAAATCTTACCGTAATAATTATTTATTACGGCTGCCAGTAACAAAAAATAATTTTGAAAAACAATTCTATTAAAATTATAAATAAATACTTATTGGCGACGGCGGCGTCTGCCTCCACGCCCTCTCTCGCCGCCTCTTTGGCCACCACGCCCTCTCTCGCCGCCTTTTTGGCCACCACGCCATCCTCCTCTGCCACCACTGCCTCCTCAGTTGTCCTAAAACAATAATCACATATTAATAAAAATGTGACACAAAATTATAAATATACTCACAGTTTCTATCATGGACTCCGTTTCCATAGGCTCCTCTTCCCTTAAATTTGAAGAGGCTTTTGCCTAATTGTGTACTTGGTACATAAAATACGCAATTCAAACAATATTTGTATTGACAAAATTGAAACTTTGATGACCTCGTGAGGCCAAACGAAGAGTTTCTCAGCATTTTGGAATTAAGATTTTTGTTTTCTTTTGGCACGGTCTACAAAGTTACCTGGCGTTTGTCCGCCAATTAATCTAAACCCTGTATATACCATAAATAAACTTTTTCAAATAATTAAACTTCATGACTTAGTGGTTATATGCTTTGGTTTCTTCCTCGGAACTATCCCCGGCAACAGCAACATTTTTTAATAAAATAATTATTAAATATAAAATATTTTCTTATATTTATTTCTCCGTATAGACAACATTATATACATATAAGCATACAATAAGTATTAACTATATATACCAACAATAAACGCATATAATTAGCCTTCATGGCCTACTGGTTATATGCTTTGGTTTCTACACCAAGGGTCCTCGGAACGAACCCCGGCAGTGGCAACATTTTTTCAACAAAATAAAAATTTGCCTCCACTCTAAAATAAAATCCAAGATGGGGGAAATATTGCAAATTCTCTGTAATCGAATAACAATTTTGGCGTAGAACTCTCTTTCCATCACTACTGTCTTTTTTTTCGTGTTTAATTTTGCTTTGTACGACTGTTATTTTTTAAGACTTTTATATTTTGCGAGTTTTTTGTCTCATTGCATCGAGTACAATAGTTAAGCGCAACTTAGTACTACCAAAATGGTTCGAATCATTTTATCCATCAGGAATAATCATATTTTGGTTATTTTCCTTTTAACAAATATTCAGGAATAAAAATCATATTATGATCATCCTTTAGTCAGCCATATTTTGTTCTTTCCTTAAAATTTAATATAAGATGTGCAATTACAAAAAAAAATAATTAAGCATAAAACTAATTTCTTTTAAATGTCTTGGTTTGGGTCAGTTTCAACTACTCCATTCAAAAAACAAATTGTTTTTCCATTGCTCCTCAAATGTGTAGCTATTTATGGAACTAAAAGGGTTTATTATAATCGTTCAGAAATAATAATATTTATAAAATTCCTCATTCTACTCTTCCTACAAATTAAAGTATCAAATCAATTTTATTGTCAGTAGAATTTTTATTAATTAATTAATTTTTTGTATATTCATATTAATTAATTATTCTGAAATTTGTAAATTTTGTAAAATATAAATGGAAAAAATACTTTTAAACGTATCAAGTATGAGCAACGAGTTTTGGCTAAACGGAAATATTAAATTTAAAATAAATGATTCTAATTGGTTGCGTTGTTAAAAAATGTTGTACATTGTATGTTTTAATATTTTTTTATGTATGTCACTAGAATTTAGAAATATAAAACCTGTTTCAACTTCTAGAGATGTATTTTATAATAATAATAATAAGAACAATCAGTTTAATATCATATTTAAATATAAAGTTTGCGGATTGAGACCTTTATGAAATATCCAAAACTCGCTACTTGCATGCTAAGTCATTTTTCAGAAATCGCAAAAAACTTTTGGTAAGCTAAACAATGCTATTTGGGCTATTTTTTTTTTGTTGTTTTATTGGACTGGCATTTAATCTGTCCGTGTAAAAGCAAAACTATTTTCCTTTATAAATATAGCGACACTGAAGACTTTTACTTTGCAAGGAGCGAGTTTTGGAACTTTGCAGTATTGTTTTCCCAGTTTTGTAGCAGTTCTTCAAGGTACTGAATAGTTCGGCGGAAGGGTGGAACGCAGGATATTATATCAATTACTTTAATAATAAAAAAAAACAAAAAAAAGTTAAAAAAAGTTTTTAATTTGAAAGAAAACAGTTAAACAAAATTATAGACAAAAATTATGTGCTATGATAAGCATGTGCCTTCTTAAATACGTAGGTCTTCATCATCTTTGTAGTAATTTTCTTTATCATGGTCCTCGTTTGCTTCTTATCAACGTTATTATCCAAAATATTATGGTAAAACTTTAAACTTTCTATTTCTCGCCAGTCTACTCCAAAATGCTTCTGAAAAAGCTTGTCTACGTCAGCCAATTTTTCAGGCTTTGCGCTCACAGTGTAAGGTAATTGACGAGGCTTAATCATTTCGAGTGTTTTCCCTTTTTTTAAAATGCCTTTGGCAACGCCTAAATCCGACCGGTAGTGCTCCTCTCCTTGTACCGATATAGTTCCCCTTCTTCCTTTATTGATAATGATTCGTTTGCTTGGTGCAAACTTGAAATGCAACCCACCTGCTGATTTAAGCACACATGAAACCTCTGTTTTCCAGTCTGCAACAGCAACTTCTTCAATGACTTTTCGGACTGTTCCAAACTGAAAATTTTCAACCAATGTATCGACTTTTCTTATTTTCTTTTCTATGCGACCAAAGACTATATCTGCCGGTAAAAATGAATGGCCAACAACAGGAAACACTTTTGTTATCTTATTCACACCAGTCTCTGTATTTGATAACCACTTGCACAACATACCAGACACAATCATATTCTTGTTCTGACCAGGACAACCGTCGTAGAATAGTCTGATTTTCTGGATATTCGTCAAGTCACTTTTCTGGAGTTGATGAAAGAGAATTGAAGCTATCTCATTAGATCCTTTCAAACGCTCATGTTCACACCACGTATACATAAAGACAGAGTTTTCGTTTTGGGCGCTTTGTGAATCTCCAACGCTTATGGTAAAATTGTAGAGATACAAGTATGCTGCTTGATCAGGAACCCGGGGCAAAGCTAGATTTTTTTGACAGTCAAACGATAGTTTCATGATAGTTGGTTCCTCTACTTTTTCAACATGTCATAGAAGCACCTGGATTTCATTTTATGTGCCATTAGTTCAGTCTTATTTCTACCTAGCGGCGTTACAGATATTTTCGATCTTAGACTGATGCAAGTTGAACATGCATCATAATTAAAGATGTGCAAAAAGAACGAGTACTTTACTTTTTTTTCAATATCTACTTCTTTATTATACTGCTTCCATAATTTGCGTACATTGCAGTCACTCGGTAGGTAACGCCTTAAACTTTTGCCCCTTGTGTAATGCGATTCAACAAACTGCAGCTGGTCGAAGAAGCTCCTTACGCTCTTTCTAATTTCTGCATATTTGTTAGAGCAATGGTCGCCACCTCGTTTTTCTTTTGGCGATTTCCCATCTTGTAAAAAGTTTTTATTGATGTTTTGAACCCTGAACTTCGATATGCCCAGAATCTTCAAAAATGCCTTTTGACAAACCTAAAACCAGAAATGACATATAGATGCCTGTTTGAAAAATGAGCTATTGGCTAGGTAATGTAATCTTTCCATATAGTACCAAATAGATGAATACAAGAAAAAAAAAACTTCTTGGTTACAAACCTGCATATTCCCTCTGTTTTTTGTGCTTATAAAGTATTTAATGACAACTTGTGTTGATCTTTTGCAAGTTTGAGTTCTTTTTGGTAATGATTTCTGAGTACATTTAAGAATAAAGCAGTCTTGAGCCGATTTAGAGACATTAGAGTAGAATCTTTCATGGAATCTGCGAATATCTTGCATACTGAGTTGTTCACAAACCAAAACTTTTTTTTACCATGATGGCAGTCAGGCATTTGAGGAAGACATTTGGACTTGTATCTGAATAAAATATATGTGTCAAAACAGTACCTATTATTATTTAATACTAAATAATAGAAACTAATAAACACAGAATACTGAGCATAGTCAAACAATAATTTCATAATTTTACTCTTACCTATTAAGTTTGCTTATGTTTTTCTTCCACATTTCAGGCTGACGCATTCTTTTTCTTGTATGGTTCTCTTCTTCCATTATAACAAATTACAAATAATTACTCGAAACGTAGGATTAAAACAGAAAGGATACGAAGGATAGACGCGACCACCTTTGTAGGTTATAGTTGCGAGAAGCGAGTTTTGTTCTGTACTACGCAAGGAATCAATTTTGTTACTCACTTGTCAATTCAAGGGAATAGTTTTGGAACTCACATTCACTTTCAGATACTAAAACGAAGGTCATAGAGCGAGTTTTGTTAACCTTTTATCTCACTAACTGAAAGAACATACGCATATCTGTCAAAAAGCACTGTCATCTCAATTTAAAAAAAAAATGCAAGTAGCGAGTTTTGGAACTCAGCGCCTCAAATATAAAGCAATAAAATTTACTAAACAATTATTAATAACTATGTATATTATCGTTTAATATTGATCATTAAATGTTAAATACTCCACCTGATATATACACATTATATCTAATTTCTAAGTTCTCGTTAAAAACTATTAGTTTGTACTTTAAAAACTATTATTTATTATTATAGTAATTTCATTCATATAAGTATACTGAACATAGTTAGTGAGTCATTATCGTTATATGCTATCAAAATCTAGTTTGTTAGGATTACGGGAGTGAGCGCAGTGACCGTAGTCTAGTATACACTCTTCCGCACCCTACCATAGGGGTAGCAAATTGGTTACAATTTGAGGGTTTTCCCTAATACTAGTCATGTTAGAGGTTTTATGCAAAGAGAATAGTAGACGAGAGTAAACCTACATAATTTAAACTTACATGGTTATGGTAAAGTTAAACAATGTTTGGTATAAAAATTATTTGATATAATTGTTGGGTGAAGAACATATTATTCAACTCCATTTTACAAATATTATAGATGAATCATAAATACAATACTATACAAAGTGACTAATACAACAAATTGTAAATAATTTGTATGAATCATTAGAAAAATTGAAATTGAATTTTCCTGTAAGCTTCTGTAAACATTAATTAAAATCATAATGAATGAATATAGTCATATTATAAATTAACAGATTATGGCGGATGGTAACTTGATATTATTGTAAACACAATTGTATTATATTATCAAACCATTGGGTGCGTTTTTAAAGTGCTCTTGCTGTTCGAACAATTTTTGCACGAACAACTTTTTTGTTTGTTCGTGCAGGGTAATTTAAAAACAGCATATAGCACTCAAACGTCAAAAACATGTTTTCTAAGGTTATGTTGTTTGTTTTGCTTACATGCCCAGTGTTGTCAATTAATACAATTCAAATCTGCATCAAGTAAAATATTTAAAATCTTATTATTCTAGATTCACACATATTTTGTATGAGCGCATATTTCTTTTATACCTTATATTTTTATAATGTATATAAAACCGTACCCATGTTCTGATATAACCATGATAAATTTATTATTTTATTTTTGCTATGTGGCAACACTGTACATGCCCGTCATGCACCACCTCTTGACTAGGTGCGTGCAAATGTTGTTCGAACACTTGTTCGGGTTGTATTTAAAAACGCCTATTTTATTGTTCGAGTGCTCGAACCGCTGTTCGCGTCATTTAAAAACGCACCCATTATCTACTATAACCTATAAACTTATAATATGACATTTATTATGATTTTAATTAATGTGGCACAAGTACCAAACTGTTAGAAAAATTAATACACGCGGGAATTTCAAAAATCACATTTTATCATATATTCACAACTATAAGCAGAACTATAACAATTGTTATTTAAGAAAAATAACTTATAGCACAGTAAAAAGCCTACTAAGTTTAATGTCCAATGAAGTATAACTTCGACAAAAATATTACAAATTAATTTCAAAATTTAATAACCAATTGAAGGTTTTGGATTTTTATATATTTTGTTCTCAACACGTTGCAACAAACCGATTTTTAAAAAAAGAGTGAGTTCTGCTCGTAGTTTTATGACACTCATCAAACTGCCTCCTTAAAGCATATATTAGAGATGTGGGGATTTATTAACGAACGAAAAAATAATCCTAAAATGCCTGCTAGCCTGACGTACAACAACAGTAATCTACACAATGTTAATGATATAACTAATGCTTTTGCCTTTTTATTTTTGTACATTTTATTCCGTAAAAGACTGTATTTACACATTAAATTTTCAAAATATTTACCAAAATCCACTACTAGCAATTAATAGTTTTAATGAATTTGATTTAATTAATGCTGCAAAGTCTATAAAAGCGAATTTTACTATGGATCCTGACAATATTCCTGCATTATTAGTAAAAGACTGTTGCCAGATATTATCAAAGCCATTGCTGCATATTTATAATTTATTTCTAAACCAATCAATATTTCCTAATTGTTGAAAATTTTCTAAAATTATTTCTGTGTTTAAGAACTTAATTCGTAATGACGTGAAGAATTAACAGCCAATAACGTTAATATCTAATTTTGCTATATTGTTTGAAATAATTCTGTAAAAACCTTTATATTGTCACGTGAGTAATTTTATAAAATCTAATTAGCATGGCTTTGTGAAACGAAAATCTAGTTATGTAGTTTTACGGATGTTGTTTCAAAAGCCTTAGATGAGAAATATCAACTAAAAGTCATTTACACAGATTTGTCTAAGGTTTTTGATCAAGTTCAGCACACATTCTTATTAAAAAATTGCATTCATTTGGTCCAAGTGATGGCTTAATAAGTTTGTTGGCATCTTATGTTAACAACCGGGTCAATATTGTTGATCTAAACGGAATAAATTCACGCACATTCATACCTACTAGTGGGGTTCCCAGGGTTCAAATTATTAATTATATATATGATATTTTATTTTATTATATTATCCATGTACAAACGAGGCCTTTAGGCCGAGCGTCTATCAAATTTTACCCCCATTTTAAGGGTTCCTACCCCTTTTACCAAAAAAACGTCCAACTGTCAATTAATTGTCAATTTTCAACTGATCGATCTGAAATTTTTACACGAACTCAAACGATCAATACTCTACATGGATTTTTTTGTCGGGGTCCGTTTCGGCCCCCTTCACTAAATAGAGTCCCCTTAAATTTTTTTATCAACAGTATTTTTCATTTTGAAACGGCTGTAACTTTTTTATTCGTAAAATATCGCTGTGAAATTTTTTTCCAACGGTCTGTAAAACATGCTGAATTTTTAGAATCTACTTTCAAAAATCATTTTTATCCACGCCCCTAAAAGCACGAGCGGATATAGTAAATTTTATTTTTTTCAACCCAATTTTCAAATAATTTTCATTTTGTTATTTATGGGAATAATTTTGTTTTGAATTTTTTTTCAATTTTCTCCTTACTTTTTACGCTTAGGATAATTTTTTAAAACCACCCCTTCAAAAATACAACCTCTGCGATTTTAGCAAGAGCTGTTTTTTGCCAAAAACACACTTTTTAATTGATTGCTACCGAATGTTGTAAATAAATATTTTTTAATTTTTTTTTTTTTTGGTTCCATGACTTACTTTACACCCTTTTATGCATTCACTTTTTTTTAAACTACCCTTAAACTTTTTCAAAAACTCACCCCCAGGTACCTCCAAAATTACTCATGTTTGAGGTCATTTTCTATAAACGGTCGAGATGGGGCATATGGAATTTCGAATTTAACAACTATTAAACTGCAATTTGAGACTAACCGCGGATTTTTCAAAAAATCAGTAGCGGCGTGAGAATTTTTTACTCGAACGAGACATCTGACGCAAAAAATGTATTTTTTGAAATCGAAAAAAATTTTAAATCAAATTTGAGTAGGCTTAACACATTTTTTATTTAGGTCTTTGTTTTTCACCAGTGCCGTCCCAAAATCAGCATTTTTAGCTATTTTTTGAGAGTGTGCTATTGATTAACCCGGACACAAAAATTTGTTTCATAGTCTCAAATTAAAGATCCAACCTTGCTCTACAAATTCTTATTCTTATCATTTTTTGATATACAAAGAAATAAACCAAAAGTTGATTTGCGCCAAAGAATAGAAGTGCCCAGATGTTTAACGTAGAGAGTTGCACATAGTCTTATTCAAAAGAGGAAGAGTTTTTTAACAGATCGTAGTATCAAATTTTTAAAATTTTGTTTACAACCCTGTTTATGAATTTTCAAAAATAACAGTTTTTTTTTTTTAAACAAGAAGCAATTTTTTTACAGATTTTTAAACGCCAGATTTGTGTTTCTGGGACCAAAATTAGTCAAAAATTACTGATCCTCCTTCCTTCCTCCCGCAATCGACTCCCACTCTGCCGCATTGCAATTCATTCGTGCTGAACCGGTCCATCTCGTCTTCTTGCAATACCTTTGCTAATGTTCCCGCGTACTATTCTATAAATTGAACCTGCTATCATTACCTCGATGACCTTTCTGCTAATGTACTTTGTATTACACACCTCTAAGACCGGTCTATGTGTGAATAACCTCTGATAGCTAAATTACACCCCTTAAAGCTCCCCTAGCCATTGTGTAATTAAATCTCTATTACACCCCTAAAAGCTCACCTAACCATTGTGTAATTAAGTCTCTTTTCTCTAAGGTAAAGAGTTACCAAACCTATTTATTAACAAATATAGCAATCTATAACTAGTCCATTATTTATTTACCTTTAACAGTACCTCAGACGTTCTATCTGTACGTAAATAACAATATTTATAAAACATTAACTATTATAAATAATGCTAACAAAAACTACTGTTAACAATATGTACTTTAAAGACGCTACCCTTCTGAATTGTTTATAAACAAATATCAAAGTTTTAATGATTTTTTAGTTTTCAAATAATGAAAGATAAAAATAACAAATATAATAAGTGCAAGTGAGAAAACAAATGTTGCTATGAACAAAAGTAATGTTGTTAAGTTAATGTAAGACAAAGCATATTAAATACAATAAGTGTGAGTAAGAAAACAATAGTAATTTTTATTATTGTGCTATTACAATACTCAGGAAAAGATACAATTGTATAAAAAAAATTAATTTAAGTCATGAAATTTTATATGTATAAAAATGTTTTAAATCATTTATTATTTTTCATTTAATTTATTGTTATACCATTATAAGAATTTATTAAATTATTATTATATATTATTTTTTACAATCAACAATGTATATCTGTTTCGCTCACTCATATTGGTAAAAATAAATTTTCCATAGTGCCCATAATACATAAAAAGCACTAGGATTGTTTTTATATCACGTGTGCTATCGAAATTTATTTTCATCGTAGTAACCCTTTACAATTTAGTATTGTTTATGCTAGTATAAACGAACTTTGATTGTGTTGTGTTTTGTGGAATTGATTAATATCATTGACGTAAACGCATTTACAAATTATATTTATTTGTATTTTTCTAATACAACAAGTGTTACGCCCAGTTATACCTATTTATTTTTTTAATAACTGACGCAACGCACGTTGAACCTCCCAACCACCACACCGTGCTTGAACGTCGTAACTTAATTAATTATCACTAATTTATCCATTAATTCATTGCCGTCAAACCATGCGACCACATCTCTTCACTGCGTCGATGTTACTGATCCTCCTTCCTTCGTCCTGCAAAAACCTGCACACTATTATTAATACATTTTGTCTAATTAATAAATATATACGTATATCTCTAGCACAATTCCAATTGTTATGCCAGAATCCCTATAATTATATCAATACATGGTATACTACCAATTATCTAATTAACAAAAAATAGCACCAATATTGAAAAAACTCATAAATAAAATGATACAAACAGGTGAATACCCACAAATACTTAAAAAACAAATAATAAAACCAATATACAAAAAAGGAGAAAAATCAAAATGTGAAAACTATAGACCAATATCACTTATATCAGTTCTGAGCAAAATTACAGAAAAGGCAATATATAACAGATTAATGACACACATAAACAAACATAATATTATAAATAAAAAGCAATACGCATTCCAAAAAAAAATCAAACACAATGGGCATAACAACTGATATAATACAACATATAGCAGAAAAGTTGGACAAGAAACAGTATGTTATACCAATATTTATAGACATGAAGAAAGCTTTTGATACCATTGACAAAAACAAATTGATTAAAAAAATGGAGTTATTAGGAATAAGAAACACAAATTTAAAACTGTTAAAAACATATATTAAAAGCAGAACACAACGAACACAAATAAACAACATACTTAGTAAAACAACGGAAGCAGAATATGGAGTACCACAAGGTGGAGTGTTGGCACCAATACTGTATATACTATACATAAATGATATATATAATATAAATCTGACTGGTGAAATATATACGTATGCTGATGACACATGTATTATATATCACGGAAAAAGTAAAGAAGCAATAGAAAGAAACATAAATGCAGACATTAAGAAACTAACTAAATGGTACGACGAAAACATACAAACAATAAATGAAGAAAAAACAACTTTTATGGTAATAAGACAAAAAAAACACAAAAGATATTGACATAAAAATTGTAATAAATAACATACCAATTACTAGAACAAAACAGACAAAATACTTAGGAATAATATTAACCGAGAAACTCACCTGGGATGCACATATTAACAAATTATTAAAAGAAAGCGCAGCAACAATAGGAGCTGTCTATAGAGCCAGAAAATGCATACTAAAAGAAACAGCAATAAGTATATACCACTCACTTTATTTAGCAAAAATTAACTATTTAATAAATATATGGGGTGAAACAACAAAAACAAATATACAAAAAATCCAAAGACAACAAAACAAAATACTTAAAATAAAACATAAACTTTCAAAGCTAACACCAACAGAAGAAATATACAAAATAATTATCGAAACAAACATTAACGAAAAAATAAAAATAGAAAAATGCAAACTAATATATAAAGTTAAAAATAAAGAAATTAAAACAAATCTACAAATAATATTAAACAAAGAAATTCACGGACATAACACGAGAAGAAGAAGTAATATATATGTACACACAACAAGAACAGAAAAAGCGAAAAAAACAATACTAGGAAATGGACTAATCACGTACAATCAACTACCTGAAAATATAAAAAAAACGAAAACTTTTAAAGAATTTAAAACAAAAATAAAAGAACACTACATAATAACAAGACTAAAAAAAAACAAATTAATTAAAAAAAGAAAAAAAAAAAAAAATGATAATGCACACACAAAAAAAAAAAGAAGATAAATGGTGCCCCGAATACGAAGCTCTGCAGCTGACCATACATGGAAAGATGCAAAGCAGCAAGTGGGGAGAGAAAAAAAAACTTACTTAACAATTTATTATTTATAATTTATATGACAATAAATAAAAAAAAAAAAAAGAAACACATCCCCAAGGTATACTCTAATACCAGTTGTGTTTATAACTGCTCCTTATCGCTGTAATGTGCCCTGCATACAACCCCTAGACCTAACTGTCCTTTGTAAGCTTGACAATCTTTTGCAGTTATTGTGCAACCCCAAGGCCTCAACTGCCAGTGCACAACATACTTTTGGCTGTTACGTATGAGGCCCTACTGCCAGATACAGTGTTATTCACACAACTTCAAAGCCTCGGCTGCCAGTGTGTGAAATAACAATCTTTTTAGCCCTCCAAGCATGCTATAGCTATCAGTACCTCGATGACCTTCCTGCCAATGTACTTTGTATTACACACCTCTAAGACCGGTCTATGTGTGAATAACCTCTGATAGTTAAATTACACCCCTTAAAGCTCCCCTAGCCATTGTGTAATTTAGTGTGTATTATACCCCTAAAAGCTCCCCTAGCAATTGTGTAATTAAGTCTCTTTCTCTAAGGTAAAGAGTTACCAAACCTTTTCATTAACAAATATAGCAATCTATAACTAGTCTATTACTTATCTACCTTTAACAAAACCTCAGTCGCTCTATCTGTACGCTAATAACAATATTTATAAAACATTAACTATTATAAATAATGCTAACAAAACCTACTGTTAACACAAGTAGTTAAAATTTTTATTAATTATGCCAAGTAAAAGAAAAAAGAAAAATTTGGAGAAATATCGTAAAGGATTGGCAAAAAAATCAGATGATGAAACTTTTGAATCTTCTGCATCATCCTCTTCGATTGGTAAGCATTCTGTGCTTTATCTTATAAAAGTAGAATGAATTTTATTATAAACGTTTTTAGATTTAAAAGTAACGCAAGAAGAGCGAAATAGCAAGAGAATTAATGCTTTATACAGGGTGTAGATTAATTGGCGGACAAACGCCTTTTAACTTTGTAGACCGTGCCAAAAGAAAACAAAAATCTAATTTCAAAATGCTGAGAAACTCTTCGTTTGGCCTCACTACACTACTACAATTATTGTCAATTTGAATTTGTTTACGATACAACTATAAAATCAGAAATAAAATAAAATAATTGTATGAATACGATCGATAATCATTATATTCTATTATTTTGCCGGCGCAGGAACTGCTGCTGGTGGTGCCACTTCTTCGGCAAAGGCAGCAGCATTTCGATTTTGTGAATCTAAATTTGGTGTTTAAAGTGTGGAAAAATGACGTTCGGAAAATATTTTAAAACTTACGATAATTTCTAATGAAGTCGTCCATCTCCGTGTCCTCATTCGGCAAATCCGTAAGTAGGAACATTTCTGCTATCGAAACACAAAAAAAAATTATTGAAAAACACTCCTCAGAGAAAAAATTTAAAAGATTACTCGACCAACAACTTTAACAACCAAACAAAAAATTAGAAACATTAATCGACAAACTTTTACGACTGGACACTAATCGACTAACTATAGCTACTCGACAAAACTTTAAAAATGAAACACTGTTCGACTAACTTTAACAACTGAACGACGTGCTCCGCCAAGTTTTCCGCGCTCGAAAAACTCATTAAACAGGCGACGCCGCCGTCATTCGTCGGCATTCCGCGTGCGTCGCAAAAATGCGAATCGAATAAATAAAAACGATCCGCCCGTTTGAACACCGAAACTGACTGCAGATCAACACCATAAAAAATTGCGGCAAAGCTTTGCGCAACGTAAAAAAATCCGTCTCTTTCTCTTTCTAAAGAACCGAACACGTCCTGGTTCTCTTTCAGAGACACTCGCACCTTGATCCCGCTCACCACAAACTTCGAACAACTGATCGCCGTAAAATTCGGCGACCACAACGCTAACGACCGCGCAGGCCGTGCATGTTCTGCCCGCCGATTCGAAAGAAAAAACCGAATTATTTTGATTGATCGTACCCCGTAGAACTGAAAACTCGAAAAAAAGGTATTAAAAAAAATCGGAAAAAAAAGTTGAAAAATTCAAAACGATTACTAAAATAATGCGCAAATGTACACAGTAAAAATTTAGTCAAAATTTCCAAAATCGTCGATCCGAACATGTTTATTATATATATAAATAAAAAACATTTTATAAACTGTTGTATAAAAAGCAGTCTTTACAGCCGCAAAAGATTAATCAATGAAATCATTTTTTAATATATAAAATTAAAAAAATATTTTGACATCAACAAAAGAAACTTATTTATTCGTTTTGAACATCATTTTGAACCGCTTTTTATCAAATAAAACAAAACAAAATTTTTTTTTGAAATATTGAAAAATAAATAACACAATATAATTGAACAGAAACAAAACAAATTAAATTTTAATACCTTGCAAATCGACACATTCTACGTATAATTAAAGTAAAGAAAATTATGTAAAAAACTTACCCTCGCCGACGATCCGATTTTCCTCGTCGACAGCCTGAACGCCCTCGCTGACAACCGGTAATAAAGGAACGGGGGACTTCTTTTGCCGTTTCTTCTTTGGTTGGACCAGAATCGGTTCCTCGACCTTAACCTTAACTCTCTTCTTAGAAGTTCTCGTCAACGCGACAGGTTTGACCTGTCGGCGAGACGACTTTGTCACTGGAGAAAATATAAAAATATAAACCGGTCAAACAAAAAATGTTGTGTGTGTGTTGGTTTTAAGTGTCTGTGATTATTTGTTTTTGTACACATTTAAAATTGTATGTCAGTGTTGACTTTAACACGGATTTTTGCATTGCAAGATTTATTTAAATCTTAATTGTATTTTTGTTTGATTACAAACGCGTGTCGTCGCTCTAAATCCCAGAGGATTCATCGTTTGTGCTTTTGTTTGATTACAAACGCGTGTCATTGCTCTTAATCCCAGAGGATTCATGGTTTGTCGATTTATACTCAATCGTGCTCTCGCAATTTAGTGCAGTCTAATTTTTCTAATACGTAATATTATAATTTGTATAAATTATACAGAACAGATCCAGTCACATAAAATCAACAAAGTTATTAGAAGAATGTAGATAAGATGGCATAAAACATATTTTTTTATGTTATTGATCCGTAACATAAAGAAAATATAACATTTTAATATTGTATCAAGTGTAATAAAAGTTTCATTATTTATATATGCTTAATCAAATGTTGTATATTTTATAACACATAATTGGCAGTATTCCCTATATTCTTATTAGCGACGTTAATTAATATTTAGAAGTTTAATAGGTAATATTTTAACTTGGTAACTGATTGACCAAAAATTAATTTCAACAACAATTTGAAAGAATAGGCCCCGAATAACTGTTTAATTAATCTAAGTCAGTCAAAGTTGATTATTTTACTTTGTCCTACTCTTACTCAATTATGAAATCGCTTCTAAGGTGTATTAAAGTAATCAACTGTCATTTGCTTACGTAATTATTAAAATTATTATAATTCATCATTAATAAAATGTTTATCGTATACGTAACTACTAAAATTATAATTAATTGTTCGACATAATAAATAGTCATTGTTATACTTAAATATTTAAATTATTATAAATTAGTATACACCATTCTGTAAGCCCTGCTGATCCTTATCGAACTGGACCTTGTAGCTTCTCTTATTTTATTCCTGTTTTTTTTTGTGTTCATTGCTGCATGTTTCTGCGGCGTATAACAATTTGCTTCTTGTTGCTGTTGCTAATAACTTTCTGGCTTCTTCTCCTGGACCTCCGTTGTTTGGCATGAGTCTACCGAGCTTTCTCTCCATTTCCTTTGTTCCCATGACTGCTTTCTTAACCTGTTTGTTCCATCCCTTTGCTTCAAGTGTCACCCCAAGGTATTTGATTTTTTTCCCTACGGTTATCACTTGGTCTCCTACCTGTATCATACCTGTTCCTCTATTAGTCCTCTTAGTCGATAGCCAGGCCGCTTCTGTTTTTTGTGTTGCTAATTTTAAACCCTTATTTATCATCCATAACTGTATCATATCTACTGCCAGCTTTAGTCTTCCTTTTAGTATATCCATTTCTACGTTCCTACCTACTAGTGCTATGTCGTCCGCAAATGCCGTTATTGTCACGCCTTCCGGCAACCTCATTCGAAGTAACTCATTATAAACAAGGTTCCATAGTTTTGGTCCTAGTGCTGAGCCCTGTGGTACCCCTCTCTCGTAAGTTTGAATCTTCCGTTCATGGTCACTAGGTTTCTACCCTGTAAGTTCCGTTCTCTTTTCTTTGCCGCCTCTATAATTGCTTCTCATAACACGCTGTTAAACGCGTTCTGTATGTCCAACGCTATCATTACACAGTGTTGTCTTTTCCTCTGCGTTCCGCTGTTTGCTTCTTTTGCTAATGCTTTTACTTTGTCAATAGCTCCTAAGGTTGTTCTTCCCTTGGTAAATCCGTATTGTTCTTTTTCTCTTCCTCTTTTTTCTTCTATTTCTTGTTCTATTCTCCGTACAATGACTTTCTCCATTATTTTAGCTAGTGTGTTCATTAAGCATATTGGCCTGTATGAAGTCGCTTTTCCTACTTCTTTCTTTTTCTCAATGAGTACTAGGGTGGCTTCTTTCCAACATTTTGGAAAAAAATCTGTCTTTCAGGCATCCATTGATTATTTGAGTTATTTCTACCTCATTCCCGTCTAGAGCTGTTTTAACAATCTCTGTTGTTATTTCGTCCGGACCTGTTGCTTTGTTGTTAGACAATTCTTTTATGATTTCCTTTTCTATTATCTCTTCTACTGTTGCCATGACTGTTTCTTCTTCTTCTTCATTTTCTGGTTCTTCTACAGGTTCTCTCCTGGGAAACAATTTTTTAATTATCACTTTTTCTCCTTCTTCTTCTTTTTTTAGGTTGACTCCCTTTGCTCTTGCTCCTAGTTTATTCATCACTATTTTGTACGGTTTTCCCCAAGGATCACCGTCTATAGATTCCATCATTTCTTTTCAGCATCTTCTTCTGCTATCCCTGATTGTCCTTTTTTAGATTATTCTGTCGTTTTTTAGTTCCTCTTCCGTTTCCTCTGTATTTTCTCCTCTTTTTCTCTGTCTTTTGACTTTCCTTCCTGTTTGTATTGTTTTTTGTCTGTATTCTTTTATTTCCTCGCACCACCAGTATGGTCCTTTTCGCCCTCCATCTCTTAGCTCGGATGCTAGCTCGCACTGTGTAACCAAGCCTTAAGTCAATGTTTGGTTGATTAAATTGGTTAGTGTAACAGACCTTGTTCCCCGCTAATTTAATCGTATCATTCTATGTCTATAAATGGGCCCTGCTCTTTTGACTTCCGCTGCCCATCATAGCTTTGGCCACCCGAGGCAATTACACATGTATTATGAAAAAGTTCAGAGCTACTGATAAAATTGTTTAATGAAATTTTACAAAAAGGGGCGTTACACTGTCAGTAATACTGACATTTAAAAATACTGACAGCATCACAAAATCCGGCATCAGTATTTTGTCCGCCTTTTACAGTTATTCCAAATTGCCACTATTTTCCTCAGTATCATAAAAGACACTGACTAGTACAAAAGTATTTTAGTATAGATAATCGAAACAAAAGCATGCCTTGCAATAGTTTTCGCTTTTTTGCTGAGCAGTACTCGCACACTGTATTATTAAAAGGAATTCTCATGACAGATGCAGACGACTACATAAATTATTTTTGTATGAGTAACGATTTGTATAAGAAGTTATTAACATTGTTACAACCTTTCTTGCAAAGATACAAATATGAGAAAGTGAATTTCAGCTGACAAAAGATTAGCAGTTACTTTAAAATACTTCGCTACGAAAAGGTACTTTGAGGATTTGAAATTGTGAGCTCTAAACCGGAAGAGCTGGAATGAAGTCGCAGAGGAAGCCAAAACCTATTTAGGGTTGTAGAGCTCAAGGAAGAAGAAGATATGAAAGTAAGTACTTGATTTAATTTAAACTTTGCAGCGCAATAAAAAAATCACTATTTTGGGGTGCTTGATTTAAAATTATTTTGAATGCGTCTTGCCCTCTTCCCCTTATGTAATTCCTAAAAAAAACAAAATAAATATATATTTACACATTGCATTTTATAAAAGTTTACAAAACAGAATATTATTACATAGACAAACTTAAAAAAAAAAAAAAAAAAGAATCCAAATTGTTAAATTAATCGGTAAAAGTTATATTATACTGCCCGGCATCTTCTTGTAATTGTGAATATCCTTTAATAATTATTTTTTTCCGATTTTGTAACTCGTGGTATGAAGGAGTAAGTAGAGATGTTACTGTAGTAACGTCAGATGGAGAATTCAGATATGAGCCGCTATAAATGGACGATGATAGACTACTCACAGGAACTTGGTTAATGTATATCAATTTTCTGTTTAAAGTTCCTAGGCTATCTTCAACCAGAATGTTATCGATACCTTTTTCAGCAAACACTCTTTGATGTGGATCTAACGTTTCCAGCTTCTTACCTCACATTATGGCAACTGTAGGTACTGGTTTCTGTACCGTAGCAGAGCCTTCTAAAAATGAGGATACTTTTTGTAGAAGCTCATTATGACGAGCAACAAGCCCAAGTGTTCGTTTTTGTTTTATTGCTACTGGCATTGGTGCGTTATCAGTCGATGAGCGTAAATATATACCTTGTGACTGAGAAGATGATTTACCGCTTTCCTGTTGACCTTCATTTGTGCAATCACCAAAATCCTCCTTCAAAATTTTGTTCTTAGGGTTATCCGTATTAACCTCAACATTTTCATTTAAACCTGGTGATTCGTCTTCCAACATTATCAAAAAAATAATCAAAACTAGTAAAATTTAAAACTATTTAGCTCGCAAAACACAGCAATATAAACAAACACAACAGCTGCAGTGACCCACTGTACTAAAGTACTAATATGAAATGATCTTACATTATCAGTATTACTGTCAATATCCCCACCACTTTATTGGCGTGGCCATATTATTAGAGAACTGATGTTTGTATTACGAAATATCCGGAAATACTTAAGTATTTTCGTCATTCCGTCAGTACTAGTCCTTACACGATAAAACTCGTTTTCTGGCTAGAATAATTAAGCATTGGTTAATTGCAGTTACACCTTACTCGTTTTCTGGCGAACTTACTGATGACGTCATGTATTACTCAAGTATGCTTTGGCAACATGTTACTGAGGCTTACGGAGCTACCGACCTCCGCAACAGAAAGCAATTAGATACGTTTTATATTCATTATGCTCCAAAATGTACTGTCAAGCATTTTAATTGAATCAACATTAAAAGTGAGTTATTTATATTTTCACTAAGATACTTTTCCAATGCTAAACTATTATTGAATAATCCATTTTAAATTTTAATAGTTAAAAAACGTAAACATACAACTGTCACTGTTACTTTTTTGGTTACTTTTCATTTTCTAGTGAGTAACTTTTCACAGACGTTTATATAAAATGAAGATTGTACTGGGGTTTGATCACTTGCAATGCGGATTTTTTATTTTTTTTTTAATTTTACACAGAAGCCTTACTAGTTAATATTAATTTTACGCGGCAATTGTTACATATTGCCGAGTCGTACTTGCCTAATCTGAATGGATTTATTTTATTATGATTAATTTTCAACATTGCCATAATTTCACGTACGTTATTAGTAATTTCACGTACGTTCAACGGTACAAAGTAACTTCATGGCGAGTTAGACCAGAATTAAATATTTACATTTATCACACTGCAGATCTTTTTCGATATTGCAAGCATTGTCGCATATACCACAGTTTATAATTAAAGGCTCGCATAAATAAATAAGTAGTATCAATATTATTTATGCGAGCCACAACCGTCTGTTTTTGTTCGCGCTGGCCAACAAATTATTGACTTCAAAAAAATGTTAGATACGCTCTGCAGGTTATCAACTTGTTTCTAATCAAATAGTTCACTCACCGCTTTACAAATTACATAAAAACGATCATTAAAGAATTACTAGACTCATTCAACTTTATTAGACATTCGTTAATCTTAAAAAATTTGCACTGGTTCAGATCAAATCGACACAATATTATTAAAGTAAAAAATTTATTTTTATAATACAAAAAAAAAATGATGATCTACAGTCATGATGTAACTTTTTTTCTTCCAAAAAGTTACATGATAATAAAACTCCAAATTTTTGCCTGTAATATAGTGCATAACTTTTTTGAAATTATTTATCTTAATTTGTTTTATGGGAACTGGCTCCTTATAAGCGTGTTCAGTTAAAAGCCATGGACTAAGTTTATTTTGCTTTAACAGTTTAAATAAATGCGAAATAAAACCAACAATATACGCCTAACTTGTGACATAACCAGGGGTTGAATTATTATAGACAAACTGTCTATAGCTGCTAATACCAAAACTTTCATTGTCTGCAGTGCCTGCTACGTTTGTGGTTTTTCGTAACTAATTTGTTTGACATTAAATACCTCACCCCACAGCCTATACGGCTTCCTATTAAAGGTTTATGAGCTTGGGTCTTGAACTTCCCGGTACTCAAAATGGGGCGGTCTTTAGTCGGTAGGCACTTTCCTCGTGAGAGTGAATCCGACACTTTGAGTCTGTTTTTAAGAATTTACCGCCTGATCACAAAAAAAAATTGACATTAAATGAATTATTTTTTTTCTGCAAGATGTTTTCATGTATATTCTTCTGGGATATATACACAATCTCTTCAATGTTCCAAAATCTCTATCACAGGGCAAAAAAGGATGGGGAAATTATAGTAGACTTTGTTGAATCGTTTGGTTGTTTGTAACGCTAAGAGAAATCTTACCATAGCGTGGTTAATTTTGCACCTGATTTGAGGTTTTCCAAATTTAAGACTATAATTTTCATTAAAATGTTTTAAATAAAATTCATATTTTGAACTTTTTTTACAAAAAGACTGTGCATGATTTTTACATGTAAATTTGCATCCAAGTATAACAATACATTGTTTTTACAGAATAATGGAATGTCTTAAGTGGAAAAACTTCAATATTATATTTTATATTAACAACACTACAGCGACTGCAAGATAGTATTTTATTTTTGGCTTTACTTAAAAAAAAAATGAACTTTACAAATGAGCCTGATTGTTCCTAAAGGTTCCCCATAAGAAAAATCCAGTGAATTCAAGTTTGGTAAAATATCCGGTATATACGGTATTGGTCCGTATCGTCAAAAAAAATCGCATGGTGCTAAATCAGGAGAGCGTGCAGGTCAGTTGAGATCCTCTCTGAGAGAGGTAAAACGTGCAGGAAAAAAATCGTGAAGTTTCCTGGGAATTGTGTTTCTCTAATACCGCAGCAATCAGAAAAGAACACATTTGCGTTTCGGGGAAGAGTGGCGAGCATGTTTTTACTACATATTTGTCGCGTTACATAATCCTGTGTTTTGGACCATGACCATTTTATAAAGATGCAGATGGAGTACATTGTTTTTAAGCAGATTGTTTCGGAGATTTCTGTACTGTTGCTCCATCTGGGTGTTGGCGTTCATGAGGGGAAACTGCAAACCGTGCACGGAAAGCACGCTGCACCGCAATAATTGAGTGGGCGTTTGAAAAACAGGTCTTAACGCAAAATGAGCGTTCTTCTATCAACCACTGCATTGTTTTTACTGGGCGGAGCAAGAACAAAAACTTCCCATTTTACCCCATCCAAGGAGACCGCCCTTCACTTTTTCCGGCTACATGGGCCTACACAACATTCTTCTCAAAATAGCAAAGTGCCGCGCTCCACCCTGTATTTTGTAGTTAAAGTAGTGATGGGTAAACTCGAGTCATTAATCGATTCTGAATCGATTATTAAAGCATCTCGAGATTCTTGAGTCATTAATTTAAACAACTCGAGTCATTTACAACTCGAGTCATTTTTGAAGACGAGTCATTGACATTAGCTACTCGAGTCATTATAAACTCGATTCATTGCCGACTCGTGCTGTTTTAAATTTGAAAATTTATCTATTTAAAAATAAATAATGAATTCAAGAAAATCAAGAAATATATACGCTGCATCATCGAGATTCAAGACCGAGAGTATAAAAACTTCTGTTAACGATAAAATCATGTTTGCATTATGAAGAATTGTTGAAAATTGAAGCGTTATTAAATTATTTAAAAAATAAATGTGTTATTATTAATATATCAGTAATCTTATCTAACTAATTACTATTACATTAGTAATGAATCTCATGTACAATTTCATTTAATTTTTTCATAAAAAAAAAAACGGTCATCAACTTCGCACGTCCCAAACAAAAGTCATAATGTATTAATGCTTTGCATAAACTCTAAAACGTGCAAATTTATTCGGTTCTATTCAGTGGGCTCGGTATAGTTTATAAATAGTCTAGATTCGTTGAATGGTGGATCCATTCAGGTTAAAATATAAAATAAATAATATATTTTTTATCGATATATAAATTTAGTGCAAACAAAACTACACAAACTGTATTAAAAATAATAATTTCTATCAGTTTTTATAATCGATTCAGGGACTCGCATTTTATAATCGATTCAGGGACTCGCATCGCTTTCTAGAGAGCCACATTGATTGTACTTCTCGATGCTCGGCTATGGATTCCGATGCGGGTCTGGTAATCGATTATAAAAGTAGTAACTACTTTCTCGAGACAATTGTTATTTTCGCACAAGCGAGATGTGCGGGACTCGAGTGGTTTAAAAGCAGTTACTACTTTTGGTTAGATTTAATCGATGACACATCTATCTGCTTGCCATTTCATTCACAGCCGATATTTTTGTTTGCGTGATTGTGATATTAATTAAATGTATAATTTTTTTGATTTAAACATTAATAAAAATAATGTTGTTTTTTAATTACTAAAATGTTTTCAGTTGTTAAATAAATTATTAAACTGATTTTTTTTTATTGTGTAAAACAGTTTGTTTTTTTTAAATAAAACACAGATAATGTTATTATTTATAACATTTAAATTAATTTATTAATTTAAAGTATATTAACATAACTGAAATTTTGCCGTATTCTGTATATTTTTAACAGCGATGTTAATTAATATTTAGAACGTTGCTAGATAATTAAAAAAAAAAACTTCGGTAACAATAAATTGGAACGTTACACATGGATTTTGGTGGCGTCCGGTTGATTCGTTGAAAATACTCATACATGTGTCGCCACTCATTTAAAACCTTGCTCGGTGGACATCCTTCCAAACGGATGCATTTTCACTGAATCGTTTCTAACGCATACATAAGATGCTTTCCTTTCACAAAGAGCGCTACGCCCCGCCCCAACTTGCTCAGAGTTTCCTACTCCTCTCTCTTCATGCACCACTATCGTTGTCGGTGCATCAAGCTCTTTGACATGTGCCAACACCAAATAATAAAATGTATCTAATATTTACTACCAACTTACTTATTTACTAATGTAATTTAATTAATTAACTAATAATTTATTATTATATTATAGATATGGAAATCACGGAATATGAAGTGTTGCTTTTAAGCAAAAAAAAAAGTTTGCTCGTGGTCATATAATATGACCACCTACTTAATTAAATCTATGGCAAACCATAGGGATGATTTAATTACGGGACTGCTATTACTATTTCAGTGTCGCGCAAGTCGACAAAAATCGTCCCGATTTGGGGCGGCAGCCCCAAATCGGGACCTCGCGAGGCCTTTAGGCCGACCGTCTACCAAACTTTACCCTTTATTTAAGGGTTGCAACCCCTTTTACCAAAAAAAACGACCAACTGTCGGTTATCTTGTTCCATCTTTGTCAAACTTTAACCGATCAAGCTGAAATTTTTACACCACCTCCGACGATAGACTTTCTACATGGAATTTCGCGGTCCGATTCGGCCCCCTTTACCAAATGGAGCCCCCTTAAACATGAAATATTTTTTTCATCAATTTTTTCATTTTCTAACGGCTGTAACTTTTTTATTCGTGGAAATATCGCTCTGAAAATTTTTCCCAAAGGTCCGTAAAAAATGTTGAATTTTCAGAATCCACCCTCAAAATTCATTTTCATCCACGCCCCTAAAAGCACGAGCGGACATAGTAATTTTTTTTTTTTTATTTTAATTTCAAATATTTTTCATTTTCTTATTTATGCGAATAATTTTTTTTTGAATTTTTTTTTAGTTTTCTTCTGACTTTTTACGTTTAGGATAATTTTTTTAAAACCACCCCTTGAAAAATACAACCCCTGCGATTTCTGCAAGGGCTGTTTTTTGCCAAAAACGCATTTTTTAATTAATTGCTACCGGATGTTGTGAGTGAATAATTTTTTTTGAGTTCCTTGGCTTCCCTTACACCCTGTTATGCAATTACTTTTTTCAAAAACTACCCTTAAACTTTTTCAAAAACTCACCCCCAGGTACCTTCGAAATTACCCATGTTTGAGGCCATTTTCCACCCTTTTCTAAAAACGGTCGAGATGGGGCGTATGGATTTTCGGATTTAACAACTATTAAACTGCAATTTGAGACTAACCGCGTATTTTTCAAAAAATCAGTAGCGGCATGAGATTTTTTTCCCCAAAAAACGTAGATTTGTAATAACTCGAGTAAATTTGACCCTAGGAGGGTGAGATATGAACTAAAAAATTCCTTTTGATAACCTCTTTCTTATATCTGACCCCCAATTTTTTTACACAAAAAAATTTCAGTTCAAAGTTGAAAATTGCGTTTTTAAAAAAAGGCAAGTTGGGGCCCCGATCATCTACCCCCAATTTTCATTTTACGTAAAAAATGAATATAGGTTCATCGAAAGCCCTCATCATTCCGCAGAGCGTAGGCTATCGAGCGCTCCGATTGGTGCTTTTGTTTTTAAGCAGTGGCGTGCCAAAATCGGCGTTTTTTGCTATTTTTTGAGAGAATACCAATGATTAACCTGGCCACGGAAAAAATTGTAGTTAGTCTCATAAGAAAGACCCATTCTTGTACTTAAATTTTTTTGATATCTGTAAAAATAAACCAGTGGCGGTTTGACAAAAATTGGAAAAACGCGATATCTGGCTAAAAATTGGTTTGCGCCAAAGAATAGAAGTGCCCAGGAGTTTAACGTAGAGAGCTGCGCATAGTCTTATTCGAAAGAAGAAGAGTTAGTTAACAGAATGTAATATCATTTTTTTGAATTTTTGCCTACAACCGTTTTTATGAATTTTCAAAAATGACAATTTTTTTTTTCGAAAAAAACAAGAAGAAATTTTTTTTCAGATTTTTAAATGCCAGATTCGTGTTTCTCATACCCAAATTAGTCAGAAATATGATTTTCATCAAAATCGGCAAGGGTAAAAAATGCACTCCTAAATTGCCGATAAAAATATTCGATAAGTTTTTACCTTTTTGCACTAAAAAATTCATAACTTGAGAACGGTCGGTAGTAGAGACTTCGAGTAAATTATTATTTTTAGAATATCACAAGGCATTACATTAAAAATTCAAAATATTTTCAAAAAATGTTAACCCTTATTTTTAAGGTAAAAACAAAAATTCACATTATTAGCCACCATTTTTAAACGGTTCAACTTTTGTCAATTTTTATTTTTTTGTTAGATAGGGTTCATCAAGAGCATTCCAACGATGTATAATAAGTCATTTTAACCTGTTAAAAAAATATTTTATTTTTTTGAAACAATTTTTACGACCTATAGCAAAAAATTGCTGAAAAAAATATTTTTTTTAAATATGACAAAAATGAACTAAATTGAAGTCTAGCATCACAATAACATGTAAAAATAATTTTTAAGACAAATTTTTATTACTTTAAGGTTTACCGCCCAAAATTTAAAAATTTTCTTCAAAAAACACTATTCACATGTGACACCCCCCGTAACAAACTAGCCCTTCCGGGACAGTCAAAACAACAATCAACATGCAACCTCCCCCCCGACAAACTAGCCCCGCAGGGCCATACAAGAAACACTATTCACATGCGACTTTCTTCCCAACAAACTAGCCCCGCAGGGACAGTCGAAAAACACTATCCACATGCATAAAATAATTGGAAATACACTCCCCGACAAACTTTCCGTTGTTATAAAATAATTAGAAAATACATATAATAAATTTTAATTATACTTTTTGAATATTTTTCCATAATAGTTATTTATTACGGCGGCCTGTAATAAAAAATAATTTTAAAAAACAATTTTATTAAATTTATAAATAAAATACTTACATTTTGACGACGGCGGCGTCTACCTCCGCGGCTTCTTTGGCCATCGCCCCATCCTCATCTGCCACCGCTGCCGCCTCTATGCCCTCCACGCCATCCTCCACTATTTCCTGTGCTACCACTTCCGCCTCTATGCCCTCCACGACATCCTCCTCTAATTCCTGTGCTACAACTGCCTGTTCCGCTGTCCTAAAACAACAATAACATATTAATAAAATATGACATAAAATTATAAATATACTCACAGTTTCTATGACTGACGCCGAATCCATAGGCTGCTCCTCCTCCTCCTCCTCCATATTTCTTAAATTAGAAGAGGCTTTCGCCTCTTCTAATTCTTTTTTTAATTTATTTATTTCCATTATTAAGGTTTGCACAGTCTCTACTGTAAAAATAAAGTTTTAAATTTTATACCATCAGTTAAGAATAATACATAAAAAATTGTATCTTAATACTTACCATCGATTGTTGGTGTCCGATCCAGAGATAATTTACTTAATTTCTCTAAAATAATAATAAAATTTTAATTAATATGAAAATAAATAATTTTAACAAAACTTACCAGTATTATTGTTTGCTGCCATTTTACTTGTTTAATGTAAAGTACACAAAGGCGCTACCTTTCTGAATTATTTATAAACAAATATCAAAGTTTTAATGATTTTTTAGTTTTCAAATAAAGAAAGACAAAAATAACAAATATAATAAGTGCGAGTGAGAAAACAGATGTTATTGTGAGCATTATTAAAAAAAAACTGTTAGTGCGTGGCACTATTAATCAAAATAATAATAAATTTTCTTATGCATCGGCAGGAAAACAATGTACTGCCTGGCATGTGCTGTAATGAGTTGCGTATACGTAAAACTATACGGAGTGCCCTCCACACCAAACGATATTGACGATATAGTCGATTTCGGCGACCAGCTCTATTGTCGCTCAATGACCACACGAGTCGCACCGCAACCTGACATTAACGTGCCGACAGATTATTTGTCTATCAATGAGGTGCACAAATTGTTTTTGGTTAATGCGAGAAAGGTGCAAGTGGTATTGAAAGAGAATTTCGACAAATTTGGAAATCTGGAGCGGAAAGTTGATGGTTTTTATACCTTATCCGAAGCCATACCATTGCTTATGCTCGAACAAGACATGGCTAATTTGACATGTAACTATCTATCGATAGCCATTTTCCGATTTCATAATCGATATTACGTCTTCGATTCGCATTCACGAGACAGTTTTGGAATGCGAACCGACGTTAACGGGACAGCTTGCTTAGTCCACTTTTCTCACGTGGAAGACTTGGTAAGTCATGTAATAGCTTGCATGCGACACGACGAAAGCGGGCCGGAAGATACACAGCCTTTCAGCTTGTCCGCTTTTGTCATTGACGAATTAAATTGCGTGCCGAGATTAGATCCGGCCGATTATTTTACGAAATGTTCGGACCGCGTGCCTCCAACGGTGGAGGTAGAAAAAACCAAAAAAACATCCGGAAGAAAAAAATCAGGATGTGAAACGGCCAATCCGAATAGCGGGTATTTGTTGGCACGTCGAGAACGAAAAGCCGATTTGTTTACGTGCGGTTCTCTGGACGTAAAAAACGACAATTGCAAAGCGTGCGGCGCTTTAAAATTTAAAAAAGAAACGCATCTGTCATGCTGCAGAGGAGGTACTGTAAAAGTGCCGGAATTGGGAGTAAATTATCCGGGACTGTTGAAAAATTTATTATTAGATTCAACGGTTCGTGGAAATAATTTTTATGAAAATATTTGCGAATACAATAATTTATTCGTTTTTGTTAGCACACGCGCAGACGTGCACGCCCCGACCGGACCACGCAATTGGCCGATGGTAATTATCGGAGGCAAAGTCTACCACAGCGTCACCGACGTCAATCCGAACGAGCCTCAATACGGGGCTTTACGCAGACGCCGTCGATAAAGATTTCGGTTCTAAAAATAAACTTAAAATACTGTCTCTATTTTATTCTTTTTTTTTTTTTTTTTTTTTAAAGGGGAAAATCTTCAGCTAAGACACTGACAGCCAATGCTGCACAGTAGTGCCGGGTTTCTACCGGCTAAAAACCTCTTTTGAACAATAAAAATAAAAAACAATTCCAAAAAATTAATTAGAAATTCCTTAAAAAAAATTAAAAATTATTAATTCATAAAAAAATTAAAAATTATTATTTAAAAGAATAAATAAAATCAAAGAAATTATAACATTTTTAAACGGCATAATTTTTTTAGGGAATTTGGCATTAATTTTTTTCCATAATTAATGCGAAAATCATATTTAATTGATCTTTCTATCGACGACGCAAACGCCGTTGATAAAGACCTTGGCTCTAAAAATAAACTTAAAATATTGTCTTTATTTTTAAATAACGCATATTTGCAAACATCCATGTCGAACATAGATATTGTTCGTAAAATCCACGATTCTTTTGATTCACAATTTAACGGTCCACTAATGAAAACATTGTTAATATTAAATAATTTTCCATTAAAGTTGAAATCAAAATAATCAACAAAAAAATTGTACGAACTGTTTATTGGTTTCATGTCCTCTGTTTTTTCAATAAAAACATCAATATCGCCAAATTTATTTGTGACACCATGCAAATACAAACAAAATCCGCCGGCTAAAAAATTTTTTTTGTCCTTTAAATAGTCCATATGTTGGAGCACATATTTCATCATTAAAAAGTCTTGATTTTTGTTGTCAGTTATAAAAAGTTCGCTGACGCAACATTTATTCAAGATATGTTTGCACATATTCAGTGAGATATCTAAAAAAAAACCATTTTTAAAATAAAACTTTTGAGAGTTAGCCTTTAATTTAAAAAACACACAATAAAATACAAAATATGATGTTTTTCAAAAATAACAAATTATTGTAACTAATACATATTTATAAAACGTTAATTAATTACTTGAACTTTTTTATTATTATTCCATAATAAAATAACCACCTTTTATATTTAAAAATAGTTTATTCAAAACAAAAAAACTTAAAAAAAAATAAAATTTGTTACGGTTGAAGAATTATTTACTTGTTTCAATAATTTTAACTAACTTTGTATATATTAATAAACAGTTAATTTATTACTTAAATACTTACTGTTATCAGTCATGGTTAATCAATTAATTGAAATCACAACACGCAAACACAACACACAAATACAACACAACTGTTTAAATCCCAATATCATGACAGAATAAATCAAAACTTAAAGAATACAATAAATAATAAAAATAGTTTTATAAAAAAAAAATATATCCATATTGGGAAAATATAAAGTCAATATTAAAAAAATATAAAAAATTATTATTAATACATTTATTGTTGTGTACTTTATAAAAAATGATTTATTGTATGAATTTAAAAATATAATTTAAAAAATACAATAACTTTTGATAAGACACAACAATTACAGATATTTTTAAATTAATTATTAAATTCTTTTAAAATAAATTCTAATTAATTATTAATTTTTACAAAAACAATTTTCTACAGTTTATAATTATTTTAATTAATTTTTTATATATAATAATTTTATTCACATATTTTAATTTGATACTTTATCTATCTCTACTTCATATTTAGATGTTTTATAAATAAATTTTGCAATATAATATTAATTTTTTTCATTTCATTTGTTAACATTTTTAAGAAAAGTAAATAGTTAAATAGGTAGGTATACATTTATTTTTTCAAATAAATATTATAAATCAGTTGTTAGTTGGGTTACATACATATGCAATATTCTACCCATATTATTATATTTATTATTTAATGTAAATATTTTATTATAACACGGTTTTTTAGCCTAATGCAAATATTAAAATATAATTTGTATTTATTCTTAGCAATTGAGTACTTTATAAATTAATAAGTAATTTAAACTCATAAAACTAAAGGAGATTACCTATTAATCAACAAATTAAAAAAATTCCATTGCCCCAATAAAGTTAGTACGCGGCTTTAGGCTTTCTATAAGCATTATAAGCAATTTATTTTATTTTATTTACAAAACAAAACTAAACAATTCCTTAAACTAATTTAATTACAATCAAATTTTGGTTATAATTCAATTCAAACATAATAAGTATAATTTTACTGTTTAGTTCAAAATTACTAGAAATAAAGAAAATAATTTTACGTTTATAATGATTAGGGATTCGCCCGCACCTGGTAAAAGTGTCGCTACATGCTTCTTAGCTTTGTTTTAGCCGGTAATCCGCCCGCACCTTTTTCGCCTGTCATTAAGTAGGCGTCGTAAAATTGCTTTCGAGTTTTTCGTAATTTTCTATTGTTTTATTGTTGTGTTTGTTGTTATTTGTTATTATTTTTTGTTACTTGTTGTTATTTGATTAGTAAAATTGCTAAGTAAACAATTACAGTTGCGGTTGTAGCAACTTTGGCGTCATTGCTGTTTCTACAAATAATTTGATAATCGATTAATATTTTTACCGGTGCATTCAGAACGGATGAAACTATGATATGTCAGAGTCTTTTTGGTGAAATTAAATTTGCAAATAGCAACAAAATGCATATAAAAATACAGAAAAAAGCATTTATTTCTATATTTGAAAAGTTTTTTTGGCTATTTTCTAACTATTATTTATTCCGACATATCAAAGATTGATCTTTTCTGAATGTACTAGTGAAAAAATAAATCATGATGTGACTTTTGTTTGCCGTGGTGGTCCAGTTCACTCGGATTGGTCACTGAATTGATTCGTTCAATTTGACCCGTTCAAGAATTGAACGGTTTGTTACTCCATATATATTGTCAGTGTTAGTGACATTTCATTGAACGAATCAGTCGCGAACGACACTGTAGCGTAGCGGTCAAAATGGTATTAAAATGAGCAAAAAAAAAAATCAAGTTATTTGTGGTCCTATTTTACAATAGCCGACGACCAAAAAAAAATAGCAAAATATGATCTGTGTCGTTAACAACTGTGTTATTTATCAACAGTAAACAATTAAAAAAAAAAAAAACATTTAAATAGAAGACATCCTACTATTCTTAGTATTCCTACTGTAAATAATAAATCTTGAACTTGAAGAAGCAAAAGATCGTTTAACAGAAATTACGGCTACCATTGCAAATGTGCAGAAGTAGAAATTCCAAGTCGCCCAGGACCATCATGTGCAGTAAAGCAAACAAGCCAAGCACATACTAAGAAAAAGTTGGACAAGCTTTTATTAAAGCTGTTCGCACAAGGTTTACAACTATTTTTATTCGTTGAAGATGAAACTTTTTCAAACTTTGTAAAAGAATTGAATCTTTCATATAAATTGCCAAGCAGAAAGACATTAAGCAATGCTATGATTCCGCCAGAGTATGAGCAGTAATTGAATGTTGTCCGAAAAAGATTATCAGCAGTTAATAGTGTATGCATAACCACCGACACATGGACATCCAGAAATGTAGAAGGTTACTTAGCTATAACAACACACCACATCTCTAAAAATTTTAAATTGGAATCTGTGTTGTTAGAGTGTTTCAAAATATCAATGGCTCATACCAGCGTAAACATAGCTAATGAAATAAAAAAAATTACCTACAAATATTATCTGAGTGAAAAAGTTCCTGCTGTAGTAACGGACAAAACTAGCAATATGAAAAACGCTATTACTACTCAACTTGAATGGAAGCATTTCGGATGTTTGGCACATTTATTAAATTTAATTGAGCAGAATGCATTAAAGATTATTATCGAGTTACAGGACAAAATCATTCCACTTACTTCATGATTGACCGAATTACCAAACTAAAATGCTATCAAAACATGTAGCATTAATTAATAAAGATTTGTCAGTGCTAACAGAAAATGAATGGATCATTTGTGACCAATTATGCATAATACTCAAACCTTTTAAAAAAATAACAAGGCAAATTAGCGGAGAAATATATGTGACAGAAAGTCAAGTGTTAATATTGACAAGAAACCTTAAATCAATGTGCCTAAAAATTAAAAAAAAAAACACTTTTAAATTGTAGTAAAAAATGTGATAAATGTGAATTAGAAAAAGGTTTAAATGAAAGATTTAAAAATATTCAATACAGCAAAACCATTGGTTTGGCAACATTACTCGATCCTAGATACAAGTTGGTTGCATTTACGGATGATGCCTCTGCTCAGTCAACCAAAAAAATTTGTACTGGCTGTACAAGATATGGAGAGAAAAACAGAATTGTCAAAACAACCTTCAACAGCCTTCAACTAGCGAAAAAAGAAACAGACTAAAAACAAAAAATGTGCCACTAATTCTATTTTTTATGATATATTTAAATATTTTTTAAATTATTATTTATATTATTGTTTAGTGTACGAAGATCAAGACTCATGTAAAGAAAGACATTTTCAGTGGTTTGAGCAAAATCAAGTTTTTGTTCCGTACACTTGACTCAGACATGGCCATATATATATAGCAATATCATCTGGGCATTGTTCAATACTACCAGTTTACCAATTTTGCTGTAAAACATATAGCATATTTAAACAACTTTTATCCCGTTATTTTTTTTATTTAAAACTTGTTAATCATAATCGACATTTTGACCATCGTGATGTAGATAGATCCGGCTGTATCCAAAAATAAATTATTAAAAATTTAACTTTTGAAAACAAATTACTATTCAAATATTTTGAATTTCTCTCAAACGCTATTAACAAGTTTTGCATCTAGAAAACTAATTTAATTTAATATAATATGTATTTAATTTAAAATTAATAAAACATAAGATATTGTTTTTAATATGTTGTGATTTTGTAGTAAAGAGTGTATTAACAAGAGTGCCGGTTTTGAATTTTCTGCCATTATGTTTGTGTGAGTAGTACGGAGGTAATTTGTTGACAGCTGTCAAGTACAGACTTTGCGATTAGAAGTTATGGAGAAGTATTCAAACAAGCAACGTTCAATGATTGTGAAAACGCACTACAAAAATTAGGAAAGTTTTGCAAAAACAGTTTGCAATTTACGTACAATTTTTGGTCGCAATAATGCGCCGTTTAATTTAAAATTTGAGACAAAATTTACGCTGATAGATGAGAAAACCAATGTTCGTCGCTATTCTGGTCGGTCCCTCAAAAACATAGCCGCAGTGAAGGAAAGTGGCCAAGAGTCCAACACTTCCATTCGGCATCGTTGTCAAGAATTGAACATTAGCAGACCCACTCTGCAACGAATTTTAATACGAGATTTGCAATTGCACGCATACAAGGTTCAAGATCTCAAGCGACTTGCCGTGTCATCTTTCGGTTTGGCGATTAAAATTGGTCACCAAGATCGTGCAACCTAACTCTGATAAACTTCTTTCTTCAAACAATTGAAAACCTTAAAAAAGAAATACGGCGCGTTATTGGCGAAATATAACTACAGTTATGCAAAAACGTTATCCAGAATTTTAAGAAAAAAATTGGCAAATGTTTTATTTTATGTTTAATCACAATTATTCGTCTTTACGTTGAAATAAAAATATTTGTTTAATTTAAAAAATGTGTTTTTATTCATTAAATAAATCCGGCGGTATTGTTGAGACACCCTTTACATGCTGTCAATAGTTGCTTATGAAATTGAAATATTGTTTTTTTAACATATCAAAACTTATACATTTATTTCAAAAATGAGCTTAATAAAAGTTTTTGTACATTTTTAATCTAAGTAGAGACATATTTTGAATTTTAATGACATAACGTCATCATCAGTTTTTTTCTTAACGAAACACCCAGTGTTTGTTTTTTCTATTCGTCAGCAATCTGATCCATTCATTTTTACACATAACTCCATAAGTACTTTTTTTAAATCATTTATAAGCAGCATTAGAGGTTTAGACATGTTGTTGCCCTATGTCATCTGCAAACAACTATAGTAAACCTCTTACAGTGTGGCGTATAGTTTGAAATGTAAGCCCAAGAAAAAGATACTAAAACGGACGACCGCATGAGTACAACAGAGCAAACATATTTATGTGTATATTAAGTTGCCTTAACTTTATAAATAACCGCGGTAGATTAAAGCAAATACATTTGATCTATTATAATAAATCAATATGGTAGTAATTCTAGATTTACATAGTTATATAATTAATTAAAAAAATGTGCCTAAAGAATGCTTAACAACCCATTTACATGAATTTTACATTATATTTATGTAATTAGATGCATCTCCTCATACATTCTTACCAATTGTAAATAAAATTAAGTATTAATTAGTAATTTTATATGGTATAACCATGATGAATAATTAATTTGTTTTTTTTATTGAGCAAATTTTATCATAACTTTTAAACAACGAAATTATTTTTTTTATTGATTGACATTCTTATTTATACATTTATACATGTATATTACCCATCAAAATATAAATTAACAATCTTCAAATTTATGACTTTTATATATAAACAGTGTATTTGGTAATATCTTTGGATTTACGTTTCATACAATTTGCTTTCTACTGGAAAGTTTAAGCATCTATTAATTGTTTAATAAACGTAAACCACTCTAATAAATAATGCAAAACATTAATTAAATGAATTATATAAGCAGGTGTTAGTTTCTTAGTGCGCGTCTATCGATGATTCACTTAGTGGAGCTATTTGGCCCGAACGTAAGGGTGGCTTCTACGACCTATTTGATTTTTTTGATAATTATTTCAATTCCATTCAATTGCAAAGAGATGTTTTTGGCACAGTGCCTAAAGGAAGAAAAAATATGCCATAATTTAAAACTGCCAAAAAATTAAAGAGAAGAAAGAATTAAAGATAAAGAGACTGATGGAGAAGAGTTTTTCTTGTCTTTTTATATCAAAGGAATATAATAAACATATGAGATACGTGGACCAATTTTACATGCTATTATCACTATATTTAATTGATAGAAAAACCTATAAATGGCATCGAATTTTTTTGGTGTTTCTTAGATGCTTCTGTTGTTGCATACGTATTATTTCAAGAATGAAATCCAAATAGGAGGTGCAAGAATGGGTTCAATATTTCTTGTCTAATTTATTTATGGATGATTTTGAAACTATTATTATTATTATTGATAGCTGAGTATGGCACCACTAAAACCAAAATCATGGCTCAGATATATAGATGATACATTTGCAGTTTGGCAAAATGGTAAAAATAATTCAGATAATTTTTTAAATCATCTAACAGTATAAATTAATAAAATTCAGTTTACAATTGAAAATAAAATATCCTTTTTAGATATTTTATTAATTAAACAATCTAATGGTAGTTTAGGAGACACTATTTATAGAAAATCGACACATACAAATCGTTACCTTAATGCCATTTCTTATCACCATCTAGCTCAAATGAAATCAGTAGTAAAATCTGTATTAGATAGACTATTAACATTATGTGATTAAAATCACATAAATGAAAAATTTAAAGTGTTAGAAGTTGCCCAAACAAAACAAAGGTTTCAATAAAACTGTTGTTAAAAATTTAAAAAAAAGTTGAAACGCATAAATGTGTGTTTTTTAATCATTTTTCAAAGGTACTACAAACAAAATTTGTAAATATTTAAAAAGATATGACAAACACAATTATACAAATCTAAAAATAAGTCTTTCTTTCTATAAGTTTTAAAAAGCTCAAAAGATATCATCGCTTTAGGGCCGCTTTTACAATCGCCGGTTAAAATCCGTATAGCGTTATCCCACGAATAAACCAAGAAAATGGCTTTTACAATTGATGGATAGACGCTAGTAAAAATAAATATCGCAATTTAAGCTAGTATAATTTATACCGCCGTGCACAGGTCAAATAAACAACCGTATAAACTATACTCGCATCTTATTGGTCCGTTCGAAACGTCAAAACATAAACAAAAAATAATAATAAACCGCTATTGTAAAAAAAAGTGTGTGCTTTCTATGAGAAAAGTCTTAAAATAATAAAAATGTCACAAAAAAGAAAGAGAAGTTGCAATTTTACATCTTTGAAATTGAATTCTTAGTATCATTAGTAATTAAAAATCAAGACAAAATAGGTAAGTGAAATAAAAAAGCATTTGGTAGTTAACATAACCTATTGTTTGGGACATACATTTTAATTTCAGAATGTAAGAAAACCGATTGCCTTACAAATTCTCAAAAAGAGCAATGTTGGGAAAGTATTACAGAATTGTTTAACAACAATACGGCAACAGGTCGCATTAAAGAAAATTTAAAGAGTAAATGGGATCAACACGAAAACATTATAGCGAGCAGAAAAGAGATCTGCAAAAGACTTGCGGTGGACTGGCCGGACCAAACTATTTGGGTCCAATTGGAGAAAGAATTTTAGGGGTGATTGGAGTAAGCGGCACTGGCACATCAAGCCGCAATGATTGTGATGCTGATGATTTATTAGGTATTTTAGCACAGTATTACGTACTCTATAATTCATGAAATATTTTAGATATATATTTAAAATTTGTGTTTGCAAAAAAATTTACATAGTAGTTATTACATTACATCTTTTATAAACAAAATATATTTCAGAAGCAGAAATCATATACGAAAATAATTTAAATGTAATAAATGTATGCGAAATACAAGACAATGAACTCGGTGATGAAGTAGTCCAGTCTATTTCAGAAATGCCAAGAAAGGTAATATTTGTTTTGTTTTACTTTTATTAAAAAATGATTAATCACACAATAATTTGGCTCTGGCACTAATAAAATATTTGTTATAAGGATCTCATCAATTGGGAAGGATGGAATCCAGTTGCGCTGCGGCAAAAAATACATCCTTCATTGCGTGTCCTGGAAGAAATAGAACCAGTCCAAGAAGCTGTTGTGACGAAGTAAGTAGAATTTTATTTTATACAGTCCTATTGCTTTATCAAAAGTTAAAATTTTATTGCTGTTAAATGTTGTAGTGTTCTTTTAATTCAATAATTTTAATTAACATCTATTCTGTGTACATAATAAATTCCAACATATATTAAAAATTAAACAAAAAATTTAAAATAAGACACCATTCCTTACAATAAATATATATGTTTTCATTTATTATCTTATTTTTATATATTATATATGCAGTTATCAGTAGTGTTAGTATTTTTATTTTGCAGATGTACTTACTCCAAAACCACCACCAAAAAAAAATAGAGAATACAAACCGAGACAGCAATATATACGGAATTAGCACAAAAAAAATAGAATTTATAAATTTTCAAACTAGATTATTACAAGAAGAGCATGATGCTAAAATGTTAAGAGAGAATGCAAATATGATAAAAGCGAATGAGAAGCATGTTTTAGAAATTAAAATTTTACAACAAGAATTAATTAACAAACAAAACTGTAATAAATAAATAAAAAAAAATAATTATATAAAAAATTATTTAAATTTATTTAAATTTATATATATATATTTATAATAAATTGACAAAATATTCTCTTATAAGACTATTTCGTCTTTCATTATTTCCTTCATTCCCTTGTTGTGCTGCGTCTAGCAATCTTCTTGCTTCATTTGCCCGAACAGCAGCAATTACTTCGGGTTCATCTAGAGGCAATTCATTATTCTCAGCAATAAATAATATTTTGCAATTTTTCCAACGACCATAGCTGCGTTCAACACAGTTTCTCGTTCTAATATGTGACTCGTTGTAAAGAATTTCTTCCGGCAAATTTGGATGTGCTAACGGAGTCATTACATAAAAACTGTTGCGATACCCACTGTCTCCGACAATAATTCCATCGCCCAATATACCTTGCGTTAATTTTTCTTTAAGTGCAGAGTTGTTAAATATCGTCTGATCATGTGTGGATCCAGGTCATCTTACACGATATCCTGAATTCTTAATTCAGCATCACACACAGTTTGTACGTTCCATGAGAACCAGCCTTTCCTATTACGATAATATTCTGCATCTGGTCCTCCTGGCGATTCAATTTCTACATGCGTACAATCAATCGCACTAATAACTTTTGGAAATTTAGCAATTCTATAAAACTTTAATTGCACGTCCAGTATTTCTTCTGCAATTGCAGGCATTTTTATATACCGAGGCTGTAAACTGGCAATTTCCTCACTCACTTCTCTTATGGCAACACATGCAGCGGATTTACTGATTCTCAAAAAATCTGCAACAACGAGCAACATTGAACCTGTCGAGTAGAACCGTAAAATAAAAAGCAGTTTTGTGCAAGGATCTATCGCATGGTTTCTATTTGTAGGAGATTTTATTCTGTCCTGAATTTCAATCAACAAGTTTTCAAATGTTGCTTTACTCAAACGAAATCGTCAAGAAAACTCGTTTTTGCTCAGCTGTTCAAAATAATTAACCCTAAAAGTGCATTTACATTAAAATACTTCATAAAAGATAAAAATATATAATTTTTACCTTGCTCTTATGTTTTTTGGAGCCCTCATTCTTTGTAATCTATTTAGAATTTCTTCGTCACTGTCTGAATCAAAAACATTTATCTTGACATAAACAAATTCACAGATAAAATGAACTACTTCCTATCATTTGACCAAATAGTATTACCAACCTAATATTATTTTCGTTTGTACGAGGAATAGTTATCCGATCGTGCAAAATCGTTTGCAAAAGCGGACGTGGGTATAAGTCCCTGTATAAACTTGTACCTCGAATAGTAATTCTCCGATTTAACCGGCGATTGTAAAAGCGGCCCTTAGAAAGACAAAGCGTGTACAAAATTCTATGTACAGATTGTAAAGATCTTATATTGAACAAATGAAATGCAAAACTAGTACAAGAAAAGAAGAATTAGATGAAGATAATAATGTAGTTCAAAAAAATTAATCTATTTCATCATTAACAGAACATATAAATTCAAATCAACACAAAATTAATTTTAAAAGTAATAAAAGTTTTGGCAAAAATTTATATTTTTATACAAGAATAACAAGACAAGCCATTTAAATAAAAAAAAATAAAAAACAGACAATCTCAACTAGAATGACAATGTTTTACGTTTACTACTTTTTTTTTTATTTGGTGTAAAGTTTCTCTGAAAACTGCTAAACGTGCATTTGTAAGAGTTTATGTTGAAGAATAGGTCTACTTTGCAGGTTTTTTGAGTTTTAGACGCTTAAAACCCAAATACACAGAACAAATATATATTTTTTAATTAATTTACATCAAAACACGTCAACTTTAGCGGTTAAAAAAAATTTAAAAAATGCTCCTTTTTGCTCAGCCCACTGAGAACAAAAACATGGTTTTATGGCTTTTGCGGCTTATAGACAGGCTATAAACTTAAAATGGCGCCAGATTTGGATTCTACGGAAAATTTTTGATTGATTTCATTAGTAAATTTATTGTTTTGAGTTAAAATTGCGGTTTTTAAACAAAAAATGCGATTAAGTCAAAAAACGTCAAAAATACTTTAAAAAATCGTAGAATTTTTTTTATGGTTTTTATACCCTCATATACCGATCAAAGGACTACTAATAAGTTATAGAAACTAAAAAAAAATACATAAGCAAGTTTCTCAACTGCAAGTAACTTATGTATTTTCACTGATGATGTGTCGAAAGGTTTTAGATTCTAATCAACAAGTTGATGTAGTTTACACAGATTTTTCAAAATCCTTTGACACTGTCAATCATAAGTTACTTATAAATAAACTACACCATTTTGGCTTGAACAATTCATTAATAACCCTGCTTTCATCGTATATAAAAAACCGTACTAATTATGTGGATCTGAATGGTGTAAGATCATTTTCATTTGAGTCAATAAGTGGTGTGCCTCAAGGATCCAACCTAGGCTTCCTATTGTTTTTGCTTTTCATTAACGATATTGGCACTTGTTTTACATCATCTTATCTAGTGAATGCTGATGACCTTAAGCTTTACAAAAGCATACAATCAAATAACGACTGTAGTTTACTGCAGAAAGATTTAGATTATTCGAAAGATTAGTGCACTGATAATTGTCTTAACCTTAAGGTTAATAAATGTAAGTTTATGAGAATAAGTCGTAAAGATACTAATATTACTTACAACTATTCCATTGGCAGTGAGCCGTTGCAAGAGGTAACTTTGTTTAAAGACTTAGGTGTGTACTTTGATACAAATTGACTTTTAACAACCACATTAAAAACATTATTACAACGTCCTATAGAACACTTGGTTTTTTAATCAGAAGTACAAGCTAATTTACTGATATACAACCGTTAATCAGTTTTTATAATGCTTATGTCCGTAGCAAGCTTGAATATTGTTCTATTATATGGAATCCGTCATATGATCCGTACATATTCAAGAAATTGATAACGTCCAAAATAAATTTTTAAAATGTTTATATTATCGAAAACATGGTATTTACCCACCTAGAGGATACCTATCAACCTTACTTGAAAATGAATTTAACGTAATATCATTAAATACAAGAAGAATTGTAGCAGAAACAATGTTTATTTATAAATGATGAAATAATCAAATAAGGGATTCAAATTTACTATTGAAATTACCTCTTCTTGTTCCACGTACTACATCGCGCAATGACAACACGTTTTATATTAATTTTTCTCGCACACGTTATCATGCTTATTCACCTATCAATTCAAAGTGCAGGTCAGTTAATAGTTATTGCAAAAGTATTGATTTATTTAATGTAACTGATAAAATTTTAATTAGGCTTTTGTACGAACAATTAAATTAATGAGAAGTACTGTACTATTATATTATATTATGTATTGTGTATTTTTTTGTATATGTCTAAATGTATGTATACATATATATGTACATATATTGCATTTCTATTGTAGTTATTGTTATTTTTAATTATTTTTTTTGTTTTTATTTTTTATGTATTACAAAAAAATGTCTTTTTATTATTATTTTTTTTAATTGTTAAGTTAAGTTAAATGAATGTTTTGTTCTAAGTTAAATTAAAATTATCCTGTAATAAGTTTATAAAACTGTTGGATAATAAATAAATAAATAAATTTTGCAGCAGGAGCAGTTCTGCAACAAACATCTACTGATGGTACTCAAGAACCAATATAATATTTTTTTAAAACTTTCTCTAAAACAGAAAGAAAATATATTACTTTTGGTAGAGAATTATTGGCAATTTATTTAGCCGTTAAGAAATTTCGTTATTTAATTGAAGGACGAGATTTTTTTTAATTTAACAGATCATAAACCATTGGTCTTAGTTTTCAAACAGAAATGAGAAATCTAGCTTTTATTTTTCAATTCACTTCAGACATCCGATATATTAAATGATCCTCGAATAAAATTGCAGATGCTTTATCAAGAGTTTAGATAAATGAAATAGTAGATTCTCTGAATCAATTAAGCAACTTACAGCTCATCTATGAAGAGTTACAAAGCCTACTTAATTCAAACAATACAGACTTGATTTTGGAACCACGACAATTACCAAATTTCTTGCAATCAATTATTTGCAATGTTTCTCATAACATGGTACGTCCTTTTATTTCAAAATCATCATTTGTTTCTATAAACTATGTTTAGCCAAGTATAAAAATTGACATTGTAAATGTCGTAAAATCTTGTATTGATTGCCAAAAAGTCAAGATGCATAGACATACTAAAAGTCCAATCCAAAATTTTGATTTACTTAAGTTTTGTTTCGAAATAAAATTGTTCATATCGATTTCATAGGACCTTTATCTAATTGTAACGGATATTGTTACCTCATGGTTTGTATTGATCGCTTTACCAGATGGCCTGAAGCCATTCCATTATCTGATACTACTGTTGTCAGTGCTTCTAAAGCATTTTTGAATATTTGGGTTTTCCGTTTTAGAGTACCAAAAACTGTAATAGCAGATCGTAGAAAACAATTTCATTCAAACTTTTGGAACAAATTCTCTTAAGTCTTAAATCAATTATTAAAGATCTTTTAAACGCCACACCATCAGAATTTGTTTATGGAACTTCTTTAAACTTGCCTGATCATTATCTGAAGTTTAATGATCATGTTACAATAACAGATCCAAATTTACCGTTATTTTTGACAAAATTAAAACAAACTATGAATGTACTGCTATCTTGTCAGACAAGATTTACTAAACAAATTTCTTTTGTAAATCCAGCTTTAACAAATTGTTCACATGTTTTTATTCGAAATGACCATGTTAAATGTTTTTAGAACCAACTTTTTCCGGACCTTTTTTAGTTATTTCTAGATCATCAAAGTTTTTTATAGTTCAACTTAATGACAAACAATACTCGGTTTCAATTGATTGATTGAAACCAGCTTATTTAGAGTTGTTATCAATTTCAACTTTTAAATTAGAAATGTTGACAAAACCCAAAAGACTGTTTCATTTAACCATGTTTATTTTAGTGGTTAATGGTTTTTTTTTCCTTTTTAGTTTTTTATCTTCGGGGGGAGTAGTGTAGCGTGTTTTTATTTATACATTATTTTTGTCATTATTTGATAAGCAAGCGTGGTTAATTGAAGTGGTAACTAAGATAACAAAAATGTAAATGTTGGATTTTTAATGTTGTTTGACAGAAAAATAATAGTTTTTTTTTAAAATACTAAATAATTTATTATTCTCACTTTAAATCTTTAAAATGAAATTTTTAGAAAGACTCGGTTATAAATGTTTTTGTATTAAATTTTTATATCGATTGTTACAAAATTAAAATTTTTAACTCATTTTCACAATCATTGTACACAAAAGAACTTTTCTAATGGGTCTTACTTGACTATTTGTCAGCAAAAATATGAGTTTGCTGAAGAAATCCTAGAAAACAGAATAAAAATACAGTTACAACTAATAATTCCATATAGAGACAATTTGTAATTTTTTGCGAAGAAACGTATTATACCTTAATCAATTCTACTACAAAAAGACTTTTGCATTGATCTTAAAAGACGGAGGAATAACATGAAACGAAAAAATGGCAAACATTATAAAGAAGGAAGTAAAACATTCAAAACATCAAATTTAATGCCAGAAAAGCCAGATAGAGTTTGGAAGCACTTACAACTACGCAATTGATAGAAATATATAATGTTTGAAATGAAGGTGTTAGTGTGGGTCATAAAGAATTCTTTTCATATTGTCATTCATATTATTTTATTAATTTGCCTGAAGAAGAGGAAAAGCAACAAACTGAATGCAGTGTTTAATATTTTAAGAAAGAAACAGATACGCCGGTCAAATAGAGTATAACCGAGTTTTTTCCAAAGAATTCCACAGTAGAGTTCAAATATGTGTAAATGGTGAATGGTTGAATAGGAAATCCAAATATTTAACCTGTACTCCTATTTAATAAATTCATGAGTAAAAAATCCAAAAATATTAAAATCGATCGGATGTTTAAAACAAAAAATCCCACATGGAAAACTTCGTTATGGTTAAAAAATGTTCTTATAGAAATAAATTCTGTTTCAAAGTGAATGAAAGAGTCTGCAGAGAATATTTAGTTGGACACATCTATTTAAAAAAAAAAAAACTACAAAAAAATGCGTCAATGTACTAGCAAATCAGTTTCAAAATACTAAAACTAGTTGTGATTTCATTTACCTATCATTTACCCATCATTTACTTAAATATTGCTATGTCAACTTAAGTTAAAGTTAATATAGTTGAGTATTAAGAAATGTGCAATCTTATAATTAGTAAGTTTATTGTAGATACATTTTTAACCTCAAAATTTGTTTACGTATTGTTAACTTACATGTGGAGTGCTAGTCATTTTAAGTCATTTAATAGATGTACGTATTGCTAAGAAAATCACACGTCTTAGAAACTTTAATGCTACACCTCTATCAGAAAGTTACAGTTTTTTAAATAAGGAATTATTCATTCAATCTGAAGCAAAATTCAGACTCACACTTAAACTGGTCATCACATATAAACTGTGTGTTCTAAAATCAATAACATTTATTTTGCAATTAAAAACGTAATAAGCTCACTTCCAACTGAAGCTATTATCAATGTTTATTATGGATTAACATACTATATACTCAATTATAATATCATAGTGTGGGGTCTTGCTTCACACATTAATAGAGTGTTTATCCAACAAAAACGAGTGATCCGAATGGTGTTCTGCTGCCCATAGACGCACGAATTTGCTCTATGCACTTGCCCGTTGAGGCGAGAGCGGTACGTAGACCGAAGCAAAAATTGACCATACACGTACAGTTCGTCACACGCAACGCGCCTTGTATGGGATTAGTGCATTAGTGCATTTAATTAACTCATAAAAAATGAATTAAATTATTATGTTTGTATTATTGTAGTTTCCAACTTCAGAAATTGAATGGATTGAAACAGCAAAAAAATTTGAAGACAGATGGAAGTTTCCTCATTGTTTGGGTGCTGTTGATGGAAAACACGTATCTATAACTTGCCCACCAAACAGTGGATCATATTATTATAATTATAAAGGTTATTATAGTTTAGTTCTTATGGCAATTGTTAACGCAAATTGTGAATTCATTATGTGTAACATTGGAACAAATGGAAGAGTGTCTGATGGGGGGGTTATAGAAAATACGAGTTTTTATAATAAATTAATTAACAATACGCTACATGTACCCTCTCCCAGTATTGTTGAAGGCACTAATAAACAACTGCCGTACGTATTTATTAGTGACGAAGCATTTGCACTACGTCCTGATTTTTTAAAACCGTTTAATCAAAGAGAATTAAATTACCATAAAAAGATTTTTAATTATAGGCTATCAAGAGCACGAAATGTTGTGGAAAATGCATTTGGCATTCTTGCAGCCAGATTTCGGATTTTTCATACACCGATAAACATGAAAATAGAAAGTATTGAAAAAGTTGTACTAGCTTGTTGTTTACTTCATAATTTTTTGCGGCGTAAATGTCGAGATAGTTATACTTCACTCACAAGCAGTAATTTAAATAATGATATGGATTTGACAAGTAATGAAAACAACACCTTATCAAATTTACAAGGTGGACATAATCGACATGCTGGGGAGGAGGCAAAGGTAGTTCGGGAAATATTTATGAAATATTTTAATGAAGAAGGACAAGTTGCTTGGCAACATAATAAAATAACTGCAGCGCTCAATTAAGATAAAATGTTACATTAAGTTAATTAATTTTAGTTTTTTAATAATTTATTTGTTCTAGGTAACATGTAAATTATTATAATAATAAAAATACTTGTTTTTAGTAAAATATTTATTATTAATATATAAAAAAAATCCTTTTATTAAAATATTTATCCTGAATAAAAAAAACAACATATATCGAACAATAATTGTAATTTTAAAATTTGCTGGTCTAATTGTCTTTTGAGTTATTTTGTATTGATGAATACCTGGTTAGGGTATTTAATTGGGCTTCAAATAAAACATCGCTAATCATTTTTTCGGCAAATATTTTCATGGTGGGTGGTAGCTTTCTCAATTTTTCAGCTACATTCTTCCCAATAAAATCAAATTCATCTTCAACTTTAGATAATTTTAATTTTTCACCCACTAATGTTAAAACTTCATGAGTTGAAGTTGAATTTGATATTTTTCTTTTTTTGTTTATTCTAGTTGACAAAGTCGGTGTGGAACAATATTCCGGCGTTTGTTGTTGGTTTTCAACGTCTCTGTCTGTCTCTTCATCATCATGATGATCATCTTCTGTATTCTAAAAATCAAAGTCAAACTTAACATATAATTCATTTAACTTGAATAGCTATTTAAATTTGATATTCGTTTTTATTTAGAAGATATGTTATTTAATTTTTAAAACACTTTAAATTTCAAAATAGTTTTATTATTACTATATTATTATAAGTTAAATAAAAGTTTAACTTTAATAATAACAAAATTATTCTGATATTTAAAAACAAATTTAATAAAACAATTTATTATTACATAGAAATAATATATAATTAAGAATTGTAACTAATATTTATTATTATTATATACACACCTGTGTATTTCCTAGTCTTTCAGAAACATTAATGATTCAAAGTACCATAAAGTTGGCTTATAGACTTCCTCACAACTCGATCCCGATTTTTTTGAAATTTCGACTTTTTTAAATTCCTTACGGAAGCAGCTTCTTAATGAATTTATTTTTTTTATAACTTGCGATTTGTCCGCATCTGGATATATTTCTTTAAGTTTAATTAATAGTACCCCAAAAGCATCATTCCTTTGTACTGAATATTCTTTTGATTTAATTTTCCACAAACAGGGAAAACTTCGATAAATGTCAATAAATTCTGCAGTATTTTTTTGCGGCCCGCGACTCTCTATTAATGCCATTTTTATTCAATTTAAATGTGTACGCTTTCTATCTTCCGGCCGGCTAGCGTCTACACGTGCTCGAACTGCACGAAAAATCAAACATTGTTTGATTCGCTTTACCTCGTGCATGTGTGTCTGACTCAAAGTTTTCTTCCGCCAAACGCGCATAGTGCGCATGCTCAGACCTCGTCGCACGCCAAGCGCTAACATAAGTTCGTGCGTGTATGGGCTGCATTCAATCTAAAATTTACTGAATCTTGTCGCTAAACACATATAAAACCAACCGCCTTTTAACTGTTATGCAGCCCATACACGCACGAACTTATGTTAGCGCTTGAAGTATGACGAGGTCTGAGCATGAGCACTATGGACGTTTGGCGGAAGAAAACTTTGAGTGAGATACACATGCTCGAGGTAAAGTAAATCAAGCAATGTTTGATTTTTCGTGCACGGGCGAACGATTCAAGCGTGTGCAATGACAACTTCTGATGTACGGAATAGGCCAATAAATCAACTGTTCTATAGATTTGTATCAAGTAAAACTTTAATAATCATTTTAAACATTTTGTAAATTGTTGATAATAATATTTATTTTAACATTTGCTATTTTTATCTGAAACGGCGTTTAATATAAGAACATTAAAATGAATACTAACATATCTAAAAGTTATATAATGAAATACTATACCATTTTAATAATCAATAAAATCAATTAATCCATTTGATTTAATCCAATTTAAATATTAGAACTGTATTGAAATTATTTAATTCATTATGATTTTTAAATAATAGTAATAAACTAAAACAAAATCATGTTTCTTCGCTCATTAATCTTAAATAATCGTACAACTTTTCAACAAGTGCGTTGTTTATTTAAATACAGAAACATTTTACTGTGTGCCAATATATGTATATAACTTCATAAGTTTATTTCTAATTAATTAAATGTTATTTTATTTTAATAAATAATTAATTAAATTATAATAAATTTTATAAAGACACAACTTCTAGTAATAACTAGTATCGTTTATTTTTTATTATAGGGTTTACAAAATGCAATAATAAAACAAAGTATTTTTGATCATTCTTAAATTGTTTCATAAATTAATATGCAAAAAATTAGAACATTTTTGCAACCATCATTTTATCCATAACATGCGTTAATTAAACACATTTGTGAAGAGAGAGACATGTTAACGCTACAAAGAAACAGGGCAAACTGAAGGCGCGTTGTAAGTGACGAACTGTACGTGTATGGTCAATTCTCTCATTTTTCTACGTTGCGCTCTTGCCTCAACGGGCAAATTCATGAGCAAATTCGTGCGTCTATGGGCAGCATTACATCAATTTATTTGTTCAAACATCTGTGTTACGTTTTTACTGATAGGAATACATTATGTCAGCCAAGAATGTATCATTATGATACAAAGTACTGCAACAAGCTACGAACTGACAAAACTCGAATCACAAGTTTTATTAAGCGACCCACTAAAAAACTGTAAAACATAAAAATATTTAAAAATTACGTAAAAAAATTCTTAATTGAACAGTGTTTTTATACAATTGAAGAGTTTTGTAATTATAAATAAGTGAATGCCAGTGTCTTTATATTTATGTGTTATATTTTTTAGTTTTATATACCTTGTACTGATACTGTTTATATTTTTAAAATGTTTTGTAATGTTTATTTGTAACTCTTGTATTGAACCTTATTCTTGCCATTCATTATAATCTGTTGTTAACAATACTGAAACACCAACTACGCAGGGGAACTAGACCTGTCATTTGAGGCCGGAATTTCGGCATTCAAAGCCAGGATTCTGACTTGGAATAGACAGATTCAGTTTTTGAGGAGTAATGTTCTCGCATACCCAAACTCTAGTGACCTGGGTCCAAAATATCTTATTCGTACCTAGTCCAAACGAGGATTGTAACCTGGCGTACCCGAACTCCCTGCCCCAAAACCATCGTATTTCATCTTTGTTTAAATTTATTCCCTAACCTAACTACTAACAATAACTACTAACCCCGACTTAGCGGTAGGTATAATCCGTAACATTATAATATGTTGGCTTGTTCTAAATCTAATTATTCTGCACATAAAACAGCCTCACATTCGGATGTGCGGGCAGGGCAGGGCATCGACAAAGAAGGCTTACGATACGATTAAATTGGCGGAACAAAGCCTCGACTGTTCCAGTAACCAACTTAATCAACAAAACACTGACTTAGTTTGTAACTTGAAAGTCAATTTTTCTTATATTTGTCTACTAAAAAAGTATTTAAATTCTGTTCATCAGCATCTTGAACATAAAAAACTCCCTATCCTCTTTTTGACTGAAACCAAAGTAAATAAGTAAGATATAGATAGCTTTAATATAGTAGATTCCGATTATCATCTGACTATATAAGGCATTGGTTATAATATCATGTTTCTTTAGACTAAATCTTTTCAATAAGACTAATTTTGTAATAAGCATATACCGTTTTCTAAATAAGACAACTACAAACTTTTTTGATAACTTTTCTGAAAGATTTGACAAGATTCTTTAAGGTAAGATAAGGTCATAGAAAAGCTAAGATAATTGTTTTAAAAGGTTTTAATATACATAATACTGAATGACTAAGTCACTCATCTTCTACACTATCCGGACATCAATCCATAATTTTTGCTGCTTCTCATAATCTTACGTAACTTATTTAACAACTCACATATTTACCTCGAGATGGACTACTTGGTAAATTAAGGTTGTTAGATTTGTATCTTTCAACTATTCCGGTGATTATAACAACTACTGTTAAGGTTGTTTTAGGAAACTGATCATTTACTTATAACTTCTGTTGTTAAAACTCCTTTTCCTATTATTACGAAACCTAAACTGCGCCTCTATTTCTATATAATAATAATTCTAAAATATAAAATAAAAAAAGTAAAAATGAAAGAATTTTTTAATAATTTTGATTTAGATACTCATTGTTTATATTCTAAGGATCCACATATTGCAGCAGAAAATCTCGCAAAAACTATTAAGAATTTAAACAAAAAATTCCATTTTTTGTTATTAAACCAAAACAAAAGTATTTGTTTTCAATTCAAACAAAACAGGCAGTTAACAAGAAGAAAAAAGTATTTAACATCAGTAATTGTTCCGAATAGACTAAACAAGATTATAAGAAAACTTGTAAACATTGTGATAATTTAATATAATCTGAAAATATAGGATTGACAGAAACAATGCTCATCGAATTTCCCAGCTTACTATAACCAACGAAAAGTTTTATAAAACAATAAATTCCTTGCAAGGTAGTACAAAATCTTCTACAAAATAATCAAAACAGTCAAGTTACTAATCCAAAAGAAAAAACAGACTATTTTGAAAACAAATTTGCATCTAACTCTACTATTATAAATCCTCCTCCTATTGTTATACCTACAATGCCGGTTAGTGGTAAAATAATGAGTTCATTTTAGACAACGGGTTGTCAAAAGATATTTTCTTAAATTAAATACTATAAAGGCATCAGATATAGACGAAATTCCACCTATATTATTCTTAAAACATTTGCAAATGAATTAGCTCTCATTATGACAAATTTTTTTGTCTTATCATACAAAAAAGAAACATTTCCAAATTGTTGAAAAGTTGTAAATGTTCAACCTACACGTAAAAAGGGAGACAAGTTTGATTTTTCAAATTATAAACCAATTGCATTATTTTTCAATCTGTCAAAAAAATTTGTAAAATATATTAATTTACACATTGTCATGTTTTTTAATCTTAGATACTCAATATGGATTTCCATCAAAACGTTCAAGAAGAGATCGTCTAACTTATGTTAGTCACAAATAGAATTCTACTTTAGACAAACATGGAAAAAATCTTGCAATAGCCTTAGACCATTTCAAAGCATGTGATAGGATATGGCATCCTAATCTTATAAACAAGCTTCATTGTATAAGTCTTGATCATAAATCTGTAAATCTTATCAATAGTTTTCTTGACAATAGACAAATTATAGTTAGAATTGGTTTTAACTCTGATCCCAAAATCATAAATGCTGGTGTTCCTCAAAGTTTTGCTTGTACGCCAACTGTTTTTGATAGCACCCTTCATACTTCATTCAAAAACCATATCGACAACCATGGCAGAGCGTCTTAAAATTTCTAGCATCTATAAACAAAAACCTCAAAACAATATCTGAGTGGCATTATGTCCAATTTTAATTCTAACTAAACTCAACTTTTTACTGTTTTGAAATCAAAATCCGAAGTATCATCTATACTTAATATGAAACTTAACATCGTAATCCATATCTAAATCTTTTTCAATTTGTCTTCTAGAAGTTACAATCTCACATTATCTTCTGTGGAGCGACCATGTTGTTGACATAGCTTCTAAACTGTCTAACAAACTAAGATTTTTAAACAGATGTAAAAGTATTTTACTTCAGTTCAACTTTTGCATATATCGTGGGCATACTGCCAAAAGTGACCAAGTCAATAATCATAGTTTCTAGATAATTGAAGTTGAAAATTCTCGTTTTTTCATACTATTTTTTTTTTCAGAATATAGGAAAAATACTGCAACATTTTTTTTATCAAGATATTAAATATGTTTTTACTGATTTACAATAACTCTTCAAAACGTGTTTAGGTGTTCTGGTTTCAAAAAAAAAAATGACTTGGTCATTTTTACATGTACTAATTTAGAAATTTTTCTGTCTTGGTCAAATTATCGGAAATATTTATTCAATAAAAAATACAAAGAAATTAATATTACTTATTTTATTTCTTTACAATGTAATGCTAAATACAATGTAATGCTAAATACAAAAAGAAATTATTGGAAAAATAAAAATAATGGAAATGCGGTACCGTATACGATCATTAATCCAAATCAGAATTAGACCATAGTGATGGCTCTGGAGCTACATCTTTCTTTTTACCACATGCTGTTATAGACTGATACCAGCCATGAAATTCAGAAGGAATTGCACCCGTTTTGCATAGCTTCAAAAGATCTTGCTTTTTCTGGTGAGAAATAGGAATTTCTGTCAAATACAAATGCGGTATTTTTGTTGCCATGATATTGCTGGATGTTCTATTACGCCCACCTGCATTGAGCACAAGGAACTCTGGATCACTATAATTATACTTAAACAGCACGTGCTGGGGTTTATCTCTTTCATATCGCATAGTTTTAATTTTTAACCAATTATCACGATTTCCATTTTCGTCTATAGTTCGATTTTTAAAAGTCTTAGCAGCTAGTGCCTTTAAGTCAAGGAAGTCGTTGTATCTTAACTCATGTACGTTGTATGGCGCACTTCTTTTATTTCGAACTCGATTGGAGCGTGCTAATCGAAAAATGTTTAACCAGTCATGCATAGTATATACTGGAACATTTTTTTTCGCATTTTCGATTGCACTATGCATGGAATCTACTTCCATGTAGGAATGGCCACTCTCTAAAAAATTGTGCTGTATAGTATTTAAATTGCTGTCTTGTACTATGAACATTAATAGCGCTGCAATAAACTGGTTTCTATTTTGCCCACTACATGTATCCGAGAACAAACTTATTTCACTGATAATTGGTGGCAAATTTTGTATCCATTGAATCAGACATGTGCCTATTTCTGAACTGCCTCTCTGACCATTTATTTCGGTCCACGTGTAGCAATGGGCATTTTGCGAAGCTGCTTCATAAATTGTTAGATTGTACGCACATAGCTTTCTGCTATAATACATTAGCGAGACATCTGAAGATGGTATTTGCAAAACACTTTGTAAATCAAATGTTACGCTTACAAAACTAGCATCATTCAGTGCACGCTCCTTATCTGCTTTTTTTGCTGCATTTGCTTCGTCTTTTCTTTGAATATGAGACTGATAGTTTTCTTCTAAATCAGCTGATTTTGTCTTCATATAGTTCGTACATATCAAGCACTGATCCTTTTTAGGCTTAAAGAAGGACAAGTTAAAATTATTACCAAATTCGCGGCGGTAAGTTGTTTGTGATGCATATTCCTTATCAGCCTTCTTACAATCTTCTGCATATAAGGCGTACATTTTTGCGATAGATAAATTAGGATCTAAATACTCTCGATTCGTTGATGCTCTACAATAATGAGAGGCCATTGTAGGAAAACTTTTTATGTGATCATTGATTGATTCTATGATTTCTGGTTTGGTTTTATTCACAGGCACACGTGTACCACGTTTGTCACTTCTATCAAATATTCCATTTGCATTTGCCCCAGAAAAGGCGTTATCTACTGGTCCATGGCTTATACACAAAGTACGTAAAAAGAATAACTTACAAACTCGAACTTTTGTGCCCTCCTTCAAAAAATAATAGTACCTGCTGCTAGTTCTTTGTGCACCTGCTCCAGATCGAATTCTTCTACAGACAGGTTCTTTGCTTACAACACAAGAGAGAATAAAATCCTTTTGGCGAATGTGATAGTCAATTATTGCTGATAGCTGATATGCTTTAGTTAAAGTACATTAATTGCCCAAGTCAATATGATCACTTTTGCTTGTATAGAACCTGAACACTGTGACTTGGTCAAAACTGTTTTATGTGTGTGACGCATCTAATTGTCATGATATTAACTTGGACACTTTTTCTATATAATCGGCAACATCTTACTACTCACTTGGACATATTTGCTTAAAATCATGAAAAAGTGACTTGGTCACTTTTGGCAGTATGCCCACGATATATAAAACTTATATTCATTTTTGTATTGAATAAAGTTTTCAAGTATTGGAAGGAGCATCGGAAACTACACTATCTCTTCTAAACTATTCAATAACGAGCCATTTGTATTATTGCTGATCCAAAATTGGTTTTTGAGAAAATCAAGTAAAACTAGAGGTCATTATTTCTTAAAAATAATAAAAAATGTAAATATATCATTAGCCGTGGACGTCAAATTAAATTTCATAAACGTTACAAATTGTTTGAGTGTAATTGTGCTTTCTTAATTAACTTTTTTTTTCTTGAAATGTATCGGTACAGTAACACGGAGATGAGTGATATGAATCTAGTCTTTGGAGAGAGTTTAGGAAATGCAGCGGCAGCAGCTAGACGTTACGCCGAAATGTACTCTAAGCGACAAAAACCGGAACGAAGATTGTTTTTGGCATTGGATCAGCAACTCCGAAAAAATACAATAACACCCAAATAATTTGTACTAATAAATTTTTAAACGGTTTAGATTGACAAAATATTTGTTAGAGTATATCGAACACTCTTTAAAATATATGCAAGATTAGTAAGTAATTTTTTTAAAATAATATCAATACATTTTATTGATTTTTAATAGAAACAACTCGATTAGTTCAATAAATCAATTATTAATTTCACTGAGGGTGTAAGCGACTGGTGGACATTTGAAACCTGTTGGAGACTTTATAAAATGCAATAAATCAACAGTTTCCAGAATTGTGCAAAAGTAACTAATGTTATTGCTAGACTTCGGAAACATTTTATATACAGGCCCAGAAATGAAGAGGAAATTTCCAACCAATAAAATGTTTTCTACGAAATTGCGGGGTTTCCTAAAGTTATCGGAGCAATTGATGGGTCGCATATAAAAATTAATTCTCAAGGTAAAATAAAAATTGAAAAAGTTAAATTTAATAAATTAAATTATAATTTTTGAAATATATATTGTGCATAGTTTTTTTAAGTGTAGATGTTTTAGAAATATTTCGAAACCGAAAAGGATTGCGGTTGCGAGCAGAAATTTGCTATTTCAAGATATTGTAGCTCATTGGCCAGGCTCTACATATGATGCTACTGTATTTAACAATAGTAGATTGAAAAACAAATTTGAAAATGGTAATTTTGGTAATTCAATTTTATTAGGTAAATATATTGACAAACCTTATTTAAATAATAACTCAAAATGCAAAACACAATTTTATTGTATTTATTATAACACTCAAGTGATAAATATTGAAAAATTGATAAAAATTATTTATTATAAAAAAACTAACTTTAATTATAAAATATAAAAATGTTTTACCTTATAAACAGAAGTTATTAATCATATTAATATTACAGAATAAAATCATTTATGGTAACACACAACCGATATTGATCTTGATTTTTTCTAAAGTTGTATAATTAAAAAAAAAAGATTTTTGAATATAATTTTTGTTTGATATAATAGGTACGTTAGATTATTTTACAGTTAATTTAATTTACAGGTGATAGTGGTTATATGAATTATGCCGCCCGCTTAAAATTAAATACAGATTTAAATGCAATTGTAGCAACGGCAATTCTCCATAACATTTGAGCACAATTGAGAAGAGAAACTGAGCCACCACCTGAGAATGATGTATGAACCATGAACTACAGTAAACAAAACAACATTCTAAATATACCAGTCGAAATTCAAAATGATGTTGGCTTCGACTATCGAAGGGATATGGTTCGGAACTACTTTAGTAGGTTATAAAATGTACTTACCATAAGCTGTATTATTTAAAATAAAAATCTGTATTTATTTAATAAAAAAATTAACATTCATTTTTATTTAATTTATTTTGCAATAACTTTAATTCAACTTTTTTTATTTTTTATTTTAATTTGGAGATTTGATTATCATCAACATATCTGATTTCTTCGTCTTCTCTTTGAGCATTCTCTGTTATAATAATAAACAATACTCAAAAATACTACATATTGGCTATATGTAAACACAAGTAATTCATAAAATTAATACTGTTGTTCACTTCATCACAGTCGTAGTTGTCACTTTTCTCCAGCCCATAGACAGTTTTATTATTCATTATTGCCAGGGCAAGACTGGTTGTTGGTTCGACAATACTTTTGGGGTCTCTTGGGCCACCACCAGTCCTGTAGACTTTGTTTCGTTTTTTGGCAGCTTTATTTAGCTTCTTGTTTTATATTGCTCCATTGTTTCCTTAAAGAGTCGATGTCTCTATGTACACCAGCACCTCGAGCATTAAACTTATTCGCAATTAACACCCAGGCAGAATTTTTCTGTTTGTTTTTGACATCGTTTGTTTTTTTTTTTTAATTTTCAATTATATGTTTCAAAATTTATTTATACATGTTTGAAGAACATTTTCCCAGAATTTTAAGTCATTTCATTTTGTAGAAAAATTTTACGACTGCTTGAAAATGCCAATTTTTGCGTTTTTCATCAAAAATGGTCAATTTTGAAACACTATATCTCCGGAAGTACTTGACTGAAAACCTTAAACATTTGAGAAAAGTCTCAAATAAAAAACATTTTGAGCCTTTGTGAATCTAATTATATTGTGATTTTGCAATGTGGCACGGCACCACTTTGAAGTCAGGTCAAATTTCATAAAATGTGTTCACAATCGGAGCGGTATATATCAATATATCTACAAGATACTTCAATATGCAATATGCAAAATTTTCAGATCAAAATACATAAATTAACATATCATTAGACGCCGGGTACGTATCGGTATCTATTTTTACGCTTTTTTTTATCAATTTTTTTGCCCTAGAGGGCAAAAACTTTGGAATCCTCTTTTTTTGGTTCATACTTTCATGTACTAAAGTTTGGCGCAATTGTGAGACATCAACTTTTTGAGAATTGTACAAAAGTAATGGAATTACCTACATATATGAGGCGATGAGAGCAAGAGTGGCCTAACCCACCAACACATCTAATTGACATATATTGAGATTTTCTTTATAATTTTTTTCAATTTTTTTTTTGTTAACAATGTTTTTTATTTTGTTGAAATTTGTTTTATAGTGATTGTTTTTGGGTTTTGTTATTACTTCAAGCAACTTAAACCTGGAAAATTCTCAAAAAATAAAAGAAACAATGTGGTTTAGGCAGGCCACTTTTGCAGTTAGGCATTTATAAAAGTTTATTTATATTTGTTTATTAGGACAGGTATTTAACTGCGCTTGTGGGTAAAAAAACTGTATTTAGTTTTTAATTCGAACTTTCCAAAATAAAATTCTCAACGTTTTGAATAAATTAGTCAAAAAATTTAAATTACTATATTTTAATTCATATTAATAATAAAGAACAGTTTAATGAAAAAACTGATAAGTTGTTTTTATCTTCTAAAAACTAAAACTAAAACTCCTCGCAATCGCTATCTTCTGTAGTATGTAAACCTCGTTAGTAGCTTTAGAGTCGATACGTAAATTAAAAAAAAAATCATGGTGAATGGGGGGGGGGACAAAAGCCATAAGTTAGAGCAGGTCGTTTTTCTTCTCCACGCTTATGGAGTTGCCATTAGGATGCAACAACTCCAAACTATTCAAGACTTGTGAAGTTCTTTTTTTCAGATCCAATTCACTAAAACTCACATCTTCTTGATTTGTATATTTAAATTTTAAATAAAACGGCTCATTAGTTTCAAAACGTAACCACTGAATTTTTAACCATTTAACTTTTTGCTTGGTTTTTGATATTTTTCTTCTGGTTATGTTATTTTCCAATGACTTTGAGGAAAAAAAGTGTTCTTTCTCCATAGATACAAGTTTGAATGGGTTTTTCTTTTGAGCAGCCAAGATGACTCTATTCCAGTCATTAAGAACATAAATAAAAGAGTGATTTTTTTTGGCTGCCGTGACTAATCTAAAATCTTGGTCACAGGGCAAGTACGAGTGTCCACTGCAAACATAATGCATTAGACAAAATCCGACTTACTGAGGGCCTCTAGAGGCAACAGACTCATTCCAAGTGTACATAACCGCTTGATTTGTTGCGAGGTTATGAATACCAAAGCAGTAGGTCCATAGCTGCCTTTTGTAATAAAATATACCTGTTGTAAGGTCTTGTGTTGGTAGAGTTTTCATTAGATGAAATGCAATTGTTCTAACTTTTTTATTTTGTTGTTTGGCCAATTCTCCATCATCATGCATCCCCTGCCTAGCTTCCTCTGCCTTTCTGAGATGCAACTCTTTTAGAACTTCAAGCTCTTGTTTTTTTAGTTCATCAGCGCATGTTTTTATTTTATTATTAAATTCATCACATCTTTTTCACGAGTCCGTAATGGGGGGTTGGAAATGTAAATTAAAATTTTCATTAAAAATACTAGAAGAAACAGGTGAAGAATCTATCATCTGCTGCTTGTACAGGTCATATAAAATGTTTATGTTCAGGCTTGGTGAATGATACTGCCGATTAAGGCTTTTGTGCTTTGCGTAATGACTTTCATATTTTTGAAATTTTTCAATAAAATTTTTCACTTTGATTATTTTATATTCTGGTGTTTCGTTCCATGATATTTATCGGCCACGTTGGTCTTTAGGAGGTGTGCCTCCTTTAGGCTTATTAACTAAAGCCCTTGAAATTCGTCCATCAGAAATTTCAGTAACATGAATAAGTTCACATAAGTAGGCTGTTTGCAAATCAAAATTTCCTATTTTGTAAAATGAAGTAAAAATCTTTCTTTGGTCATCTGTATTAAAATTTGATAGAAATCATTTTTACAGCATTTGTCAACAATTTTATATTTTTTCGTTACAACTAAAACATTTTTTGAATTCATATATGATTTTCCCAAGTTTCGGTTATTTTTTTAAATATTGCAAACCCAGTTGGCCTCATCGCGTTTTCTTTTTCTCGTTTTTAGTTTTGTGGATTCAGTTAAAGAGTTGGCTGGCCAATTATTATTATTCGTTTCATTATTTATAACAGAAGAAAAACCATTATTTTCCCCCGTTGATGGAATGAATTCAGAATCACTGCCAGAACTGAAGTCATTATCAGAAGATTCACTTCCTAACAAATATGAAAATGTTTTATTTTATCAGCTATTTATAGTTCGACCAGGAAAAGTATATACTTATTTTTTTAATTGATATTTAAATTTAGTTAATTAAACTGCTATTTACCACTTAACAGTCTATCAATATCCATGTTTGTAGACTAAATAATTAAATTTTATTCTCAGAAAGGTGTTTATGCCTTTCATTAATTAAAATAAAAGTTATTATAAACCGTCATTAAGTATAAGCATACTAGAAAAAAAATAAAAAAAACAACAACAAAAGATTAATTCAACGCCAGAAAAATCATGGTGATCAATTGATTGGCGTAAATACGCTCCAATCAGTTGCTATGTGCAAAGTGTTGCATTCAGTCTAATTTAATTTACATGGTTTTTGGTAGGCCAAGGTGCTGCTGTCTATGAATTGATTAAACAATTAATATTCTAGTAGTGAAAAATGTTTAGAGGGTGAGCTTGGGGTAATAAATCTACGTTTGTTGGTATTTTCTTGTATTTGTGGGTTAGGCCACTATTGCACTCATCGCCTCATATATATATATATATAGTGACAAATGATTCTAGCTTCATCATGCAATGTAGTAGTCATAGAAGACACAATAACAAGGTTTGCCAAGTTTTGTTTTGTTTTGATTTTGGTGTTAATTTATTTATTTATTTTTATTGATCAGTTTGTGTTGTTGAGTTGTTTAAAGCAATCTGTGATAGTTAGTTTTCAGCTTCGATGTCATCTGTGATATTAAGTTAGGTTGTGATATTAGGTTAAGTTGTGATATTAGGTTTAGTTACTTTAGTTTTTAGGGTCTGGCATCGAAGCCTTTTACAGCTTAGGTGTCATCTGTGATCATAAGTTAGGTTAATGGATAGGTATTGACATCAAAGTCTTTTACAACTTTCTTGTCATTTGTGATTGTAGGTTCTGTGATATTAGTTTTTAATTTAGTTTTTAATTTAGCAACTGTGATATTAGATTTAGTATTTATCTATTTATTTATTTATTTAACCATTTTAATGTGTTGTTTTGTCTTCCTCAGGTCTATAACTTGAGGTTATTATTATTTAAACAAAATAATTAGCTAATGACCTTAGTAGTCGACGCTAAAATACAACAAAAAAAAAAAAATACAAGGTTTGGTCGCTGCGATTGTTGGGTTGAGTTTGAATAAATTATTTAGTTATTTCATATTTTATAAAAATGTTATTGTATCTTATTTGGAATCCACTGTGACAAGTATTTAACTTGTGAAACGTTAGTGCTAAGAAATATTAAATATAACTTGTTAAAATTAAAATTACTTATTTCATTTTTAATGTTATTGGACTATTATCTTGTTATATAATAATAATTTATATTAATTAGTGGTGCAAAAAAAACTTGTGTTAAGAGTACGTAAATCAATTATTTGAATTCATTCTTCACCATCAAGCGATGCCGTACCACCTAGATGCACCGATGAAGATTTGTGAAAACCGAAACAATTGTCTGTATTTGGTTTTGGATTGGGTTTGAGTAAATGATTTTAAACTTTTGTTTTCTATTATACAATAATTTATATATTTATAATACAAAATCTAAAAATAAATTTAAGATTTATAAATAATGATGATAATAATGAATCATTATTTTCTATATGCTTGTTCTAGATCCAAAAAAGTTAAATTATTTTTTTGAAAACAATCTCAATAGTTTAGAGATTAGCGGATTAGCTGAAACTGATGGTAAGCTTATATTATCACTATGTTTTTGTTTTATTTATGTACACTAGAGCACATATTAGTTGATGTCTGATATATCATAACATCGCTAATTTACATATTGTCGTTGGATCTGCAAAATCTCCTATGTGCATAGAAACACTTTTTATAGGAGAGACAAAAAACTGATTATTTGAACAATAGATAACAAGAAACTATTAATGGCATTAGGAAAAATTTCTAATTTAAACTCGATTTTATTGTAACAAGTTTTCCTAAGGACAAATTCGTTATTTTGAAAGTATTAAATATTTTTCATTATTTTGCACATACGTGATATTGGTGGGTTGGATGGCATAAACGGACATTATTTTTTAAATTTTTTAAATTATTTAATCAATTTTATTAGAAAGACGTTTTGGAGACTTTACATTCTTCTTCTTCAGTCAAAACTACAATATAGTTCATTCACATTCACAATAACAATTACAACTTATAAAATAATGACACATATTAGAAACGTTTTTTTAAATACATTAGGAACAATTACAAACACATATAACTTTACCAATAAAAGTAGGAGTATGCTCCTTTAAAATGAAACATTCTTATTTATTTATATAAGAATATATTTATATATGGAACCACCGTATTTCCAATTGTTGTTGAGACATCAGATTATAACATTACTTGCTTACATTTGTGACGTTAGGGACAAAAAAGAACACTTTGTAGATCCATAGTTAATACCAATTATTTTTTTGCACTCTCTTTAGCTGCTGCCTTAGTATTGCGGGCTGAAGTTTTTGCCTCAATATGGGCCTTGTATTCCGTCTCTGGTAGAGTTTCCGGTTTTAAACAAAGAACATTGAAGACATTGATCTTTACGCGGGGAATGTATGGCTTTTTATTTTGTTTCTTTTCTTTACAGAGTCAAACTTTTTTTTTTCCAACATATAATTTATGTTTTGTAGTATTGCACCAATCTTTGTACGCCTCATACATATGGAGTTTCGATCTAAACAAAGATTTAACATATATTTTTTTGGATGAGGAGCGACAGTAATGGCTAGGTACTTTCGGTAGTAGACCTAACCACTCTTATACTTTTTTTTTCTAAAAATTTATTTCCTCTGTTTCATTATTAATTGTTTTCTCTTCTTGTCAATTGCTTTTTTTCTTTTATCATTCAATTCTTTTCTAGAATAATAAATTTTATTATTTTCATCCGTTTTCGCATTTCTTCGTGATGTTTCTTTGTGTTTAAATGTATGTGATGTTAGTTCATTGCTTTCATCATCTAGAAAGTCCGATTCATCTGTCAAGTCATTTTCTTTGTTATTTTCCTTGTCGTTGTCAGAAGAACTGTATAATGCAATATCTTCATTTTTCACCCACCGCTTATATGTATCTTCTTCAAGAGAAAGTGTATTTAAAAACATACAACGACATACGCTTACGTTTTCACCACTTTCGGTGGGAAAATATATATCGTGCTTTTCTAATTTTAAGCGTTTCAAATTAACTTGACCCGTTCTTCTTCGTGTAATGGCCCTTGAACATACAACCCCCTTAACATACGCTTTCTTCTCTTGCCAACTTTTAAACTTCCAAAAGTTATCAAACAAGCGTATTCTTTGTTCTTCGGAGATATTATAACACTGAAAAGATCTTTTAGTTATCTCGTTTTTGGTTGTATGATTACATCGGATTTTCATTTGTCTTCCTTCTTTTGGTATGTCATAAGTCACTTTACCGTCCGACCGCTGGTAGACAAAATATTTTTTCCACAAACTTTTTTTTTAAGCTTCATTTGTATGCTTTGATATATTTCATTTCTCACCAATTCTTCGTCTTTATTATCTTGAAGCATACCATCAATTTCCATATCATCATTTAATTCTACATCTTCCTGAGCCATTTCTATATCATTTATTCGTAAATGTACATTTTCCACATGCACTAAGTCTTTATCTTCTACTACGTCAATAACTTCTATCTCTACATTTTTGCATACTCTTAATTCTTCTTGTTTTATATCGCTAACTTCAACTGCAGTACTTACATTTTCTATAATTTGACAAGAAGTGGAAAGAAATCCTGGTATACCTACCGTCAATTAATTCTAATAGTTTTTCATCATTGGCAAGCATCATTTCTTCCGATATGGTGGAAGAAACCCCAAAAAGATATTAGCGTTTTCGACATAATAAGTAACAGTGTCATTATTCTCTCTAATTTTAACATTTGTTCCTGGTCCGATTGCTCGTGACAGGGTTGTTGCAAAGCTAATAATAAAATCTTTTTCGAACGTGTATTACTCATCTGTAAATCAAGAATTACACATATTAGTGTCCAATTGTTAAACATGAATGATATAGTTAAACAGTTATAAATAATATAAAATTATAAATAGTAAAACATTGAAAATAGTGAGGTTAGAAAGTTGTGCTATCATTAGAATTAAAATACAATTAGGCAAAACTAGAACAAATATTTACTTTTTTCGAATAAATCACAGTTTAACAAGTCTATATGTTTAAACTTAAATAAATTCTATTATAATATTAATTTTTGTTTGCGAACTGTCAAGCCAGATACAAATGCATAGGTTATATTTTCGCATGTCATGAAGTACCGACATTCGCCGACAGAAACAAATAGTTCTAGAAATATATTCAACTTAAACACGTAGGAGGTATTGACGCACGCAAAAAGAGGTCCGACATATAGGTGGTTTAGAATATAATTAATTTGAATTATTATTACACACGGGAGTTATTTCCACCATGTAGAGCTCATTTTTCCGCATATTTTTATGTAAAAACCTCAAAATGGACCAACTATGCACATAGGAGGTATTGCAGATCCAACGGCGATATGTTGTTAAGCTATTACAATATTAATAAACTATGAAAAGTTTGATCTCATTTACAATATTTTATTAAGGAAAGGAATTACAAAAATAGATATTTGTATAAATTAATAATTTATTTTATTTTCTTAGATATTGTTGATCCAACTGAAAAATAGGTATGAAATGATGAACTAGTTATTCTATTTCTTAGTGAATATAAAGAAAGAATTGATCTATTCAGAAAACCAAAAATTAAAAAAAAAGAGAATTGTGGGAGGAAATAAAAAATGCGTTTGAGGCACAAAAACATTACATTACAATTGACATATTAGACAGAAAAATATGAAATATGAAAGCTACATATCGATCAATTAAAGACAACAGAAGACAGACAGGACGACGACAGGTAAAATGGGAATATTTTGACATTTTTGAAAGAATTTTTCACAAACAAGACTGTTAATATGGGTTACACATTTGATTCACTGACGACAAGTATGGAATCCCCGGTCAAAAAACAAAAATACAATGTTACTCCAAAATTCTCATCTAAACAGCCATCCACATCTCAACAGCCACCCACATCCTATCTGCCATCCAAATCCTATCTGCCATCCACATTCCATCTGCCACCTACATCCCAACCTCCACCAACATCCCAACAGCCATGTAGATCCAAAGCAGCCATTCACACCCCAACAGGTATCCACATCGTAACAGCTATCCACATTCCAACAGCCATCTACATCCGAACAGTCATCTCCCCGATCTCTGCAACCATCCCAATGTATTGTATACGAAAGATCCCCTCGCAGAACCCGTGTGGATCATCTCCGAAATTACGTATAATAAGAATTGCATTGCAAGAGTCCAATACAATTAAAAGGGAATTTAAAGAATTTTAAAATACTATTATTGAAAGATATTTAACTTTTTTATAAAATATTTTTATAAACCTTTAAAAGGTAAAGTTATATGTTTTTTATTTAACACTGAAAATGTTAAATAAACAAACGTAAGTTCTAAAAATATTGTTTAATTATATATATATATATATATATATATATATATATATATATATATATATATATATATATAAGTAAAAGTTTTTATACCAAATTTATAAGATGTTTTTTTTGTCTCATGTGTGTTTGACCTTCTTTTGTATAGTTGTTGCATATTTTTATTACTTGCAGTGAAATGCATAAAAAACAAGTACACGCCGCACCACCATGTCATGTTCTAAATCAAGACCAAATTCTAACGCAAACTTTTACTTGCGTGCGAGTTCCATTTCACTGATTACTTGCAAACCTTTTTAGGTTATAGTTATTTATAATCTAAATGGTATACACATAATAATTACTTTTCTGGTATTACTACTATTTATTGGTTTTATACAAATTATAAAACAAATTGCACATATTTATTCTACAAGCAAAACAAATTTGATTAAGAAAACATAAGAAAAATCTTGACTACAACATTTCTGAAATACGATTTCTTTTAGCTTGAGCTTCTGCATTTGGATGCTCTAATCGCACATTGTTATTGAAATCTTTATCAATATGCTGCTTATCAGTTTCCACATCAGTTTCTGGATTGTTATCTATAATAAAGTTATGCAACACACATGCTGCCACAACAGTATTGTTACCCAATTCAAAATGGCTGATGTCCAAATATCTTAATTGACGAAATTTTCCCTTTAGTAACCCAAATGCTTTTTCAATAGTGGACCGTACGGCTGAGACGGATATTGTATTTTAATTTTTTTTTAAGTTGGCATAAGGTGACCTGTGTTTCGAAATGGAACCATCAATTTTGTTAACAAAGCGTAAGCTGAATAAATGCGACAATAACTTTATCAGATGTGGTTCACCATCATTTATAATTTTTTGATATATGCCACTATTTTGGAATACTCTGGCATCATGCATACTACATGGCATACCAACAAAAATATTTATATTTTTTTTTTCGGTAGTCGCAAACACCTGAAATAATTCGTGTTAGAATGGCATTTATTTTATTTACAATTTATATTTTGTAATACAATCGAATGAAACCCTTTTCGATTGTAATAATCATTTGCATTGCCCACTGGTTGTTTAGAGGGTATGTGGCAGCCATCTATAGCTCCAATTACACCTGGGAAACTAGATTCTCTTTTAAATACCTAAATAAAATTTGATTAATAATAATATTTTTATTATGTTGTTAATGCCTTACATTTGCTATAGCTTCTTGTTGCAGATCGTTTGGTCATTTTATATATGTAGAAGCAAGCTGAACTAACCCTTTAACTATTTGTTTAAATATAAAATGTCCATTTCTTTTAGATATGCCAAATCTGACTTCTACTGCTAGAAAGATTTCCTGCGTGCTTATTATCCATATAAAAAATAAAACTATTTTCTCTAAGGGTATATTAACAGCATGTTCAATTGTTATGGTCTTTGATAACACAATAACCAATTGTTATGGTCCGATTTGGTCAATGGTTTTTGTTGATATGATTTAAAATATCCAACTTTGGTTGCACACAGTGGAATATAATAATATAAATGTTAATAAATAGCTATTTTATTTAAATCGAAAAGATAAATAAACCAATAAAATTTACTGTGTCATTGAATCTACATAATCTTTCAATCTCTTCCATTTTCTCCATTTTACTAATAAGAAAAGTGTAATAAAATAATGTTAATTGCACCATAATTCAAACAATTATATCGGATAAGGCCATGGAGTAAATTGTCTAAAGGCAAAAGACAAAAACCACCATCAAGATATGTGGCAGTTTATTTACCTAGTTAATCTCCTTTAAATTAAATAGTTTTATATTGTCGGTCATTAAGTAATTACTTTCAATTTTTTTTTTGTTAATAGTATTAAAATTATATTTCGTTTGTTATTTTAAGCAAAATATCTGTTTAATCATTTGTTTTTTTGAATTGGTGAAAAATTTTATGTCTCCTTTATTTTGTGTTATTTTTAATTGAATCCCGTATTTATTAATAACATCGTTATTTTGTGCTCGTTAACAAATAATAAAAAACTCAAACCTCCCATTTCCAATTAATCTTATCAGGTAAGCACAAAATAAATTGAGACAATCACCAACAAAACATGTAAGCGTCACACAATATAGTTTAATCTAAATTTAAATTATTTTATTTTTCAATTGTATTAAAATTATTGGGATACTTACTTGAACTGCACTTCGAGTCATTCTAAAATGATCTTTGAATTGATTTATAGTGTATTTTGGAATTGTTTCCTCGTAATAATTGCTGATTCTAACAACATACTCTCTATCTGGGCATACAACTTCTACATCTTCTACTACTTCTACAATAAAATATTATTATTATTATTTATTATTGACTAAAAATCATTTAAAAGGTTCTTATTATTTCAGTCGTACACCTATAAAATCTTATATGTAATTGTTAAAAAATGCTTTTTGTAAAAATAAAATAAAAATACAGTGTTCCATTTAAAAAACTGATGATTAATTCAAAATCAAAATACGTTACTAAGGGCCATTTTTACAAACCTCGGATAAAGCTCGTATAACGTTACTCCACGGATAAATCAAGAAAAGAAGGTTTACAATTGATGGATAGATGCTAGATAGAATAAATATCAGGATAAAGTTAGTATAACTTATACCACCGTGCACTAGTCAGATAAATCCCGTCTTATTGGTCTGTTCAAAACGTCAAAATATAAAAAAAAAACTAGCAGCAATTTTACAAAGTAAACATAAAGAAAAGGTTAAAAAATTTCACATAAAAGAAAAAGAAGCTGCAATTTTACTATAGCAGAAGTGGAAACATTAGTATTATTAGTTATAGAAAATTGAGATAAAATAGGTAAGTGAAACAGAAAAGCATCATAATTAACATACCTATTGTTTGGGCCAAAGAAACTGATTGCCTAACAAACTCATAGAAAGAGCAATGTTGGGAGCAGATTGCTGAATTATTTAATAACAAAATGGCAACAGATGGGTGAAAAAAGCAAATGGGACTATTTAAAAAAGCTACACAAAAAAATTACAGCAATCAGAAAGAGATCTGAAGCAGACTGGCGGTAGATCTGCTGGCCGAAATTATTTGGGAACAATTGAAATCAAAATTTTGGAAGTGATGGGAGTAAGTGGCACTGGCACATTGAGTCGGAATGATTGTGATGCCGATGATTCATTTGGTATCTCAGAACAGTATTATGTACCCTTTTAGTAATAACTCACGAAATATTTTAGATATATATATATATATATATATATATATTTAAAATGCAAAAATTAGAAGCAGAAATCATACTTAATGAAAATAAATATAACCGAAAATATACAAAATCATTAAACCAGTAAAGTAATAGAATTTGTTTGTTTGTTTGTCAAAAATACCAAGAAAGCTAATATTAGTTAAACTTTTGTTCAAAACTTATTAATACACAATAATTTTGGCTCTGGCACTAATATAATATTTGTTAATATATTTTGTTATAAGTATATCTCAATTGGGAAGGATGTAATCCAGCTGCGATGCGGCAAAAAAGAAACATGTTGCATTGCAAAAGTAAGTAGAATTTTATACAGTTCTGTTGTTAATTGACGTCTATTTGAGTTAAAATACATTTATTATATCTAAACTAAAATAATATTTTTCTATACAAAATAAATTCCAACATATATTAAAAATTAAACAGATAATTTAAAATAAAACACCATTCCTTACAATAAATATATATATGTTCATTTATTAAGTTAAACATATATGACATATGTTTAAAAGTTCAAAATGTACATACTCCCAAATCACCACCAACCTACAGACCAAACAGAAAAGGCAAACAAACTGAGACAACAATATGTACGCAAATGGCACAAAAAATAGAATTTATCGACTTTCAAATAAAATTATTAAAGAAGAACATGATGCAAAGATGAAAAAAGACAACAAAAAGCATAAACTGAAAATAAAAATTTTAAATCAGGAATTGTTAATTAAAACTGAAACTGATAAATAAAAATGTTTTTCTATATAAATTTATTTAAATTATTATTGATAATAAATTGGCTAAACAATCTCTTATGAGACTTAGCCGACTTTCATTATTCCGTTCATTTCCTTGTGATGGTTGCAGTTCTGGTAATTTTCTTGCTTCATTTGCCTGAACAGCAGCAATTATTGCTGGATCATCTTGACGCAATTTATTATTCTGATCAATTGCCATATTGTACAGGACAGCGGTTGCAATAATAATATTTTGCGATTTTTTCATTCGTATAGAATTTCTTCCGGCTAATTTGGTGTGCTAACGGAGTTATTAGGTAAGAAGTGTTACAATATCCACTGTCTCCAACAATTATTCTATCTCCCAAAATACCTTGCATTAATTTCCCTTTAAGTGCAGAATTATTGGCCATCTCAGAATTATATCTTGAATTTTTAATTCAGCATCGCAAATGGTTTGGACGTATTATGAAAACTATTCTTTTCTATTGCAATAATATTCTGCACCTGCGCCTCTTGGTGATTAAATCTCTACGTGCGTACAATCAATCGCACCAATTACTTTAGAGAATTTCGCAATTCGATTTTAATGAATATTTCAAAATCCGTAAGTCGTAGACCCATAAAACCATATCATTGTAACTTTTTAAAATGCTATTTCTAAAAATAAAAGAAAATACAGTAATACCATTAAAAAAAAATACTGATGATGACGGCATATCTCTTGAAACAAGGCTTGTATTAAAAATTAAAATAGGTTACAATTTCTACAAAAACTTGTATTAAGATCATTTTTTACATAAACCAAAAATGCAGCCAATACTCGGGTGTTTTCATACATTTACCCCTGTATACAATTATATTATTTTAAGTAATGAAAATAAACATAATAAATAAATTAAATTGCTTATGTCTTAAAAATTCAATCAAGTAAAAGTTAATTTGATTATGTGTAACGAAACTATGATAATGTTTTTGTTTTTATTAACAAAATTAATTTTATTTTACAAAATTTATAAACGTTAATAATATAGAAAAATGATCCCAAAAATACTCTGTTTCTTTTGTTAATAAGAGTCAACATTGTTTTAGTTTCATAATGGCAGAAAAAGTTTTGTCATTTTCAACGATTGCAGCCTTTTTAAGGATAATAATTCATAGCTTAAACGAGGTAAAAATTCATTTGCAAGCGAAAACGTATGCCAAATGATTTTTTATTCAAATGTAAAACCGATGCTATTCAAAAGTAGTCGCAGCTGGCATGACAAAAATTAAATTCTATGTTACTTACAGATATCTATTGATAAAGAAGATGGGATAATTGAGGCTACTTGTTGGTGTCCACGGGGGCAAGTCATCTTCCATCATATGGCTGCCTTGTGCATATATGGCAACAATAATATCAGTATTACTAATATAGCTTGTTCTTAGAATGTTCCAAAACAATCTGATATTGTTAATACTGGTACAAAAACATTAAAAGATTTTTATCCACCTGAACATCCGGATTATTGTGCGGTAAAAACAACAAATAGCACAGAAGTGACAAAATTTGCTGAAGCATTAAATAAAAACGTGGGATTAGCTTGGCTGTTTTGTCCTAGTACTTCAAAAAATGTTGTGGAATTTATCCCACAAATTGAAGATATTTTGTTTTCAGCAGAATACATATCGGCTGATAACAAAACTAAATATTTTGAAGATCGGTCTTAAGTATCAGAAAACCAAATTAAAAAATTGGCAGAAGTTACTGTAGGACAAACTTCCAATGAAAATTGGTTGATATCCCGAAAACATAGGTTGACGGCCAGCAAGTTTGGGCAAGTTTTGTCAGCTTGCAGAAGAAATAAGTTTTCTACTTCTCTTTTAAAGGTCTTATGGAGGGATATAATTTTGGAAAAGAGCTCGAAGCACAAGCCTTACAAAAATTTTATTCTGTAACTGGATTCAAAGTTAAACCTACAGGACTATGATTAGATAAATCAGGCTATTTAGGAGTCAATCCTGATGGTTCTGTTATTAATGCAACACTTGAAGTAAAGTGTCCTTATAAATATAGAAATGTTGTATTGATGAGGTTTTAAAAAGATAAAACTTATATTATACAGGATGCGCCAGAGAAACTTACTTATTTGAAAGGTCAATAAAAACAAAAGTACTTCAGTTATTGTTTTAATTCTTTGTTTATTTGAGAATACAATATCCCAATTTTTTTTTCATGCAGTCTTGAAAATGACATTGGGTAAATGGCGACCCTCATTGCGCATACACTGATTAAGTCGATTTTTGAAATTCGTGTCCACTCTTTGCAGCATATCAATTGGTGTGTTGGCAATGGCGTCGCGAATGTTGTTCTTGAGGTGTGCTATTATCCGTGGTCGATCGACATAAACCAGGGATTTCAAATAACCCCATAAAAAGAAATCGCACGGATTCAAATCTAGAGAGCGTGCCGGCTATTGGAGATTGCCTCTGAGAGAGATGAGGCAGTCGGGGAAATGTTGTCGCAACAAATTCATTGAGTCTCGTGCTGTGTGTGCTGTGGCACCATCTTGCTGAAACCACACGTTTATAACGTCCATTTCTTCGAGACTTGGAAGAAAAAATTCCTCGATCATGTTCCTGTAACGAGCTGCATTCACGGTAACTGCGCGTCCGTTTTCTTCAAAAAAATAAGGATCAATTATTTTCATTGCCGACATCGCACACCAGACAGTAACTCGTTCGCAATGAAGTAGTTTCTGGTGAAGTTCACGCGGATTTACACCACTCCAATAACGCATGTTTTGCTTGTTGACGCAGCCGGAAATGTGAAAGTGAGCCTCGTCACTGGAAAAAACTACCGCGTCTTTAGGCAGGATGTCAATCAGCATTTCACATGCATTTTGACGGGCAACAAAATCGCGTTCAGTTAATTCTTGCACAACAGCCAATTTATAGGGAGGAAATTGAAGGTCTTGATGGAGAATTCGTCGAACAGTGGTGTCAGAAATTCCCATAGCAGCTGCGTTTTTGCGAGCCGAACGCCGGGGAGAACGCACAACTGACTGCCTCACTCTTTCGATATTTTCCGGAGTTCTGCTGGTTCGTTGAAGTCCATTTCTGGGTTTAGCGACACTTCCACACTCCCGAAATGAGTTAATCCACGACAGAATCGAATTACGGCCAGGAACGAGTCCGTGAGGAGGAATTTCAAAGCGAGCGCGGAAGGCACGTTGCGTAGCAACAAGTGAGCGACCGTTAGAAAAGAAGCTCTCGACGGCGAAGGCCCGCTGCTCTCTAGACCAGAGCATGATGGCAACTGACTGAAGGGAGAAACAAACTTGGGGACTTCCCCCTCCAGATGCGCCCCCTCTCGACCCCTTCCCCGCCCAACTCACCGCTCGGGAGTTTTTTCAAATAAGTAAGTTTCTCTGGCGCACCCTGTACATAAAGATTTTGATGAAAAAGCAATTATAAATCAAAAACATCAATATTGGGACCAACTACAAGGGCAGATGTTCTAGACAAACAAAACCAACTGTTTTTTAATGATATGGACCCCAAACGATTATAAAATTGTAATTATGCCAAGAGCAGATCAATGGGAAAATAATATAATTGTTTAATTTTTTTTTATAATGAGCTGCTTGTCCCATATATGTGTGGTTTGTGGGGTTTTTAGTCAGTAAAAACCTGACACTACTGATTTTTCTTTTCCTACGCGTTAAAAAACTAAAAAATGTTAGTGGAATGGTCGAATGATATTACTACTACGCTTACTACTATTTTGTAATAATAATAATAAACAAAAACCTAGAAATAAAATAGATATTGCTCTATCAAACCTAAAAGTAGCTATGCATTGATGAGTCGCGAGTTCTGTATAAAGAAAGGTTAAAAACTAAGCAATAATTTTTTTGAAGGAGAAACAAAAAAAATATAAAAACAAAATCTTCAATATCTACAAATCTTACCAATGGATTTTTTTTAACTTTAAAATTTTTCTTTTTTCAATTCAATTTCAGTATTTTTAACTGTGTCATGTGCCGTCAAATTTATTAACAAACACAACTATTGACATGAAGTTTTTAAAATTCAAACTTGATGCAAAAAAAACAGTTATTGGATTTATTTGATCGTAGACACACAGCATCACATTATACAATTAGTTAATCAAAAATGGAAAAAGTTGGAGACAATTACAAAAAATACGCTTTTGATAGATACTATTTACCAAGAAGATGTTGAATATCTTTTGAAAAACAATTTAAAAATCATAAATTTAAAATAGTTACTTTAGTAACAACTATGCTGTTTCAATATGTATGCCAATTATACAAAAAGCTTTGACAATTCATCAAGCGTTTGAAATCATTTTTGTTGGCGCTACAGAAAACGTGACGTAGATGACCACAGTTTTTTTTTCAACTCAATTTGCAGCAGGTGATTTACTAATAGGATCTATGGAGCAGCTAAAAAGGTAACACATTTGAATCTATAGTAGGCGCCCTTCTTGATACTCTTCCGATTAAAATAAAACCAAAAGTAATATTAACAGATGATGATTTGATTGAGCGTAATATACTTTAAACATATAGGCCTAATTTAAAACTTTTCTTTCATGTTCTAAAAACTTGTTGGAGATGGATTACTATGTCAAAAACTGGAATTTCCAAAGAATTGTTGCAACTACAAACTCTTCATAAATGATTTTTTTAAGCAATTCTTAGTTAGAATTTTTTGAATTAGCTAAAAAAAGAATTTTATTCACAGTTTAAACATTTTTTTTTTTAAATTTAGACATGGTGTTTGCTACATCGAAAAAATCTTTTTTAAGCGGTTTGTTTTCTTAAAGACATTCCATTAGTCCGATGTGAAGACACCAACAAATCTCACCAACAAAACTAGGTTGACTAAAAATGCATTTGCTCGGTTATTAATGATAAAAAAAAAACAAATAAATACACTATTCGATAGCTCTTGAAATTTCTGATTAACAAACTTAATTAGACCTAATTAGCAAACCGTCACTTCAAGATTGCTAATTTTTTGTAAAAATATACTTTATAACAAATAAAATCAATCTACAAAAAAATATTTGATAATTACCATATAATAATAATTATTATATTAACTGTATTAATAAATATACATATAAAATAATTAATAATGTTAATAGTATTTTGTATAACAAGAGTCTATAGTCTATATCGCACGAAGACGAATTTGGAGCTGCAGGCAATATGGGCATTCCACTCGAGTGGTACAGCTTACTTTTTCTACGACTGTTTTAAATCTAAAAATTATTTTAAAACTTTTAATTAATCATTTAACATTATTTTATATTGAAATAAATTCAGGTCATGTTTGACATCTGACGTTTCGCATAATTATCAAATTTAGAACTAAATACCTATAATTTTGGTTAAATTATGCTGTTAAAATATTTAATAAAAAATGTATAATAACATTTAATAAATAAGACGTTCTTAATCTATTTTTGACATTTTACAAATAAAAAAACCTGTTGTATTTAGCGACGCAATCAAATAAACATTGTGATTTGTATTTTTTGTTTTTATGGTTGGTAGGGCATATCATATCCACACTAGAATAAATATATGATACATATCCATTCAGTTACGCGTGAATAAAAGTGACAGTATATAGAAGGGAGTAGAAAAATAAAATTATTTGTTTCAATTATTATTTAGAAAAGTACTATAGCATGCGTTATGTATACAGATTTAATACGAAGGTAGCTATTGGAATGTAGATATGTCAACCATCAGCTGACATTTAGCTTCTTCAATTGTAATATATTAATTATATCACCATATTAAGAAACTTTACCACATTAAAAAAAAATTAAAAAGGCCATCTGATGGTGCCCGTTAGATTTAAAACTGTTTTGCTGTTTTTTAACTTAAAAAACTGCGATAAATTTTTTTAAATTTTTATCGTAAAATTGTGGCAATCTCAAGCACGTGTTTACACCTTATTAAGTTTTGTATGTTTTGCAAGTGTAATTCTTCTGTAAATTCTCGTGTAGCGTGTTTACAATACAATATTAAGTTTTGCAAGTATATTGTTACTGTGATTACCAGTGCAGTGGGTTTACACGTTTTAAAGTTTGCAAGTGTTGATATTCTTGAAAAATTATGGGTAAAACCAAATTCAACCTAAATAAATGTGACATATCGGAAGTTGAAGACGGCGATGTTGCAGATGTCACTAGCTAGTCAATTCAACTGCCAGACGTAATTAAAAACAATTACAGTCACAACCATAAGACAGATTTGCCGGTTTCCAAAGATGCCAAAAATGTATTTTGCAAGAACATAAGGGAGAACAAATTGATCAATCAAGAAGGTGAGTTGCCAATTTCGCATGACAAATTTATATTGATTTATAACGCGGCAAAAAGTAAACTAAATGAGAGCTTATATAAATTTTAATTAAAAGAAAAGTTAAAATTTATAAATAATATATGTATTTTTAACTTTAAATCGTATAATGTAGCTCCAAGTCAGCAGACAATCACCGTTTATTGCTATTGTGCGCATAATTGTTGTAAAACATTTAAAATTATAATGCAGATGCGCAAAACGTTTTTTTTTTACAATTTTGTAGTTCAATCTTAGACTTTAGCCATAAATACAAACTGCCCAGACATGTCAGGAGAATTGAGCGCCAGCTTTTGGGCAAAAGGCTAATAACAAAAACGCCATTACAAATTAGATTGGATGATATACATTTATCGTCCACCGCATTATTATCCAAATTGAACATGGGTAACGTGAAGTCTGAGCCGGCGTATAGAACTAAAAGCTAAAAAATGCTTGATAGAAGTAGCGACGACGTCTATGATATGCTGTTGATGCAAAGCCAAAATGGGAATTATGTACAGCGTGTTGCTAATCCATTATATGTAAGCATATTTAGCAAAGAACTATTGCACATTATAAAATGTCATTGTGGATCTTTAGACTTGTACGTGAATGCGACAGGTTCAGTGGTTAGAAAACCAAACAAATTCAGCAAAAGAGTATTATACTAGCTGGCGTTGCCTTAATTGACAATCATAGAAATTTACTGTTGCTGGAATTAATGTCCAAGCAAGCATGATACTGCAACAATATTTTCCTGTTCAATGGAATATAAACAGTTTGGCTGCAAAAAAACAGTGGCCGGCTTTCAAAACAACCGACTTCAGCATGGCTTTAATCAATGCGGTGTGTATTTTGTGGAGTTCCACATTTCTTGAAAATTATTTCAACATGATCCACAACCATCTTGTATCAAGTGACAACCGTCTTCCTAACTGTACATTTATAAAATTGTGTTGTATGCTTTTTTTATTAACTCTATGAAATTCATTTATATTTGTTATTATATAATAACAAATTTATGTATGTAATAATAAAAAAAATATGTTTTGTAACTTTTCACGTAGGAGGTATTTTTGATTTGTTTTAGTTTATGCCTACGTGAAAAGTTACAAATTCTTGTTGCGTTAAAAAAATTTTTTGTAATTTAAAAAAAAAAAAATGTTTAATGTAAGAATTCTTGTTAAAAAATATTATTAAAAATTATTGTTATTTTAAATAAGTGTGCTTGTTTTCATTTTTCCTGTATCCATTAATATTGTTTTGTAGCAGTTAAAATTATACAGGTAATTTTACATACATTTTATAAGTTTTTATATATTGCTCATTGCAAGTGCACAATAAATGTCATAATATCTCCTTCAGAGTTGCTAAATAACTTTGGTAGGCAGCCAAATAAAATATCCGTTAGACAACAGAACTGCAATACAAATGGGTGTTATCTCGTTCAACCACTTAAGTGATTCATGTTATATGAAAAATAATCATTTGTAAAATATGTTAAAATCAAAAAAGACAGCTATATAGTTAAGACGATTCCGACCGCTACCTTGATTTATAGTTTTTTAGCAAAAACGGCAACTTTGGAGTCATTGCTGTTTCTGCATATTATTAGATAATCAATTTATTTTTCTCAACTTCAGCAAAGGCCAAGATAAATACGAGGCTCGAGCGGTGTGCAAGGGTCCGAGCTTAGAATAAATTTTAGTGTTCTATGCTCGGAGCGCTATTCGATGGTCGTAGCGCTGTTCGATGATCGGAGCGCTGTTTGATGGTCGGATCGCCGTTGTGGTCACACACTAAGTCAGTGCTCATACTATCACTGACAAATGATTCTAGAGTTAATCTCAATTAGTTTATGTTGTCACATTTTTTGCATAGACCCTTTGCATAGGCCCACATACTACAGATGCAAATCATTCTAGATTCAATCTTAATCGGTTTATGTTGTCACATTTTTTGCATAACCTTGCGTAAAGTTTGAAAATGCATTATAAATGCACTTAAGATCGGTGCATCCTAATCTCGTATAAACTTGGATTGCACTGACCATGCTTATGTTATAACTGAAAATGATCTCCGAGTCAACCCCAATCTAAATATAACTTTATTTTGTTTGCATAAAGTTTTATTAGGTAGTAAAATACATTTATTATAAATGCACTTAAACTGCATGCATCTTATCTCGTTTAAACTTGGTTGTCAAGGCTTACATTTGATCGGAAAATTATTTGCATTTCATCTTTGATCTGAATATGACTTCATTTTTTTGCATAACGATAAATGCACTTTAGGTGCATGCGTCTCATCTTGTTCATACTTGGTGGTAAGTTTTCATAATTTACGGGCAAATGGTCCTTGAGTCAATTTTAATCTGTCTATAAAGTCACATTTATTCAATAATTTTGCGTAAAGTCTGAAAATGCATTATAAAAGCACTTCAGGTCAATGTATCTTATCTCGTTTATACTTGATGGCCAGTGCTTATATTATAACTGAAAATGGTCTCCAAGTCAACCCCAATCTAAATGTGACTTTAGTTTTTTTTTGCATTTATTATACATAAATGCGCTTTAGATATTTAGTATTGGTTGATAATAGTTAATATTTATTTTTTAAATTAGTATTAAATCGACTTTAGTACATTGAATACTTTTTTATAATATTATTGGTTTATCTTGTAGTTACACATACAAGTATAATATTTGTGAAATAGAAAATACTGTATATCCAAAAATATAAACGCACGTGTACAGATGCAAAGGAGTTGCCGTTTCACAAATTTAAAATGCATATTAAGTATTAATGCGGCAGGGAATATTCTATCACATTGATGATTTTTTAATATTTATTTTACAATACTCAGTATAACATATATACATTGATTTAGTTAATTGTTTATTAGGTTTTCTTTGTTTTTGTCTTTATTATGATTTTTACCAATTATTATGTATGAGCAAGCATGGCATGTTTAAGGTTTAGACAAAATCTTTAATTAAATAAATATTAAAAAACGATAGACGTATTATAAAACATGCTAACAAAATAATATGATCAAGTACACAAAATAAAAATAATAATCAAACAAGTGGCTCCTTGCATTGGCAAATCAAACGAATCATTTTATCAACGATTACTTTGTTTAATTTTAACGATTTTAGTTACAAACTATGAATTCTGATATTTTTAATATACATAAATATTTAATAATGTGTATTTGGAATGTAGTATGTGCATGCAAATTTATAATGTATATATTTGTTTTTAAAATCTAACGTAATTAATATTCAGCATACAACTATATTTTTAAAATGCTTAAAGAAGGAAGGAGAGTTGCGCATTATAAGGGTTCACAGAATCAAAGTCGGCAAGATGACGCCGGAATAAAATTCAATAAAATGTTCACACATTATAGAAGAAAGTCCAATCTGTGCCCTTAATTTTTAAAACGTGAAGTTTTTATTTGGTGCTTCATTCATTTTTTACTCGTTAAATATAACTACAAATTTTTAACCCAAAGAATGAAGACATAGAATATTGTACATATGTAGTTCAACATATAAAATAAATGATGATTGAAATTTTAACGTTTGGATATTAAGTTGGTTGGCGTTTTGTCCTAGAAGAACAAATGTTAATTTAAAAACGGCGCACGTGTCAACATTTATCTAGAGAAAAAGATTCACCAATAGTATTCTCGTAGATGTGATAGAATTTTAGTATGTAATGTTTGCTAATAGCTAATAATATTTTTCCATAACAATACTACTAGCGGCATCTTATCAGGATGCAGCGAATAAACTCGACAATTCTCTAGCGCATGTTTGGTGTTGACGTTAATTGCAAACGAAAACATTTCTTTCTATAAAAGCATTATTAATTATCAAACTAAGTTAATAATAATATTTTTATTATCAATAAGAAAATTAATTGCTCGTATGTTGAGGCTATATTTTCACTTTGTTTACTTTGTCATTTTTAACGTAAAGTTAATGGCCTTTGAGCAAACACTTTTAATGTTTCTCTGTTCTTTGTTTGTCTTTTTAAATATTATCTGTTATCTGTATTATTTTTATCCATTTTCAATTATTATGCACAAAACATTAGATTAATAAATTTAATAAAACGATTTTATAACAAGTGTTTGTCACATAGTATAATTAAGTAGGCGAAATAAAAATCACGGTCAAACAAGTCGCACGCACACATTAGAAAAATGCATGGTCGTGTAGCAACGTAAAAAAAAATTGTATATCAATATTTTTGTTTCGAGCAAGCAAGCAGACAACTTCCTGTATTTTAATTAATTTTACTTCCAGTACTCACAAAATATGTAACTTTAACCCTGTTTATCACAGCAAGTTAGCCGTAGGGTATATAAGTACAATTTTATTTTCAAATGACATTTACTACCATAGAATTTTAATTAGTTTTTCGTAAAATCTCAATTTTTTTTATTAAAAATCTATTTATGTTTACAAAATATATACATATTAACATTTAATTTATTTGTTATTAAACATGTTCAACGTTCAACGTTCAACCTTCACGTGTTGCAAATTCCTCAGTTCTATCGGTTGTCTCAAAAGAAGTGCCCAGCACTACATGCTAATTAAGTTCTTTGCGAGATTTTAGTTTTCAAAACACATTTATTTAATGAGTAAAAAATAAGAATTTGTTGCACATATAAAAAAAAGAATAAATTAACAAAAACAATACAAAAATGCTTTAAACATGTGCATATAAGTAATAGAGAGAATATCCTCTCTCTAACAGCATTAGTGCTGGCTTACTAAGACAATACTCCACAATAAACAGCAAATTCTTGTATAGAACATTTTGCTGGTTAAAATAAAATTAGTAAATAAAAGTAACATTGGCGCTCATGCCCGCTGTTGCCGCTGCTTTTGTGGAAAAAAATGTTTCAGGGAGACGCTTAAGCTGATAGGGGGACAGTTGAGGGACATTTTTATTAGGGGGACTGTCCCCCTCAAAGGGGGACGAATGGTCACTTTAGGTTAGACCACCATTGAATCGTGTTGGGGTATATAGTATGCCCATAGATATAGTGTCGTAAACATGGCTTTAAATAATCTCAGCGGATTACTTCATTACTAAACGCTTTTGGGATTCAATTATGTTTGTATTATATACCATAAATAGCTTATAACACCTCGATGTTCAACGGTGAAAATATTATATAAATATACAATATTGTCACCCTTAAAAATTACCTCGGGTTCCAGGTATATAATACAATCATAATTGGTTGCTAATGAAATAATCCGTTGAGATAAACTAATTTCTAGATCGCGTCTGATCTAGAAATTAATGACGTACGGCGCGCGTATTGAAGATACTTTTCCGTGCCGTTTGTGGTATTAAGAATTCCTAAATAAGGGCGTATAGCACAACCGGTATGATAACCGTTTTATACAAAAAAACTCATATTATAGTATAGCCATGGATATAGTGTTTTTACGACATAGGCTAAAATTATCTTATCTATAGTGGATTATTTCATTACCAATCGGCAATTATGTTTGTATTATATACCTGGAAGCTATTTTTAACACCTCGGTATTCAACGGTAAAAATATTATATAAAGCTGATGACGTGAAAAGGTTTCCATAAATCAGGGAAATGGCAATGACTTAAGGGAGAAGAACCGCATTGATAATGTTGATTAATAACATAATTGCCTTGTGCTATGTTTGGTACCCTATCAGGGTTAGCGGCTTGTTGGTGTTTTGCAGGCATATATTTTGGGTAAATTGTGTCTTTTTTTGGAAAAACTGTTTATCTAATGTAAGACTTGTATAGTACATAATTATTTTTTAAATTATCATTTACTAAGAACCATAATAAATAACAGCGGTTTGGTAACAATAACAGGAGTAATTTGGCTCAAAATAGTTCAAATATGGTGAATATGTTGAAAGCATTTGAAACCTGGACGTAGAATAACGATTCGTACGCCTGCAAATATTGAACGAGTGAAAGCTGCATTTACAAAAAGTCCTAATAGCTCTTTTAATCGGCAATCACTTGGTCTATGAATATCGAAGAGAATTCTTACAGAGTTTTTGATAACGATTTACAATTTTATCCTTACAATTACCAAATAGCAGAAGAGCGCCTTAGCAATCTAGATAAGGTTAATTAGTTTTGAGAATCAATACAAAATTTGTAGATGACCGACAAAGCAAATTTTCATTTATTTGGTTAACATACAAAATTTTGGATATTGGGGAGCTAAAAATAAATGAATTACAAAAAACTCGTTGTTTGGTGTAGTGTAGGATTATTTGGTATTATTGGTTCTTATTGTTTTGAGGTTGAAAATAATTATTATGTAACAGTCAATGCCAAGCGCTACATAAAATGTTTACAAACGTTTCTCATCCCAGAATTGATTAGACGGAGATTACTAAATGGTACCATGTTATTCCAACAAGATTGAGCAATAGCTCATACATCCAGAAACTCGATGAGGATTCTGCAAGAATTTTTTAACGGCCGTTATAATTTCTTAGTTTGAAATTTTGCCTTGGCCGTCTAAGTCCTCTGATCTAACGGGACCCGATTTTTTTCAGTGAGGATATTTGAAAGAAAAGGTCTTTGCAAAACGTTCTGGAATAACTAGTAGCTAAAATAACGTATTCGAGAAGAAATCACTGGAATAGATGGAAATTTTTTTGCCGGGTGACAAGTTTGCATTCAGAATTGAAAGTTGTATTGAAGTTGATGGAGGGCATTTAGAATACAATATTTAAAAAAAAAATTAATTGTTTAGTTGGATGTTATTTAATAGAAATAACTGCTCAGGTATTAATAAAAAGGTGGTACATTTTATGTAAAATAGACTTATTACTAGATAGTATTTATGACGACAATATTATGCAATTTTGTGTAAAAAGTACATAACATAATACATAAACATTTTTTAACTAATTTGTGTAAAGTGCAATGCCACGTTTGCTTACGGCTGCAGTCTCTACTACGGTCTAACTGCAGCTACTGGTGACCACCAAATATTTAAATTTCCTACTCATTTCTATGTCAGTAGAAGAGTGCTACATCGGGCCTTTCATTTACTAATGCAATTAGTTTATCAATGTCGGATGGTGTCCATGTTTCTTCCATGTTACCGTTTTTAAAATTCTCAAATATCAAAGCAAAAATGACAGATTATGTTTTGATTTATGAAATATCAAGTTAGTATGTTTCAAATGACGATCAACTGTTGCCGCGCTACCACCAACCAATCAGTCGGACCGTCGCCATATGATTTAACTTGTTCGAATTTTAGTTGGTGGTGGTGGGTGGTGCACTGAGACTGCAGCCTTAGGGTGCAGTCTCACTGCACCACCGCCATCAACTATCACCGTTTGCCACTAACCACCAAAATGTACTACGGTCTCACTGCAGCCACTGGTGACCACCAAATATTTAAATTTCCCACTCTTTTCTATGTCAGTGGAAGAATGCTATATTTATATATTTATATTTCGGGCCATTTATTTACTAATGTAATTAGTTTATCAATGTCGGATGGTGTCCATGTTTCTCCCATGTTACCGTTTTTAAAATTCTCAAATATCAAAGCGAAAATGACAGATTATGTTTTGATTTGTAAAATATCAAGTTAGTATGTTTCAAATGACGATCAACCGTTGCCGCGCTACCACCATCCGATTTGAAATTATGAAACGGTGGTTACCAAATGACAGATGCCGGCGAGAATAGTGAACCAGTGGGACCGTCGCCATATGATTTAACGTGTTCGAATTTTAGTTGGTGGTGGTGGGTGGTGCAGTGAGACTGCAGCCTTAATGAAATGAAATGAGGAACCACATTATCAAAACTGGAACAAATAATGCCACTTGTGGACATTGTAAATTAAAAATTAGTGTTTTAGAAAGATCTATGGGTAATTTAACAAGACACATAAAAACAAAACACTTTTTAATAAACTTCAGTCGTAGAATTGTACAATACAACAATTCCAAGGACCACAATTTGACAAAAAATTCTATTCTGGGCAGCGATTTTTGAGTTCACTCGAATGCATTGCTATACGCATATGTCAAAATATGCGAATGATATGCATATGTATTCTCGGTTTGAACGCATCGTGCGAGTACGCAAATTTGCGAGGGAAACGATGTGACTGGGTAAAATCACTCGCAATTATAGTTACGAGTGAAATATTAAAATATAACCAATAAAATATTTAATTGTTAATGTAATGCTGAAATTGCCAATTTAGCTCCTATGCGAGTTTTTCATCAAAAAGATGATCCTTTTCAAAATTTATCAGAAAAGCATTTTATAAGAACATTTATGAAATGAAACCATTCATAGCTTTTCCAACTAGTGCATCTGCTCTTGATGTAACCACAAAAGTGACTAGATAAATTGTATTCAATTTCTTTATTAGTACACTTTTAACTTTTAGGTTTTAACAACATTAAATTTTTTGGCATATCGCAGCTATCAGTTACATATTGGGCAAAATATTAATGCAGCTATTAGTCAGTCATCTGTAAGCCAAGTAATTAGTGAAGAAACAGATGTTCTAAATAGACCAGGGGGTCAATTCTGATCTCCGGTGACTTTTTGCATCGGTGTTTTTGTCATCTCACAAAAATGACGTATATCAATAAAATGTGACAAAATTCTGGTGAGTTTTGCCACTGATGAGAAAGTGACAGTTCGTGTCAGTTTTTTTTAATCATGATTTTAGTTTATTTGTAAGCATTTTATAGATTATTACATCACTTTTACTAAGAATAGCAAGTAATATTTGCAGTAAGAAGCTTGTACAATAATTTAATTACCTTTTATGATGTTAATTTCATTATTATTGGGTCGACTTTGCCTACCGGTGACTTTTCTCATCGAAATTACGTAATTTCCACAAAACGGTTGGGAGTTTTGTCACAGGTGACTAAAAGCACATAAAAACCGGTGACTTTAAACAAGCACAATTAATGCGGTGATTTTTCTGACAATTTGCGTGAGTTTATCTGTCATTAATAAAATTGAATAAAATTCAAGTTAAATATTGTAATGTACTTTAGTCTTTTAATAATCATTAATTTAAAATTGTGTAAATAATACACTCAAATTAGTTAGGTTGCACATTGACGACACATACCGCATTATTATATTATGAAAGATATTTTGATGCATTTGCGGAATATACTAAGTTGCGTGCGTCTAGTATGTGGCGGTCTGCCTTATAGATATGAAACAAGATTTCTCAGATTAACAACTACTACGTTGCCATGTCAATCCCGTGACCACCCTTGTCAATGCGGCTAAAATGCGTTTTCACCATACATGTATGATTTAGCAAATACTATAATTATTATTGAATTATAGAACAATTTGTACATTGCAGCTAATACAACTTTTATAAATATTTAGATTCTGTTATAAATAATATTTCAATGCACAATTGGTTGTTTAAAAATATATTTAAAATAATTGACATGAATATAGCAACTTACAGACAGATTTAACAAAATTACTAGGTTGCCATGTATTTTCAGTGACAAAAACCATAATGCCCGTATGACACTATCTATAATTTATCTTGAATTATATATATAATTATTATTATAATTTGTTATATAATTCTATATATAAAACTTAATATCCTGTATGACACTGTATATAATTCTTTATATAATTATAGACACAATCCACAGCCGTCTCTACTTACAATACTTACAAGCTGTGCTTACGGTTTGTATTGAAATACATGTATTGTGTCGTCTATATACTTGTGATAGTGGTAAGAAAAGTGTAAATAAAGTGTTTTGAATTCAAATTTAAAGGTAAGTCTAACAAATATTTATAATATGTGGATAGGAAAAATATCATTCTACTTATTTTCTTGCTTTATAAGTCAATATCAATGTTTTTAATTTAAATAAAGCTGGTGTTTTGGTTTTGTTTGTTTTTAGGTTATGTGATTAAAACCAGTTTAAAGTCAATATTAATTAATAAATACACACCACAACAGTTAAATGCTGTATTTAAATAAAGTGATTTAATTCTATTATCTGTTGTGCATATAATAACATGTACTTTTCATTTTAGATGTCAGGAAAATATATACGCTGGAAACAAGTGGATCCTGTTGTTTCTTACAACATGAAGAACAGATAAATAAAAAGCAATGGACCTTATTATAATATAGTGTTTTAGTGAAGTGTTTTAAGAAAAGTGATATCTGTAATATTCTGTTTAAACTTTTTGAAGCCGATAGAGCCTGCGAAGAGAAAATGTCTCTAACGGATATAGTTATTATCATAAGTTATAGAAGTGTTGTAAAAATATAACTATAAATAATTATAAATTAGTGCCAGTGATGTCTTATAATATAGAAAACAGTAAACATATTTATTGTACGTAAGTCATTTTCACTGCCATAATTTTATATGCCGTTAATTATTAATATAGCAGTTTCCTTTTCTGATATAAAAATAATTTAAAATTAACTTTTCCTGTAAAAATCAATTTGGAAGTACTCTGTTTAGTCGCTAGAGCTTTTATTATAAAAAATATATTGTGCGCAATGCTTTTTTATTTTCTGGCTGGTTTACCGCATAACAGCAAATTACAGGTAATACTTCATTTATTTGTTGTCTTTTTATATAAATTATCTGTATTGGACTAAGCAATTTATGCTTTTATAAGACTCAACTCTGGTCTGTTATTTATATTATTACTCATTTTGCATTTTATTATTATGTATATATAAAGGTTTACGCATTTGATCATAACGAACTAGTCAATTAACCAGTAATTTAGTCGACTACTCTCGATAAAATTACTTGCTACTTGACAAAATTTTACCGATTTTGTATTTGTGTTTTATTATTTTTGTATACATATCTCCGGTCATTATTATAAATTATTTATTTTTCAGTAATTATAATTTTTATGTAGTATATTTTGTTAATAAAATCTGATATTATTGCCTATTTTGTATTTGTGTGTATTATTATTTATACCTGTGGTTATTATAATTTAGATTTTTCAGAAATTATCATTTTTATATAACAATTGTTATGCCCGTATTACACTGTCAATAATTATATCTTGAATTATATACATATATAAAAATATTTAAATCTTAAAAAGTCTGTAAAATACACAAAATATCATCAATCTTATTGTAGATTAAATTTTTTTAAATATTTTTAGGTTTTCTTTGTAATTAACACATAAAATGTGAGAAATAGCATTTGTAACCCAGTAAACACAGGTTTAGATAATATAAGTTTATTACACGTATATATGGTGTAAAAAGCGTATATAGTAAATGTGTATTCGTATAATATACATTTCTTGTACACGTAAGATATGTATATTTGTATATTATACGTTAATTTTTTCTTTTATTTCCACTGTTGATTAATATACGTATATTAACCATTAGAATACTCGTATAAATATCCTGCATAATATATCTACGTATATTTAACGTTTCTGGGTTTAGTTTGCCGATCAATTTTGTCTTCAATATTTGTACGTCCGAGGCTACCCGAACTCGAGAATATAGTATGCAAAGTGTATGTTGAGATGCATGATTCATCATTTTATTTATTTTTTCAACCATAATGTTAATAATTGTAATATCCAATACAGTTTTAAGTTGTTTGTTGTTACACAACAGTGTTGAAGTGTTGTTTAATTGAACTAGAAGCGTAGGTTAAGGAGTATTAAGATCAAATACCTAATTTGTGGTAAGTCTGAAAATAAGCAATGACATCTTTGTTTCAAATAACTTGTCAGGTGCACCATTTTTTCTTGTACAATACAATTATAACCATTACAGTAACATTAATATCAATTTATCGATTTATTATTTTAAAATTTAAATTTAATATTATTGATTGCTGTTGTTATATATAGTATTATAAATACAAATAGCAAACTATTTAAGTTATTTGAAATAAAGATTACCATATGTGTCTCATATGAGGCTGTGGAAATATACACAGTATATTTTTCAGAAGTCACCAAAAGACTGGTTGAAAAAGCAAAATGGATTTTCAATTTAATTTTTATTTTCTTAAATTCTTCTTCTTCTTTCCATGCCTTATCCGTTGCGAATATTGGCGATCATCATGGCTATCTTCACTTTATCCACGGCTTTTCGGAACAGTTGTATTGAGGTCACTCCATACCACTGGCGCAGATTTTTAAGCCAGGATATTCTTCTCCTCCCCGGACCTCTCTTTCCCAGCACCTTTCCTTCCAGAATAAGTTGGAGTATTCTGTACTTTTCCTTGTGCCTCATAACATGCCCAAGGTATTCAAGTTTTCTAACTTTTACTGTAGTCATTATTTCTCGATCCTTCCCCACTCGCCGAAGAATCTCCTCGTTCGTAACATGATCTATCCACGTTACCTTTAGTATACGTCTGTAGGTCCACAACTCAAACGCTTCTAGCCTGCTTTCAAAATCCTTGGTAAGAGTCCAGGATTCTGCGCCATACAGAAAAGTGGAAAATACGTAGCATCGTAGGATTCTGATTTTAAGTTGTAGAGTCAGGTCTGGACTGGTGAATATTTTTTTTATTTGTATGAATGCAGCTCTTGCTTTCTCAATTCTGCATTTTATTTCCACAGAATGGTCCCATTGTTGGTTTATGCAGGTACCTAGGTATGGATATTTATCTACCTGTTCGATAGGCGTATTGTTAAGAAACAGGTTCACCCCGGTGGCGGGTTATTTTTGCTCACTACCATATGTTTGGTCTTTTTTATATTTAAACAGATCCCGTATTTCTCACTAGTGGATTTGATCTTTTCCATCATAATTTGGAGTCCTTCAGCACTGCTGCTCATTATGACGGAGTCGTCTGCATATCTGATGTTATTGAGTAGTTCACCGTTGACTATGATTCCCTCCTCTACACTATCCAGTGCTTCTTTGAAGATTTGCTCTGAGTATATATTAAATAGCATAGGCGAGAGCACACACCCCTGCCGCACCCCTCTACATATTTTTATTTTCTTAGTTTTGTGGTCTCCTACTCGAACTTCTGCTGTTTGGTGCCAATATAGATTTGCTATGATACGGATATTTTTGTCGTCGGCTCCCGTCTTCCTAAGTATACTGATCAGCTCTTCATGTTTCACCCTATCAAATGCTTTTTTCTTAAATACCTATGTTAAATAATATAATGTCTTATTTATTCATATGTAATACTTTGTATTTTATGTTAGAATGATATACATATTTTACATTATTATATATACAAGAGAGTAGGCAGTACGGCAGAGTGGGCATGTACGATTACCACAAAGTTAAGCAACGTCCGCTCCAGTCACGACTTGGATGGGTGACCCAATTCTTCCCAATTTAAGTCCGTTACCTCGTATAGGCATCCAAACATACACATGACTTCTCGCTGGATAAAGTTTAACCTATAATACACGTGTACTATAATTAAAGAATATACAAATATTTTTATTATATTTTAACGCATTTTTTACGTTGATAATACGTGTAAATTACACGTTTAAAATACATATAACCGGTACGTATATTACACACTAATTATACGAGATATATCCGTTTAGTCGCCGGACATTTTTCCGTATAATATACTTAACAAATAAACAAATATTACACTTAGGTGTAATACCAAAAATAAACGTATCTTAAACGTAACTGTGTTTACTGGGAATATAACTTAACTATTTTTTTAAAACTGTTAATTCGTACATTTTTTGCGTCAATTATAAAAAAAAACTAAAAATATTTTTAAAATTTTAATTTGCAATAAAATTGATGATCATTTGTGGATTTTACAGATTTTTTAAAGTTCCATTCATAATTATATTTATAATTCTATAAAGAATTATAGATAGTGTCATACGGGCATAACAATTTGTGTAGAGAGTTCTCCCGTTCGGTCCGTACGTAGGGCCTACCTATGGGACCGAATGCGACGTGCGCAAGCGCTTTATTGTTCTATTAAATGAGCCCGCTAGATATGAAATTGTGTATTCTGTACATTTTTAACAGCGATGTTAATTAGTATTTTGAACGTTGCTAGGTAATATTGAAAAACTTGATAATTGATTAGCTAGAAACAACTCAATGTTGAAATTTTACAGATCAATTATCTGTTAACATTGTTTGATTGTTAGCCACCGGTAGTATTACATATCACATATATATTATTATATAATTATAATTACTATTATTAAAAATGGAACTACCAGATAAACTTAAAAAAGTAGTGGCAATTGCTATTTGTGGAACAGCAGTGTCAAAATAAAAAAAAAAATAAAAAAAGAGAAAGAAAAATCTGGGTTAAAGACTGGCATCAAAAAAGGAATGAAGGGCAAGGAATTTTAAATATGTTAAACAATGAGCTGTTGCATAAATATCCAGCCTCGTATCAAAATTTTTTGCGATTGGACTCCAATAGTTTTGAGTTTTTGTTAGATCTAATACATCCAATAATAGCAAAACAAAACACTCAATTTCGAGATAGTGTATCCGCAAGAAACCGGTAATTATTATATAATATATTATATTTGTAATAACAAAATAAGTAGATTAGTATAACAACTGGATTTATTAAACAGTGTTTACAGTTTAAGATAAAACAATATTAATGTTAAATAATACATAATATAAAATTGTTGAAAATTTAACAAAACAAATAGACAAACAGCATATATGCTTGGACAAAGTTAAACACTTTAAATCTTAAACTATTAACATAGGTTTTAACCTAATCTAGTTAATTATATAGTATATTATCAATATATATGTATTTTTGTATTTTAGGTTTGAAGTTACACTACGGTTTTTAGGTACTGGTGAAACTTATAGATCACTCATGTATTCTACAAGAATACATGAGTCAACTATATCTAAATTTGTGCCCGAGGTTTGCGATGCAATATTTCAGACCTTGAAAGGCAATTATTTAAAAGTATGTATTAATCAAATATAAATTTAATTAATGGTCACAAACATATTTTTTAATCAATTAGTATGAAATAATAACATATTTTTTAGACCCCTACTACAAAAGAAGAATGGGAAGAAGTTGCAGAAGGCTTTCAAAAACTATGGCAGTTCCCACAATGCCTTGGAGCAATAGATGGCCGGCACATTAAGATTAATGCACCAATGCCAGCCGGTTCTTTTTATTATAATTACAAAGGAAATAATTCTATTGTTCTGTTGGCATTAGTAGACGCTTATCATAAATTTTTATATGTAAATGTAGGTGTGAATGGTCGTGTAAGTGATGGTGGGGTGTTTAGAGATTCTACATTATCAAAAGCACTTACAAATAATTTGCTAGATTTTCCACAATCTCAAATACTACAAGGTTGCCGATGATGCGTTTCCGCTAACCGATCACATTATGAAACCATATCCGCAACGAAATCTTACATATGACAAAAGAATTTTTAATTATCGCTTATCTAGAGCACGGCGAATTGTAGAGAATGCTTTTGGAATTTTAGCAAATCGTTTTCGGGTTCTTTTAATTCCTATTAATTTAAATCCACAAAAAGTGGAAACAATTACATTAACTTGCGTTGTATTGCACAACCTGCTTACAAAAAAGTCTGTTGGTGATAACACAAATAATGTAGAATTTCAGCATCAACCTGAACGGTTGCAAAACCAACAAGGTGCTAATCGCTCATCTCAAAATGCATTACATATTCGAGATACATTTAAAAATTATTTTACTTCATCAAATGGTTGTGTACCATGGCAAGATGAAGCAGTGACAAATTTCAATATGTAAAGCAACGAAGACCCTTGCTCCGACATGAGGTATTTTTATTTGTTCCAGCAATTTTATTGAATTCAATCAGTCATAATTTAATTATTTAAAAGAATGCTTAAAGTTTAAAGCAAAAACTGATGTTACGATGCTAGGGTCGCCGTTGTGTCTGCACACTAACTTCTACCTACATGGATAATTGAAAACTAAATTACAGGGATCTTGTATATGACAAAAATAAATTTGGCACAAGATATTATAAACTGATTTAATAATTCAACAAAAGTGATTATAACTAAATAACTATTATGTTAAAACTTAAATCACTTTAAAATGTTTCAAATTTGAATTTTCTCAGATAAAGTCATTCATTTTAGCCTTCATTATTCTTCCCAAAAACATAATTATAACATTCAAATTATGTCCTCTAACTAGAATATATGAAAAGTTCAAAGTCAAAGTGGACAAAGTAAAAAAAAAAAAAAAATTAAAATAAAATGCTATGATTATTAAATATAGTCATATGGTTCATACCTTAAATGACATTTATGTATTTTTTTGATATATACCATGTTATGTTGTCTCTAAACTGGACTATAGCTTATGAAAAAACAATATTTGCATTAAACATTTCCAATTTATGGACTTTGTTCAGTTTAGCTCGGAGCTCCTTATTTAAAAGTAAATTTTTAATAAATATAAATATTTTTAAAAATATTTTGTATATTTATTGAATAAATAAAATGTTTTATTGTTTTTATTAAATTTATTTTTCAATATACTCATCAAGTACTTCCAAAAGTACTTTTTCAGCCTCATGCCGCATATTCCTATTGCTAATTCTTAACAGTTTACTTCTAAAGTACGTTAAAAATGAATCAACTTCTTCATCATCTGGGTTTGATGGTGGTGCTGGAGCTGGAACTGGTATTAAATTTCTTAGAGCTGCTGATGCGGTTTCAAAGAAAGAATCCTCTTTTGACAGCTCATTTTGTTTTCTCTTCCTGGAGGGAGCTTGATGTTCAGCTGAAGAAGCACTGGGTAATTGACTTGTGCTGGGTCATCTATTAGTTCATATATAATATCATCCTCAAGACAAAGCTAAAAATAAAAATTTTGCATGTATTAAATAATTAATAATTGTTTTTAGTATTACTTTAATTGAATATTGTATGTAATAAAAAAGCAATTTTAAAATATTCTACTAAATTTTCGAATATTATATAAAACATATTCTGTTAAATGTTATTTAGATAATTTGTTAAAAATACATATCTTATAAATTATGTACATGCAATTACATAGTACACGTATGTACTACTCTTAGTAAAAAAACAAGTTTTCATTTCATAAAAAATACAATATTTATTATCGTATCAAAAAATAAATTGATTTTACCTGTTCTGATGATTCCAGTTCCCGACTGCTATCATCTAAACTATCGTAAGAACTTTGGTCATTAACTGAAGATTCTAATAAAAACTTCATTATATTGTAATACCAAATTGTTGGTTCGTAAATCTAAAAAAATGTATTAATATATTATATATATTTTTTGTTTAACGATATTGAGAGAAAATGTTCTAAAATGTCCGTTATTAGCACACAGCAATCATTAATTAGATGTTATTAAACATCTGCTGATAACAGGATTTTCTCAATATCGTTATTAATATATGTATGTATAATAAGAGTCGAATTGACAATATTTGCTTACCTCGTCAGTTCCTGCACCACTTTTCAAAGAATTCACATGTTTACGATGTTCATTTAAAAAATTGGACTGTAATGCTTGAAACTTTGCCTTTAGATCCATTGCTGTTACACATCGCAAAACAGAAAAATTATTGACAATGGACTCCAATGCAAAGTTTCTAGCATGTTTATTACTATACTGCTTGGATTTAACATCATATAAGCAGGGATATTTTTTGTACTCGTTTATTAATAACTCCACTTGTTCCCGTGACCAAGACATTGTTAAAGTCGTACTAAGATTATTTTTTAATAAATATAACTATCGTTATTTACTAAAAGGACAAATAATTGAAATAATTTGAACAATTCTTCCAGCAGTGATTTTAATTTTTATCACATTACCTTCCTTACGGCTCCTATATTTACTAGATGAAATTAATAATCCTTTAATTTAGAGATAAACAATAAAATAAACAAAACAATGAGGTAACAGCCATCTCTACAAACCATACAAAATATTGTTATATTAAAATTAAAACAAAAAATTGAAACAAAAAATTTAAACTTTAATAATAAATGTGAAATATAATATTATGTACATATAGATAATAATTACATACAAATACAAAAAAGTATCAATAAACATATGAGGAAAAACTTTTTATAAAACATCACTCGAAGTTTTATTTTAATTTTCATTTCGTCTCCATTCTCCATCACTTTTCTTACAGTTCTTCCCTTGATCACATCCAATAAATATTTAGTGTCAATTTGCTACAATTTTCATTTTACCTTAAAGAAAAAGCACATATCAAATATAAAACCAATACTGTAAGTTAATTAATATTGACTTTATGCTAGATTTTGATTATATAACCTACAAATTTACAACAGAAGCATTATTCAAAATTTAAATTAAAAATATTGATATTGACAATATATACCTATATAATAATATTTGTTAAACTTACCTTTATTAAATTTGATGCACTTTAATAAAACTTATGTGTTTAATTACTACTGAATACTGACACTGTTGTCAGTTGTGTATGTAGGAGGCTGTGATACTACTGCGCACCACGTTCGCGTCGATTATAGAACATTTATAATTTTTCAAGATATAATTGTGACCTTGATAATTTGTGCGTTTTACAGTTGTTAAAAATTTGATCTATAATTGTTTATATAATTCAATATATAATTATAGATAGTGTCATACGGGCATAAGTGACAAAACTCACAAAAAACAGAATCGACCAGATATCTTTAATTGATATGTCTGTTTTCCAAGAAACTTGGAAGACTTAACACTTCTTTGAAATAATTATTTAAATAATAATATATAGAAAAATAATTTAATTTAAAATTTTGTTAGTTTTTATATAAAACACAATTTTCCTGGTGTTATTGGTTGTATTGATTGTACCCATGTCGCTATTTATTCCGCTTGCAAAAATGATCATTTATGCCCGGAGCATATATATGTAAACCGGAAAGGATGCCTACATGGGCGCCGAGTACATGGGGGCACCGGGGCGCGTGCCCCCATTGGCATATTCTATGGGGGCAGCGCCCCCATTGGAATATTGGCTTATATGCATAAAAAATTAAAAAAATCATTTAATATTTTCAATTAGCATAAAAAAACTGACCATCCATTCATAAATATATATAAGAAATGTGGTCATGCTGCTCGAATATCTGAGCACAAGTAACCCTGCCCCATTGACATTTTCAAAAGTCGGCGCCACTCAATAAATACACAAATTGTAAATTAATACAAACTATAACATATTTCCTGTTCAATTGCTTCTATTTTAGATATGTAATGCTAACTTAAAAATTATAAACATAAGTGCAAGATTTCCAGGAAGCACCCATGATTCCTTTATATGGAATAACAGTAATGTAAAGCCATTTTTGAAAGTTCTTTATGCAGATGGTCATAAATTTTTTTATCTTTTGAGTACATATTTAAAAAAAAGCTGAAAATGTTGGAACAAATATATTTTAGGGAACTCTGGGTCCAACATTTGGATTTGCACTAATCCCAATATACCTACAGGAAGGTACAATGAACGACAAATGTGCACAAGATCATTAATTGAAAGATACAATGGTGTTTTGAAATTAAGGTTTAGGTGTCTTTTAAAACATAGAGTACTTTATTATACACCGGAGAGGGCTTCTAAAATTATAAATATTTGTGCGGTGCTGCACAATATGTGTAGAGACCACAACTTACCTGTTCCCGCTCAAGAAGAAGATAATGAATTTGATTGTGGTGTATTTAACCAAGGCTACCCAGAAAACAATTTAATACTAAATCAATTTGACGAAGGAAGAAGGCAAAGAAATTTAGTTGTTCGAAATCATTTCATTGTGCATTAATAATAAATAAATAAAAACAAATTTTAGTAACTATATTTATTTTAATAATTATTATATAACTTTTCATAATAAATTAATTTTAAATTAGCAACATTTTTTTTGTTTTTTCGGTAGTAATTTTCTTTCGCAAAAAAAAAAATTATTGTCAGTTTCTTTATTGTACAATTCGAGTTTTTTTTCATAATAATTTTTTTTAATTTTACATTTTTCTTCCATCTGCTGAGAAAACTTTTCATTCTCTGCGATTGAAAAATCTAATCGTCTGGACGAAACATTTTTTCTAGATCCTACAGTAAAATTATTTCATTAAATAAATAATTCTTTGCAAAACAATACTGATCAAATCACTGTTTTTGAAAGCGCTTAAATCTATTTAGTAACTATAAGTATTATATTAAATAGGCTATAGTACCATACCTGTACTACTCTTTTCTACAGTTCAATTTGTTTGTCGTTTATGGGGAGTAGCATTTTTTTGTTCTCCGACATTTCATCATCCTTCTCGACATTTTCTGTCATCCAAAGAACAACTAATGACTCCTCCGTATCAGAGTGTCTTTCGATTGCCAATTAAACTTGTAATTCTGTTATCATTTTCCGTTACAATTAACTTGGTTTGCTCACCGCCCCCTGTAAATTCCCTATGCTTTAAAAGTGTTATTCTTAAGTTTAGCTCTCGAGCATTGATCTTGCCAAGTCTAAAAGTTTATTATAATTCAATAAATAAAATATAAAAATATTATATATATTAATTGAATGTATTTTTACCTTACGCCAAACCATCCAATCCTTATCTGCCCTATTCATTTGGTTCAACATAATTGCTAATTCCTCCTATAACCCTTTGGCTATCTTATGAATAAAATCTTTGTTGAATTTTCTCATTCTTAAATTGGGATGTAGTTCCATGAATTCAATCAAACATTTCTTTTGGTCGGCTGTAATATTACCTAATCTTTTCGGCTTTTCTTCTATTTTTATACTAAAATATATTTATAATTTAATATATATATATATATAAATATATAAAAATTATACACTTGGTTGTTTTACTACTTTTGACGTTAGCCATTTCCAGTTTAATAGTTTTATTTGTTATACTATAGGTTTGTTCCAACTATTCAAATCGTGCACACAAAATAATATTTGTCATACTTGAATATAGAATTGTATTGCGATTACAGACAAACACACTCAAAACAGAATTTGCTAACTAAATAGAATATTAGTAAAACATTTATAGTAGTTGTGGCAGATAATGCCGCAAATATTAAAGATGCTGTTATAACTGTTTTAGCTCTTGTTAATAAAGACAATCCATCACTATCTATAGATGAATGAATTTGTTTATGAAATCTTTAGTATGTAAGTTCTGAGGAAGCGGGGTCTTTTTTTAAATTTATTATTTTTGTACAATCAATAACTAAACAAATTTCTAAATATGAAAACAACGTACCAAACAAATGCACATCTATGGTTAAAACTGTAAAGGAAAAATTAGTAAAGCTATTCAAGAATATTGAAGAAAATGATTCGATTGGTAATGTTTGTAGATCTTCGACTAAAAAAGTATGGGTTTTACTAAGAAAGTAAGTTTTTGGTCACTTACAAAGCCATATGTGATAAATATAAAGAAGTTCAAAATGATAATTTACATGAGGAGTCAAATTAAGCAAGCAGATAATGTAGATACAGATTTGCAAATGAATCTACAGGTTCCGGCAACTGATATCACACTGACACGATACATACGACAAACAATATTTTGATTTGTGTACGTTAATTTATGCAGTTTAATAGATCATAGATTAGTTTTTTTATTAATCAACTTGTGTACGTGATTAAAAGTTTCATACCGAGTCAATAAGTTATGAACACTCAAATGTAGTTTTGTGCAAAGTTTATTGTTGAAAGACACGGACGATTCATTCATTCATTATGACTAACAATAATAAGCTGGGTGCGACTTTGAAATTAGGGGGGAACGTTGGCTCAAACTTTACTGGAGGCGTACGTACAGTAAGAACACCTATAAAATATCAAGCGTCAGACAAGCTGTAGAAAGAAGTTCGAGACGATCCAGAGCGAATCCAATTACATTGTAAATTTACGAAAGAAGCTTAATAAAAATTTTGTATTCTAATTTGCACTTAATGATGAAGCTTATTTTCATCTTATTATGTGAAATTACTTTAAACATTGTAAAACGGAATTTAATGTGTTTCAAATTAAAAAATAGGATATTCTTTAAACATATTTTCCTTATTAGCATTGAAATATTTTCCTGACCTCCTCACCTGTGGCTAGAACGCTCCTTTCAAACGGCAGCCCCTAGTGTCGGGAGCGAGTCGTAGTTTCAATTTAACATTAAAGGCTGGTCTCCAATTGTTTAAATGTTTGGGCCGTTCTAGGTTTTCCGTTGCTTCTTGGGTATAAACAATAATTCTCCTAGAAGAGGTGTTTGTGAAATTAAATTGTATAAGTTACCCCAAACATAAAATTTATTATAAACCATTAATGCTCGTACTAATAGTCAGAGATTAACGCCCGGTTTCTCCAACGTCACTTGAGACGTTACTTAACTAAGTTTAGCTTAAAATCAAGCCCAGCTTATGTCGAATTTGTGTTGCATCATGCATTTAGAAACGACGTTTTTGCTAGGATCCGAATAGATTTGGCAATGTCACCAATATTCACAATGCTGTTTTCTAATTGGTCAAAAAAAACTTTCTTAATAAATTTTTTACTGACATTAATTTATTATAAAATATAAATGTCAGAAATTGTTACATTATGGTTATCTATGTGTCAAATAATTATAATTTTTAAAGATCACATTAATTAGAATATTTTGAAGCTAATTATAATGAAACTTATTAAATAATAAAATCAAAATTAATATGCTTTACAGTATATAAAGGCAAGTAGTAGTAAATAATTGTTTAGAAGAATATTGATGACAGTTGCAGAGCTTGAGCTCTCAAAAACGGCATCTATTATTTGAGCTCTGCTTGACGCAAATAAGGTGAGATTTTGCTTTGGTGCAACGAAATAAGCTTGGCTTTCAGCTTAAGGCCTAGCTTGAGGCCTATTCAGGGCTTGAGACATGTTGGAGAAACCGGGCGTTAATCTCGGATTAATCCTGGATTCATGAACCCGAGATTCATTTTGTTAATCGTTGATTGGCTCTAAGCCAATTCACGGATATCATTAGTCGCGATCGACCAATGCATTGCTCGCTAATTCTCGGATCGAGTTGAAAACTATGCAACCGTCAATATAATCCTAGATTCAAATAATCTTGGGCCCACCCAAAATTGTTTATTACTGTGTCATATATTAATTCTGACGTTTGGTAATAAAATACATTGGCTGATCGCAACTATATTCACCATCATGATATCCGTGAATTAGCTTAGAGCCAATCAACGATTAGCAAAATGAATCTTGGATTCATGAATCCGAGATTTAATCTCCGACTATTAGTACGGGCATATGTGTTTATGACATGTAAATAGAGAAATGACTGTACTTGTAACATAACATGTAATAATTAATAAGTAATTGAAATTTTAAAGAAATATTATAATGAACTCTGCACACAGCTAGATTCTAGATCCCACAACAAACATACATCGAACAAATAATTTAGAAATAACTTATAGTTTGAGTTACTGACCGGTCAAATATCACGATCAAAAAATTTAGAGTTTTAGGCTGGTCAAATCCACAGTCCTATTTCCTACAAACCACTTGGAAGAGCTGGACTGGTCAATTACTACAATCCAATTGAATTTAATGAAACAGTGTTGTCAACTGTTGATAAATAAATTAAAATAGTTGGCAAAGTAATTACAACACCATACAACACGTAGTAATAATGATAATTAATTGCAAAATCAAAATCTCTGGGTACGCAAAGCGCAACAATAAACAGTTAATTAATTAAAGAATAACATGTGGGTGGTTGGTTACATGGTTGACTACGTTAACTTACTTCAAACAACATAAATAACTGTCAAAACCAACACGGCAGCGGGTTTGCCGGGCATCTAACCCAACTTGCACTGACCGACTCTTACAGTCGGTTAAATTAGCGTGGAGCATTTCTAATTTAGCAAACAAAATAGAAATAATAGTAAAATAGCCCTTCATAAAAATTAAAATAATAACAAAAATAAATGTTATTTCATAAGAAATAAAAATAATAGAAATCAGTGTCTTTTCAAAATAAAAATAAAAGAAATAAACAATTATAAACCCGGAAAACTATTTCACAGAGCACACACGCACTATTTGTCTTTAAACTTAATTGTTTCTGTCTCCGAGACGCGCAAAGTCTTCTTCTACGTCCAGCAGCTGGTGTTGCAGTTGATGCAGGTGGCGGATGCGGACGGGCCACGAGGACTGCATCCTTTTCTAAGAACCATGAGTGCTCTAGAGGTGAAGGACGGGTATACATCGTCTGCAAGAGAAGCTTCGGAGGTGCCCTAGGAGCTGGCGTTGCTGACACATCGATGAGGGCGTCTTGCACAGCCACTGGGATTTCCGGAACGGTCTTGATGACGGCGTCGTCTTTAGAGATCAATAGCAAAGGACTAATCCACCCCGAAGGTGTACTAGGCAAGCTGTATGGTATCGTGGAGGCTTGCGATGTCGATGGTGACTGACAGGACTTTCTTTGAGTGTACAGACCGAATAACATGGCTTTCCAAAAGTTTCACTGTTCCTGAAACTCTGCTGCTTGACCAGGAGATGGTGGCAAGGATACCGGACAGGCATCTAGTTCCAGAACATACATTATCGCAATCTGCACAGACTCAATAAAGTAAGATACCGCATAAAATACAAACATTCCCCAGGTATCTCACTAACACAGAATAACATCACTAAAGTAAATATACCATTACACAATTGTTAATTAACTAAAACATTCATTGACTTCTTTTGACCGACATACATTAACTAGAAATGCGGGACTTACCAAAGATTAAATTAAATAATAAATTAATTCAATAATTAATTCCTAATTATTTATCTTCACACAAGTACTGGTACGGCATCGTAATTTAATTCAATTGGTCACATCAGCGCTAATGAACCAAAAAGGTTTTCATCAGGACAAAGCAGACCCATCAATCGGATTGGCCTAACCGAATGGCTAGAAAGGTAAGCTTAAACCTAACCTAATAATTAAACAATATTTTAGCTAATACCTGTTCTCCTTCTTTTTTAGATGGCGATTTGGCACTCAGTAACGAGCAAAGAAAATGAACGTTACAGCATAACAGTTACTTGAATTAGGTATTTGAAATGTATGTAAACCAATTAGCTCAAAGCTAATAGAACATCTTTCTATAACCCAAACAACAAAAATTATTATCATCTAATTTAGAGTACAGCAATTTATAAGTTAGATATAACGTTTATAATTAATATTGAAATAACAAAACTACATAAATAATTAATTCATATTTATTTAATTTGCCGTAGCAAACAAATGATTTATTTTAATTTCTTTACTGTAATAGCTATAAATTAATTTCAATTAATTGCTTCTCGCAAACATAATGAGGCATTATATTCAATAAATTATAATTTTGTAATATTTTGATAATTACTGTAATAATATTTAATTTATTTAACTTGTCATTTTTGCAACGTCTAAATAACAAATCACAAAGCTGGTTTCTGCGTTTCATTGTAATACTAGAAATTATTATATTATGTTACATAATTATTATTTCCACTTTAGCAATACTGTAATAATTTGCATTAAATCATAAATAATAATAATAATAATTTATAAAAGGCGTGCATATAAATCATTCTTGTTGTAATTTTAAGTCTAAGTAAACTATAAAAATGCTAAGTAATGGAAATTATGAAACAATTAATTAATAACTTTTTAAGATCTGATAATTGACGTTACATTATAATTAATTCAACTCAACAATGATAAATGTATTTTATTTTTAATTTAAAAAAAAATTTACAATTATGAGCATAACTCAATCAAATATATCCTTTAATATTTTGTTATTAATGAATATATTGGGTTAAGATTTTCATTACTAAAAATTATTTTTTTTGTTTGAAAATTATAGATAAAATAAAAAATTATTTTTTGGAACCATAAAACAAATAAAACAAAAGAAAGAATATAATATAAAGAATTCAAAAGAATAGAAATAAAACATATTTACAGAGGAAGATATAATACAAAGATAGAGACAACATATTGCTTGAAAAAAATAAGTAAGAACACCATAAGTAAAAAAAAACTTAAGAAATTTGAAAAGCTCCTGGAATAGATAACATAACTCCCGAAATGATAAAATACATAAGTGAGGAAGGAATACAACTGCTAACAGAACTAAATAAAATAGCAAACAATAGATGGATGGCACTAAAAAAAATAGGAATGGACGACAAAACAATAGCAATAATAAAAGCATGTACAAACAACAAGGAAGAATCAACATAATTTGAGTTGCATACTAACAATTCTTGCAGTTTCAAGTTTTCCTCGCACATGTTTTTTAAAACTTTTTTTGTAATGTGATATGTTTACTTTTAACAGTTTTCTCTCATTTTGTTCAGTATTGTTTACAATCAAATTGATATTAGTTAAATAATGTTTTCAAAATAAAAATATAGTCTTAAATGCCACCTGCCAGAGCTATTATTTTTATTTAAGATGAGCTGTCGCACAGACGTAGCTTGGGTTTTTGGTGTTTTGGGATGTAAAGTTTAGAAAGCTATAAAATTATTTTAGCGAAACAGGAGATTACACCACAATAGTTGGCTCCGTTTTTTGATCTGGCAAGCATTCAGAAATAAGAAGACAACTGTATTTAGTGCGAAAAACGAGTTGCAATAGGTACAAGGTAATTAGTGTATAACCGTAAAGAGAAAGTTAGAATAATACAGATTACGCGCAAGAAAATTTGCAAATGCTCCATAATTGACCAGGAATAATCAGGTAGAGCGGAAACTAGAAAATCGAAGCAAAATTCTGATTATTTACGTTTAACATCTTAATGAAGAAATGCCAAAAAGAATAGAAACTGCAATTCGAGCTCGGAAAAGCAACACGTGCTATTATGTTTTTTTTGTAATTTGTCGTTAATTTTTAATTTAAAGTTTATCCATTATTAAGAATTGTGTATTATTTTTGTTCAGTAGCGCAGTTGAGATTTTTGGGATTTACCGCAAAATCTTGAAAAAAGGGGCTCTCAAAAACGGGTTTTGAAAAAAAAATGGTTATAAAATATTATTAGAAAAAACCAAAATTCGTCCATAAGCTATCAAAACGTGCAACTATTCATAGAATGTCAAAAATAGAAAAAATCGGCCATGAAATATGAAAATATTGTCAGTAAACACTAAAATTTAGTCATAAAATGCAAAAAATTGCTACAACCACTTTGAACCAGTAATTATTAAAATATTCTTTTAAAAATCTAGCCAAAAACGTTGAAAACTGCAAAAAACTGTTCATAATCCAAAAAAAATTCAAAAGTACCAAAATCCACCCATAAACTGTAAAAAAATGTAAAAACCAAATCTACAATTATAAAATCCGGCCATGAAGTATAAAAATATTGTTGAATTTATTTTGTAACTTTTCTCAGGTTTTAAAACAGAGGTCGGGAGATCCTGTGTGTTTGTGGGCCTTTCCGCAGTGCAGACCCTTGCTTAGAGATAGCTAGGTTTCTGTTTTGTTATTAAATAAACAAAGCAATATTATATGTTTAATTAAATTTAAATTTAAATAATCAGAATAATAACTGTGGCCTCACTAAGTGCAATATTAGACTAACTGCATTGATTGGCACAAGACTCATACCTTCTATTTGGAGATAGACAGGAAAGAAGGAAGTTGAGAAGCCCTATAAGTTAGCTTTTGGTTCACAAACCTCCTCAGTGCTAAATAATGCTGATTAATGCAAACAAGTAGTATTATATTGCACTAGATAGAGCTACAGTTGTTTGTTTGATTATTTACAGTATCAATTGTGTTTATAAGCACAAAAATAATTATTTAAATTTGTCTTTTGCTATCATATGATGCCGTAGTCATACAAGACACACTGACGAGGTTTGTAAAACGGAAACAATTGTCTGGGCTTGACTCTTGACCGTTGTGATTGATAGATTCAGTTTGAATAAATTATTAATTCATTTCATACATTAAGATTGTTTTGTATGCCTTATAAATACACACATTGCTCACATTATGGTTATTGACATTAAACTTATTACTTAAGTTGTTTTTGTAAAAAAGTACTGATGGGTAAAAGCAATCCACCAAAGTACTCGATCCTTTTCCAATAAATACTAGGACGCGTTGTAGGAATACTTCAAGGACTGCACACCATCCCTAGAATATCACCAATAAAATATTATTCGAAATTACAAAAACAGCAATTACAAGGTTTTGTTAACAAAGTTAGTACTGACGAGTTTTTAAGGATTTGCCTAACAAGGCTTTGACAAGCCAAGGATGGTTATTTTAACATTTATATATTTTTTACGAATAATTTTTAAGATCATTCTGACCGCTACTTTAATATGTAAGATTAAATTGAATTCAAAATTATATAAAATCGCATTTGTTTTTATATTTGGATATTTTTTTCGGCTATTTCAGTTACTGTTTTCGTTATAATACTGGAAAGCATGCTAGCGGATGAGATGCTCTTAATTAAGTAGGCTAAAATAATTGATGACATATGTTATAATAAATACATTTTAAACATTCCATGGGCGACGTTGTTCTAGAATTGAAAGATGCTAAAACGGGCAAAGGCATAAGTTTAACCACATTCAACATAGTTTTTGTGTATACTAAGTTGCCTATTATAGAGGCCACAATATTCGTGTCTGGCTGTAGCTTGTCTCGTTTAAGTTCTCATTAAGGACAGAATTGTCAGGAATGGTTCCGTGAAAAACCACCGGGAGCGCTTCACTCGCACTGTAGTAAAATATCGACGATCACCCAATAAAATCAAACTACCAATTGAGTAATAAAAACAATACCGAACGTAATGGGCGGAGCCATCGGTGAGCTTATTGTTTACACCCAAAAGTATCCTTATCTTTGGTGCTACTTTTAAAGCAAACAAATAATCATTTTGTGATAATTTTTGCGGCATAATTTTTTTTATATAAATATCATTAATATGAACTAAGTTTGAAATAAATTGAACAATTTTTACCACTTAACTTTTTTATTTATTAATATATTTTTACCAAAATAGCTTATTTAAATGTTGTTATTATACTCATAATAATGCCGAAAACGGAAATGAATTATCTTAACTAACTTCCGAGAAAAACTGCACGATAGTTTTATGCGTCTATTTTCCCACCTTAAATACTACTACAATAAACAAGTATAATTTTTGTTTCTTCTGGATTATAAAATTTAAACGTATGATCATGATTAGAAATTACAATTATAACAAAATTGTCGTTTATGAACGGATGACATTTTTATGGAATAGCAAAAACACAACAAACTTTAAAATAACAATTTTGTTCAATAACGAATAACTATAAATAAATATAAAAAATATCAGGTATTTTTATTCATTCCAGATTGAAAGTCATTAATTTTATTTGGTTCAATTCATCTTAAATCGGCATGAATTAAAAAAAAGTGCTTTTATTTAATCATTTATCTATAGCTAAGCAACTGCCCGTTTATTGTGTACTCAAAAGTGACTTGATTACTTTACATTTTATAAATACATTTACCGTAGTAGTCAGAAAGAATAAGACATTTGTTACTTTACTACGTAAAATTATTACCAAAGAACTAATATATAATTAATATTGAAAACCTTAAAAACAACGTAAGAACACTTGTTTGCGCCATTATATTCTATTATACTTATTAGCTTATAAACAATATTCTAAGAAATTATTCTTTCACTTGATAAGAGGCGAGCGCTTTACAAATGTTTCGTCAAGTGGAACAATTCATAAACATCATAAAACTTCACAGCACTAAACAACACTATTAGATTGTATAATGCTACTAATATGTCGGCGCAATCAGATGAATATCTAATAACATCTACAAAATAATCTTTATTTGGAAAGCACAAATGTTAATAGTATATAGTAGAGAAAATGCCTGGAAGATATGCTCATGTTGTATGGTTCCAGTTTGTATGCAACATAATATACACCATTTATATACACTACTCAATGTGAAAGTTATTTCACGCAGATGAGTGGTAGTTATATCGAATAATAAGCTATTTCTTTTCCAGGTAATCATGTTTTATGAAGTGTATTGTTTATAACAAAAGGAACATAAATAGCAAAAGTACAAAAAAGAAAAATAAAGAAGAAAGAATAGGGACTTGGAATATAAGAGGATACATGGGAAAAGAAGCTGAACTAGTGGAAGAAATGATAAACCAAAAAATAGAAATACTAGGAATAACGGAAACAAAAAAGAAAGGGCAAGGGATAGAAAGAATTCATAGAGGTTATCGGTTAATGTGGTCAGGAGTGGAGGAAAACGAAAGAGCAAAAGGAGGAGTAAGAATTATAATAGCGCCGGAAAAGATAAAAGATACAATAAAAGAAAAATACATAAATGAAAGAATTATGACAGGAGAAATGAAGCTAGTAGACGATGAAATATGGACCATGATAGTAGCATATGGACCGAATGAAGACGCAAAGAAAGAAGAGAAAGACAGTTTCTATAGCAAAGTACAACAATAAATAGACGATGGATCAGAAAACATAGTGATACTAGGAGACCTAAATGGGAGAGTAGGAAACCAAAACGACGGAATAGAAGAAGCAATCGGAAAAGAAGGAGAAGAAATGAAAAACAACAACGGAGAAAGAATTATTCAACTATGCATCGAAAACAATCTTGTAATAAAAACACCAAATTCAAACACAAGAAAATTCACAAATACACAAGAACAAAACCAACCAGAAACGAGAAATCAATCATTGACTACTAGCTAGTAAACAGAAACAAATGGAACAAGATAAAAAATGAAAAAGTAACAAGACAAACGGAAATAGGAAGCGACCATCATTTACTACGAATGGACATGAAATGGAAAACAAAACCAGACAAAAGAAGGAAAAAAGTTAAAATAAAGATAAAAACATACAAACTAATAGAAGAACAAACACAAGCGGCATATCAAAAGATTCTAGAAAAAAATCAAAGAGAAAGAAAAAAAAAAGTGCGTAGAAGGAAAATGGGAAACATTCAAACGAGTTATTCTAGAAGCTGCAAAAGAGAGCTGTGGAACAACAAAAATTGTAAACAAAAATATAAAAAAAAAACCAGTTGGTGGACAGAGGAAGTCAAGAACGAGATAAGGAACAAAAAAGAAAAAGAGAAAAGATTCCTACAAACAAAAAAAAAGAAGACTATGAAAAATACAGAGAAAAAAGAAATGAAACAAAGAAAATAATAATAGAAGAAAAGATAAAATCATGGACAAAATTTGGAAAAGAAATGAAGGAGAACTTCAACAGAAACCAAAAACTATTTTACGGAACGTTAAAACATCTAAGAAAAAGAAAGAACATAAAGATAAAAATGGAAAAGTGATAACGGAAGAAGACAAGATAATGGAAAGGTGGAAGCAATACTTTCAAGATTTAACTGAACAAGAAGTAGAATAACACGAAACAAGAGAAGATGAAGGAGTGGTACAGAAGAGAAGAACGGAAGAAATAGAAGAAATTAAAAAAGACAATGTAATAGAAGCAATTAAGAAATTAAAAAACGGGAAGGCACCAGGAACAGATGATATAACGCCGGAAATGATGAAATTTATGGGTGATGAGGGAATTGCACAAATAACGGAACTAATAAATGACATCATCAGAAATGGGAAAACGCCAAGGAAATGGAATAAAGAAATAATCATACCTATACATAAAAAATGGAGATAAAAGAACATGTGAAAATTACAGAGGAATAACACTAACGAGCATACCAAGCAAGATATTTACAAAAATCGTAGAAAAAAGGATGAGAGACAAATTAGAAAATACAATAGAGGACAGCCAATGTGGATTTAGAAGAGGAAGAAGTTCACAAGACCTAAGATTTATAATAAGACAGTTAAGTGAGAAGATGATAAAAAAGAATAGAATAATGCACGTATGCTTTGTGGATCTCGAAAAAGCATTTGACCGGATCAAAAGAGAGGATATATGGAAAGAACTAGAAGACAGAGGAATTGAAAAGGAAATAATAAACGTAATTAAAAACATGTACACAGAAAACAAAAACGTAGTAAGAATGAACAACGAGGAATCAAAAGAATTCATTACAAAGAAAGGGGTGAAGCAAGAATGCGTGCTAAGCGCATTGCCATTTTCAATTGTTTTAGATAAAGCTATAAAACAAGCAAAAAAAAAAATGCAAACAATAAAAATAGAGTATTGGAAGATGGAAATAACAAGAATAGCAGAACTACTATTTGCAGACGATACGGCAGTGATTTCAGAGACTGAAGAAGAGCTACAACACAACATGGAAATAATAGAGGAATAACTAAAGAAAATAAACATGAAAATAAACTATGAAAAAACAAAGACCATGATAATTGCGAGAGAAAAACTGAATCACGAAATAAGAATAAAAGGAAGAATAAAAGAACAGGTTGAACAATACAGATACCTGGGTACAATAATACAAAACAATGGGAAATTTGACAAAGAGATAGATGACAAAATAGGAAAAACAGCAAAATTATATAACATGTTAAAAAACACAATTTTCAACAGAAAAGAAATATTAAAAACTACAAAAACAGAAGTAGTTAAAAAAGTAATTAGACCAACATTAACATATAGTAGCGAAACATGGATCATGACAAGAAAACAAATAGAACGAATAAATGCAATAGAGATGAGATTTTTTTCGAAGATCGAAAACAAAACAAGAAAAGATAAAATAAGGAATCTACAAATTAAACCAATACAAGAAAAAATTACGGAAGGACAATTGAGATGGTATGGACATATCAGAAGAATGAGTGAAGAGAGAAACACCAAGAAAACCAAGAGTAACAGGAAAACAAAAAAAAGGAAGACCCAGAAAAGAATGGAACAGCGCAATAAAGGAAGAGGCTACAAGAAAAGGAAACACTTGGAAAGAAATAAAAGAGATAGCCAAGGATAGGAAGAAATGGCGCAAATATTATTACACTAATTAATCAAATGTACGCCTTACACCAAAAGGTAGAAAGGCAATTGAATAAATAAATAAATAAATTGTTTTTATTCAGCTAGATTATAATTAATTGTTAGTAATTAAACTAATACTAGGTTCTATTCGTGATTTGAATCACTAATGTTATTTAATAACACGATAATGTATTCAGATGTAAATACTACAAGCAAAGTCGATTTGTGTGTCGTCAAATTAATAAATTCGACGCCGGCCGTTTCGGCGCCAAAACTTTTCAAATAAAACATACTATGTACATATATATTATAATCATAAAAATTTATTTGGTATTTTTTACTATTTTATATTTTTAATTCTTTTAGTTATTTATTTTAATAGACTATCATTCTTTATATTTTTCAGGTTATTACCTATCATTAAAAAGTGATAATTAATTACCTATAAATTATGTGCAGGCCAAAATTATGTTTACTTATTATAATATATATTGTATATTTGACAATTGAAATATGTACGTACATATATTATGATTTTTATGTACTTGCTAAATTATATTATTTGCTATACTTTACTTGAATTAATTGTACTATTTTATAACTCTTAAAAACACTAGGAAACATCGCGCATTTTTTTTAATTCCCTAGTGACTATAGCGTCTGTAACATTCGAATATGCCCCCGGGCTATAGAGATATGCACGCCTGGTACGCATGAATCAGCGCCGTAGCTAATGCCTAAAGGAGCCGCGGTGTGGGGCGGCCGGAGACGTTTTGGGGGCTTGTAATCCTACAAAAGAGCCCGCCTCGGTTTATTAAAACCTGGAGGGAAAAGTTAGACATAACTTTGTGACTTATAACTTTGATTGAATGAGTAGATAAAAATACGCGACATCTTCATATACTCTTTTAATCGACAATATAAGTGAACACGTCATATAACGCCTTAAATATATATTGTTGATTTTATAAAGTTATTCAAAATGGATGTGAGAATCTTATCGAATAGAAATCGGGAAAAATTTCCTACAACGGATATGTGTATGTATTTGACAAGTTGTGTAATTTTGATGAAACTATAAAGTTTTGGCGTTGTGAACAAAAAGATCGATGTAAAGGAAGAATACATACAAAAAATGGAATTTTTTTGAAGTTGATAAACAATCACAGCCATGATGCATCCGCTGCAGGTATCGAAGAAGCACAGTTTATAACAAAAATAAAGCGTCGCGCAGAAGAAACTGCAGAAGGAACTGTAGAAGTCATAAATACCTGCTTAAATAACTTGCCACAGAGTGTGCTCGGGTTGGCACCAAAACAATTCGTAGCAAACAAAACCAAATAAATGCTTCGCCGGCAGATCCTTCTTCATTGGAAGATTTAAGAATTCCTAAAGATTATAAACAATATGTTCTAGAAACAGGTGTTATAGAGAATTTTTTACGGTGCGACGATGGAGATAGACCTAATAGAATTTTGATTTTTGAAAGACAAAGCTGGTTGCAGCACTTAAAAAATTCTGAATGGTTTATGAATGGGACATTTTCTACATCGCCTCGATTATTTATACAAATATATACAATTATGGCAAAATTGCACAGTTGAGTTTTTCCAATAGTGTATGCTCTTCTTCCAAAGAAACAACAAACAACATATTTGTGGTTATTTAATTTAATTAAAGACATGGTGCCAAACTTATGTTCTCAAAGTGTGACTTGCAATTTTGAACAATCGGCATTTACCGCTGTTCAAGAGAGCATTCCAGGTGTGACTGTGCATGGTTGCTTCTTTCACTTAGCTCAAAAGAAGCATTTAGGGGAGATGGGTATTCTTTGTGAGTATAATTCAAATCCCGAATTTTCATTAAAAGCAAAAATGATCATATCATTGGCATTTGTGCCAGAAAATAGTTTAGACGAATATGTTGATGTTATATTCGAACATTTGCCAGATGAGTTACAACCATTGCTGAACTGGTTCGAAGACTTTTATGTAGGCCGAATGAATAGGCGCGGAAATGGAAGTCGTCCTCCGTTATTACCAAATAACATGTGGAATGTACATCACAGAACTATAAATGGGGGTGATCGGACAAACAATCACGCAGAAGCAGCCCTTAGACGTTTAGGGTGTGAATTAAATATGCACCACCCAACATTATGGAAGTTTATTAATGCTTTGAGGAGAGTTCAAAAAGGTAGGGATTTTTATTTAGAACACCTTTTGGCCAGTCATCAACCACCAAAAAAATAAAAAAAATACCAAGCTGCGGATGAACGAATTCTTAGAATAGTAGAAAGTTTTCCAACAAAACAAGAGAGTATGGGCTATACAATATTTGCGAGGATTAGCACATAATTTTCAAATGGGACAATAAGTTATTTAATTACATTGTTATATATAGTATTTGTTTGTAATTATAACACAGTTTAAAAATACTTGAGGTTATGATATTTTAATAAATTTTATATATATATGTATATATATATATACATGCATAGCTATTTTACTCGCCTTCGTACACACATAAGGCGGCTCCATTAAGTTGCCCCCCCCCCCCCACTAAAAAATTTAAAAATTTGAAAATACCAAATTAATGCGCTCGTAATGCGCTCTAATGCGCTCCAAAAAAAATTATGCGCTCATCTCTAAATATGATTTTTGAACAATTTTTGGTGGGGGGGGTAACTTAATGATTAGCCCCCCCCCAGTAAATATTTTCAATTTTGAATTTACTATATTAATGCGCTCGATATACGCTCTTATGCACCGCAAAAAAAATTATGCGCTCAATTGTAAATATGATTTTTGAACAGTTTTAGGTGGGGGGGGGGGGGCAACTCAATGATTAGCCAGTTCTATAAGATTGGCCTTCCAGGAAAAAAAATTATAAATTTGAAAATACAAAATGCAAAAAAATGTATGCGGTCATCTGTAAATATGATTTTTAAACAATTTTAGGTGGAGGGGGAAGCAACTTAATGATTACCCCCCCCCCCCCCCCCCCAGTAAAATTTTTCAATTATATATATATATATATATATATATATATTATATTAATGCGCTCGATATACGCTTTTATGCGCTGCAATTTTTTTTTATGCTCTTTATTGTAAATATGATATTTGAACAGTTTTAGGTAGGGGGCGGGCAACTTAACGATTAGCCCGTTCTATAAAATTAGCCTTCTAGAAAAAAAAATTGAAAATACCAAATTAATGCGCTTGTAATACGCAAATATGATTTTTAAACAGTTTAATTTTATTGGGAGGGGGCTAATAATTAAGTTGCCCTTCTCTCACCTAAAATTGTTCAAAAATCATATTTACAGATGAACGCATAAATATTTTTTGCAGTGCATAAAAGCGCATTTCGAGCGCATTAATTTGGTATTTTCAAATTTATAATTTTTTTTCCTGGAAGGCCAATCTTATAGAACCGGCTAATCATTAAGTTGCCCCCCCCCCCCCCACCTAAAATTGTTTAAAAATCAAATTTAAAGATGAGCGCATAGTTTTTTTTGCAGCGCATAAAAGCGCATTAATTTGGTATTTTCAAATTTAAATTTTTTTAGTGGGTAGGGCCGACTTAATGGAGCCCACATAAGGCGACCTAGCCTCCACCCTAAATCTAATAGTTTTAACTGTGTTTTTTTTGCATTTAATTATTTAAAATATTCTTTATTAGGACGCACAAAGAAGGTTATAGATATATATCATTAATTATATACAAAAAAATTGGTATATTAATAATAGCAATAGAATTCCAAATGCCAAAGCATCGTTTTAGGCTCCAGTTGTATAAAATATATATATGTGAAAATGTTGAATAAGCCTCTGCCAATGTTGCCACTATCAATATATTGTATTTTGTAAATTTCTATTATTAGTAAGCATTTATTTGTTTTATTCAGGAGGTAGTTTAGTTTAGTCGATTTTTGTGTGTATAAGATTATAAAAACTTTGAAACCGTAACACAGTCTACAATAAATAGTTGTTTTCAAAAATTATCGAATGTAGGTACGAACAGTTATTTGAAGTTGTTTTGATTTTAATTTTTTATGTGGTGTACATTACAATAACTATAGTATGCTACCTGTGATTAATTGTTACTACATTATAGCGTTTTTTAAGCGGTAATTTACTGCAGTGGTATTTTACTCTCATTATAAAAAAAAATATGTTGCAAAACAATTAACCACTAATAATAAATACTACATTGTACTGTTTGTTACCAGTTCATGAATGGATTGGATTCCCTGCCCCATTTAAACTGATATTGATTTTATTTTAATCTATTTAATTTATTTTTTCATTTGTTATTATTTATTAATTAATATACTTTTAAAACTCAATAAAATTAAGAGCCAGAATAAAAAAATTAAAAAAACTGCAAATCCAAAAAACGTAAAAACTTTAGAAACCAAACTATGGAATGTTAAACAACGGCTATTAATAGATTATTACAAGATGTGTTACGCCCAGTTATACAAATTTATTTGTTTATAAAACTGACGCAACGCACGTCGAACCTCTCAACCACCACACCGTGCTTGAACGTTGTATCTTAATTAGGTTTCATTCGTCTCCTCACTGCGCCGACGTTACTGATCCTCCTTCCTTCGTCCCGCATTCGACTCCCACTCTGCCGCATTGTAATCCATTCGTGCCGAACCGGTCCATCTCGTCTGTTTGCAATACCTCGCTAATGTTCCCGCGTACTTTTCTATAAACTGAACCTGCACACAATTATTAATACATTTTTGCCCGTATTCATAAAACCTCATTAAACATATAATGATTTGTTAAAAATATAATGGACCGTTTAATCAAATTTTCGTATTCATAAATACTCATTAGCAATAACGTTCATTAAATTATTCATTAAATTTAACGCGTCATTTTTGACCCATTAAAGCGTAACGAACAATTAAATTGACATATCTGTTTGACTTTTGTGTGTAAATAATTTTATTTATATTATTATTCAATTACTTTTAATAGTATTTATAAATATAAAACTCTTTTTCCAACAGTAAAAGTAAGTAAAATATATTTATAATCACACAAATATAATTTTACAGTTTAATTTAAATTTTTTTTAGATGGATTCATCTTCCTCCTCCTCTTCAGAACTTTATTCTTTGTCTTCTGCCTCTTCGTCCGAGACTGATGATGACTTTATTGAAAATGTTTTAATTGCCATGCCACGACCAAGATTATTTAGACAAAGAAATAATTTATTCAATATGTATGACGACATTGAATTTAAAAACCGTTATAGGCTATCTAAACAAACTGTAACTCAACTTCACGAGATTATTGGAGTCAATATTAAGGCAAACACAATGAGAAATAAACCCTTAACACCAATGGATAAAATTCTTTTAACATTGAGATTTTATGCTACTTGCTCCTTCCAACTAGTTTTAGCAGATCATCTACATGTAAGCCAACCGACTGTATCCAGAGTCATTCCTCTCGTTACCAGAGAAATTGCCTTGTTAAGGGAACAATTTATTAAAATGCCCAACACTCTAAATGAACGAAGAGAAATTCATGAAAAATTTTATAATATTCATAGATTTCCTTATGTTGTTGGAGCAATTGATGGCACTCACATACGCATTCAATCTCCCGGAGGTGCAACTGCAGAATTGTATAGAAACCGTAAAGGGTGGTTTTCTTACAATGTTCAGTGCGTATGTGATGCTTCATTAAAATTTTTAGACGTTATTGCAAGGTGGCCGGGAAGTGTGCATGATGCTACAATTTTTAATAATTCTCCGCTAAAAGTAGATTTTGAAAATAACAAATATCCGAACAGTTATTTAATTGGTGATTCAGGGTACCCGTTAAAAAAATGTTTATTAACACCTGTACTACGTCCAATAACTGATGCAGAAAAAAGGTACAACGAGTCCCATATTCATTCTAGAAATACTGTTGAGAGAGCATTTGGTGTTTGGAAAAGACGTTTTCCTTGTTTATCGGTTGGAATGAGATTAAAAAAGGAAACCATATTGCATATAACCGTTGCAACTGCAGTTTTACATAATTTGTGTATAATGTTAAATGACGAACCTTTTGATGTGAACGTTCCATATCCAGAACCCGAAGAAGAAGAAGAATATATTCCAAATAATAATAATAATAACAACATTATGCAAAGAAATATTTTTATAAATAATGTATTTGGATAAAAATTTACATTTTTTATTTTTATTTGGTTTCATAAATATTAATAAATTATTTGTTAATTTATTTGTTATATTTTACACTACTAGTTTTATTAGTTGTATAACATTTTCAAGTGTATATAACAATTTGTTAAATACCAATATACATTTGAAAATGTTATACAATTAATGAAACTAATTGTCTAAAATATAACAAATAAATAATTAAAAAATAAATTAACAAGTTCTTTATTAATATTTATGAAACCTAATAAAAAATGAAAAATATAAATGAGTTTCATATATTATTAAAGTTTTCTTTAATAATATATGAAACTATTGAAAAATAAACATTTATTTATTATTTTTTATATACAATTAGTTTGAACGATTCATTTGTTCTTTCATTTCATTGAGCTTTAATTTTTCCTGGTCTATTTTAATGTTTTGCAGAATTAAGTCATTTTCTAACTTTTGTTTTTCTAATCCAAATCTAACTTTCCCTTCATCCTCCATCCTTTTGTAATATTCTTTTTTATAATTCATTTTTATTTTTAAATATTCTTGTTCATAATTTTTTTTAATCGTTTTTTCCTTTGTGAGTGTTTCCGAGGCACTATAAACTGTTGCGGATTGCTTTCTTTTCGGCTTTTCTCTTCGAAAACGTTTAAATGAATATTCTTTGTCTGGAATCGTATTTTCAATTTCCACCTAAATAAAAATAGTATAAATTATTATTTAAAATTATATATATATATATTATAATTTTTATACTAACATTTTCCTTATTGACATCACTGTCTTCAACTTCCATCGAGTTCCTTAAAATTCCTTCATCTTGATTTATGTCATTTTCTTGCAGCACACAACTGTAACTACTGAATGTTTCTTCAGTTGCAGCGATTCTAACATCTGGTTCAGAGGCAATAACAATTACATTCTGAAAATAAAAAAAAAAATAGTATTTAATTTGCATATTACTATAATGAAATATCTTACTTGATTTGTGGTGGATTCTGTAGATAATGGTACATCATGGTATAGTGTTGCACTATCATATACATTTCTATCCGGTTGGAATTGATCCTTTAATAAATTAATTAATTTTTCACCACAATAGTCTACTTTTTTTTTAAAACACCTCCAAGAGTTTTGTATAATTCAGCCTACACATAGTAAAAATTTATTAACTACATGTTAAGAAAATAATAAAATGCGTATAAAATTTACCTTTTCTTTGGCATTGTCTTTCCTCGTCTTTCTTTTATAATTATCATAAAATGTTTTCAACTGTGCGACACTTCGTTGTTCATTATTATTATTGGCATTAAATTCCTTGGTGATTTCCAACCAATAATAATTTTTTTTTTTAACCGTGGCACCATCCGTTCTTTTATTTTGTATTATATTTATATACTTTGGTAATAAATCCAATAATAGATTTATTTCTAATTCAAAAAAATTTTTACCTTTTGCCCTTTTCATAGCCATTATGAAAATATGCTTTGTTATTATATTGTTGTTATTATTATTATTTCAGGTTAGGGTTAGGTTAGGTTAACAGGTGGATATGGCATACCAACTTATAAAAAACAAAAGTAACTAAAAAGTTACTAAATAATTTAACTAAAGATAATTGATAAAACGAACCATTAAATATCTTTCATTATATTTGTGAATATCATTATAATTTTAATGTTCATTAAATTATAATGGCACGTTTGGTAACGAATCGTTAAACAAATGTTTATGAATACGGGCACTAGTCTAATAAATAAATATACATATATGTCTCTAGCGCAAGACCAATCCTTATGGCAGCATCCCTATAATTATATCAATACATGGTATACTACCAATTATCTAATTAACACATCCCAAAGGTATACTCTAATACCAGTGTGTTTATAACTGCTCCTTACCGCTGTAACGTGCCCTGCATACAATCTCTAGACCTAACTGTCCTATGTAAGCTTGACAATCTTATGCAGTTATTGTGCAACCCCAAGGCCTCAACTGCCAGTGCACAACATACTTTTGGCTGTCACGTACAAGGCCTTACTGCCGTATACAGTGTTATACAAACACAACCTCAAGGCCTCGGCTGCCAGTGTGTGAAATAACAATCTTTTCAGCCCTCCAAGCATGCTATAGCTATCAGTACCTCGATGACCTTCCTGCCAATGTACTTTGTATTACACACCTCTAAGACCGGTCTATGTGTGAATAATCTCTGATAGCTAAATTACACCGCTTAAAGCTCCCCTAGCCATTGTGTAATTAAGTTTCTATTACACCCCTAAAAGCTCCCCTAGCCATTGTGTAGTTAAGTCTCTTTTCTCCAAGGTAAAGAGTTACCTTTTTATTAACAAATATAACAATCTATTACTAGTCCATAACTTATTTATTTTTAATAAAACCTCAGTCGCTCTATCTGTACGCAAATAACAATATTATACAATTTATAAAACATTAACTATTATAAATAATGCTAACAAAAAGTACTGTTAACACATGTAATAAACTCAAAAACAAGAGTACACCACCAAAAGAACTTCTTAATTACATAAAATCTCTACCGATATACATCCCAGCAGTAGCAAACATTAAGTAATTTACTGATATGCTAAACAACAATCAGGATAATAAACAAAAATTTAAACTTAAAATAAATAATAAAAATTAAACCAAATTGTCGACAACAGATGTGCTAAAATATCTAGCAGCTATTTAAGAACCAAAAAATCGTGATGTGCAATACCACACCTTTTAGTTAAACCAAGAACGCAGTTTTTATATAATGTTAAAAAACGTTATTTCTATCATTAAAATTGCAATACCTTTAACACTACAAATACATATTAAAGTTTTGGAACCCACAAACACTACAAACTAGCTAAGCCTACTCTTAGAGAAAAAAACTAAAAAATCCAAAATTTTCTAAAAAAACTACTACTACTACAAGTAGACAAAAAAGCAGTCATCAATCTTGGAATACCTTTATCAATGACATTGTTTATTAAAGTCATCATACCATGAGAGGTCAAACACGTGATTGAAACATGATATGACTATGATCTCCATATTTCTATGAAAAAGTTACAGCAATTAGAATTAGTTTCCAAAAAATGTGCAAAACGCACTCACCCATATCTTCAATGCTATATTACTTAGATCTGGACATTTTCAATCTCAATGAAAAGTGGCACAAATAATTCTGATAAACCTGTAACAGAAACATTTTTCTATTGCTTTATAAGTTTATTTAAAAATTTGGTTTATTAAACTAACACACAACTACAGAGCAGGTTTACAGAGTAATAAAGCAAATTAACAACACTTAACACAACACTGCTTTTCTGGACAACACCTTGTTAAGTTTGTTGGCTTGGCCTTTGACAAAAGTCTGACACCGGAGATTTTTAAGCAAATTGAAAACGCAATTACCCATTGCACATATCACCTACTATTATCATACCTAACCAAAACATTTTTTATGGTTAAACAACAAGAAAAAGTAATTAACTTAAACCTCATCAAATCAGCGGTACCACGGGAAGCTAGCTACTCTTGGATCGGTGTTATATCTACTTTTTACAGAAAACCTTCAAGAGTTACGTTTGCCATTGGCACAGTCATTCTAACAGTTAGTAAAATTCCAAGATTTGACTCTAAGAAACTTCAGACTTTTTTTAAAAACATCCAAAAATAACTTAAAACGTTGAAAATTAAGGTCAATCAAAGTAAGTTTCAGCATGTCACCGTCACTCTCCGGCAAACAATTATTACAATCTACCAATGCAAAGTACCTTGAAATAAATTTTAAAACCTGTGTGGGCCAACTGTTCTTAACTATGGGACAGTAAGTTTCTAACATTCTGAAGCTGTACATATATCAATTATAAACGCTTCAATATTTATCACCAAAGAATCTCTCTACAAAAATCTGAACATCTCTAATGTGCTACCAGACGCCAAGAACGCTAGTAGCATCATCCCAACACGTACGCTGTCAACCTTCTCCACTACTAGCAATCAATGAGTAATTAAATTAGTTACAACCTTAATGTAGATCTTCAACCGCACGCTATTAGGTTTATATTAAAAAAACTACTTTACAGCCTTGAAGATGACACTATACATTTTTTTGCAATTGTATATTATTGTTATAGCTAGTTAGATAACATAAAAAACCTCTTTTGTACCATTATTTTAATTGTTAAATGTAAATCTGGGATAGTTATATTTATTCAGTAATTAATTATCTAACAATTTATTCAAATGAATAAAAAAATAATGATAACTTTAATTAAGGGGGGAGAATAGTTGCGCTGTTATAAGGGTCCACAGAATCAAACTCATATAACTGAATAAATTTTTCACATATTGTAGAAGAAAGTCCAAGCTGTGTCTTTAAATTTGTAGAAATTTGATGCAATAAGTCGTTTCTCTCCAATCAATTTTTAAAAAGGGACGTTTTTAATTCCTTATTAATTTTTTACTCGTTAATTATAACTTTAAAAATCTTTAAACAAAAACATGAAGACATAGAATATTGTATGTAGTTCAACATTTAAAAAGAGTGATGACTAAAATCTTATCGATTGGATATTGAGTTGGTTGGCGTTTTCTCCCATAAGAACCAATTTTAATTTAAAAACGGCGCTTTAAGATTTAATATTTTTCCATAACAATACTACTCGTAGCACCCCAACAGGACGGTGCGACTAAACCCGGCAATTCTCTAGCGTTAAACTGAAAAGAATTAATTTTAATTTAACATGCAAATAATGTCAAGTTTACTAAACAAGATTAAAATTAGAATTTTTATTGTTATTTAAAAAAATATATTTAAAAATAATTAATTTTTTGTTTGTTTGCATATTTTAAAGATTTATTATTAAATAAATATTAAATAGTATTATATCTGCGATTTAATAATATTTTTAAAATCTATTCTAAATAGCACAACACCTCGATATAATAATTTAAAAAAATATTTATAATATATTACTTTACTAACATCCCATTAGATTTGGTCATACAAATTATTACGGATAATGCTAACCTTATTCATGATGTAACTGATATTCCCTTGCCTAAGTTCATTACACGAGTTACTTTCTTGTTTAATTCCACCTTTTTCACTTTCAATAATAGTTTTTTCCAACAAATTAGTGGTTGCCCAATGGGTGGTCCAATCAGTCCATCGATTGCAGAAATAGTTATGAACACGTTACTTCATTATTGCTCTTCTTTGGTTCCGTTTACCTTTCCTTTCATTTGCCAATATGTAGATGACATTATTTGTGCTGTCCTTATATATGAAGTAAACTCTGAATATCTTCAATTCGTATTACCCAAAATTAAAATTTACAGTGGAAAAAGAAGTAAGAGGAGGTGTACCGTTTTTAGATACGTGGGTGATGAGAGATGTAGAGCAGAGGTCGGTAAGCTTATTTTGGAACGGGCCAGATCGAAAAAAAAAAAGCTCTGCGGGCCAGGTATGCCCTTACAATGTTTGCAATATGCATCACATTAGTGTAATAAAAGTTGATGCAATGTGCATTTGTAATTCGAACGTCAGAATTTTAAGTTGTTGTACATATTAATAATATTAGTAATGAAAATTGGTAGACTTATAACTAATAATTTAAATACAATGACATTTAATTAAGTTTGTTATATCAATTATCTTTTAACTAACTCAAAAACAGGAAATGTGAAAAAAATTTAAAATAAATTAATTGTAAACTATTTGCCAACGTGTTCTAATATTTTGTTTTAATTATTTTAATAGGATTTGTAAACTATTTCTGAAATAATTAGATTTTTAATAATGTATATACATGTGAAATATATTTTAAATAAAATAAAAACAAAAATAAAATGTAATTTAAAAATAATCAAGATTTAACAATTTTTTATTATGAAGTGATATTTTTACATTATAATTATACATTACGCAAGTTACAAAAAAAAAACAATAAACTATTTTAATTTTTTAATAATCGTATTGTAGGATAAATTTTGTACTAATGTGATAAATGTAATTGTTTTTTCTGTGATACTATTTCATTATAATTGGGTTCAAAGTTAGTACTTCCTATTATTAAAGTTGTTTGCAAATGATCATCTGTTAATAATGATCTATATTGCGATTTAACATACTTCATTTTTGAAAATGTGTTTTCACAACAAGTACTCCCAAATACTGATATAAATCCCCGTGCATATGATTTTAGTTGACCGTATTCAGTCTCTGAAAGATAATTATAGAATTGTGTTAAATCCATTTCTTTAATCATTTTTAGCTTATCATTATTTTGCAGATCAATCACTTCCAACTGAAGGTCTGACAAAAGCTCTTCAATTATACATCCAAATGGATTTTGAAATACAGAAATTTCTTTTGCATTTTTATCAAGATCTGAAAAACGCACTTGTAATTATTCATGAAAATATGTCTGCAGCAAATTGTTTTGAAAATGTGGATTTTGCTAGTATCTCAAACTTTTTACAGCATGGAAAGTTGTCAAACCTATTTAATAAAATTTGTGTTTCAAACAATGCAAATTTTTGGCGATACGATTTTAGGATCGAATAGATTTCACATATAAGCACCGTATTTCACTGTAATTTTAAGTTAAATTCGTTAAGATAGCCCACAATGTCTGTAGCAAATGCTAATTTCCATAGCCATTCATTGTTTGATAACAATGGTTGTGGATTATTTTTTTCGTTTAAAAAAATTTCTATTACATGTCTGAGTTCAAAAAATCTTAATAAAACTTTTCCATTGCTAAGTCATCGAATTGCTGTATGGTAGGCCAAGTCAATATATTCAGCTTCAATCTCTAATAAAAAATTACGAAACTGGCGATGATTAAGTCCACGACAGCGAATAAAGTTAACTACTGCCACAACTGGTTCAATGAAGCATGACAAGTTAAGGTGCTTTCCACAAAGAACCTGCTGGTGAATTATACAATGAATTACCAGAGGCTTTACACATTTTGCTTTTTCACAAGCATAAAAAATTTGTCCAACTAATCCTTTTCTCGTTCCACACATATTTTTGCCCCCTATCAGTTGTGATACATTTTAACTGATTCCATTGCAAATTGTACTCTATTCGCGTTTTTTCGATTTTCTTAAAAATATCTTCGCCTATAGTTGTTCCATGCAGACTATTCATGGAAACTAATTCTTCAGTCACTTCAAACTCAGTATTGACTCCTCGAATAAATAGCAACAATTGGGCAGTATCAGTAATATCTGTCGGCTCATCAAGAGCCAACGACCACCATTTGAATTGTTTTGCCTTTTCTTTTAATTGACTTTTAACTCTTCTAACAGTTGTTCTCGCCGAAAGACTGACAGATTGAAACAAATCCATTTTTTCTGGGCACATTTCACGGCTGCTAAGAGTTAACATGATTTAATTAGTTTACCATCGGTAAATGGTTTCCTTTTTTTGGCTAATAAATGAGCTATTCGTAAGCTGGCTTTAGTTATGGCTTTATTATCATGTTTTATTTTTTCAAAAAAATTGTGTTGTGATGATAAGACCAGTTTTAAAGTTTCCAGTTTTAGCAATCGTTCATCTTCTGTAAGTTGGGAATATTGTGCCGCGTGTTTAGTTTGATAATGTCGGCGTATAGTGTAGACTTTTCGCACAGATATTGTGTCATTGCATAATAAGCATGTTATTTTGTCATTTAATTCCATGACAAAATATTGCACACTCCATTCTTCTTTGAAAACACGATACTCAAATTCTACTTTTCTCATTTTATTTGGTTTTGACATGACTACAAATGGTAATACAATAATAAACATTGCAAAACGCCTTAAAAGAAAATAACACGAGTGCCTTGCCTAACTCAGAACTGACATTTCTACGGCAACGTCAATCAACAGAATGCAAATACGTGACAACGATGCTAACAAATTTACTATTGGCCGTTGCGTTACAGCGTGTAATATGATTTTTTTTTTAATAAAAAACAATATTAACCCGCGGGCCGGATTAAAAACAGGTATCGGGCCAGATTTGGTACGCGGGCCGTAGTTTGCCGACCCCTGATGTAGAGAATAGAGTATAACTTGACTGGTATATCAAACCAACGAGTTCCGAAAGATATATACCTTTCGATTCACACCATCCAATGAAATATAAAATTAATACTGTATTAGCGATCAAGAATAAAATACTTAACATCTCCCACCCTAGTTTTCACCATGATAATCTGAGTGGATTATACAAAATCTTAAAAAATAATCGATACCCAAATGAGCTTTTAAAAAAAATGTTATTTTGCTCTAGAAACTTACCTCCTCTTACTTCTAATTCAGTGAACACACAGAATATAATGGTATTACTACCAAAAAAAAAACATTTCATAAACTTCCATTCATTGATGGACTGTCACAAAAATTAGTCAGGTTATTTACCTGCCTTAACAATGGGAATAGAAATATGATGATTGCTTATAGTATGACAAATACTTTAAATAATCTATTCACTAAATTCAAAGACCCAACTACATTTTTGTGTCGACATGATTTGGTTTATTCCATAAAATGCCAACAATGTGATTCTGTCTATATAGAACAAACCTCACAAAGATTGGATAAACGATTAGCACAACACAAAAGTGATATTCGTTACAAACCCAAATCAACAGGGTTAAGCATACATTGCGATAGTACTGGACATTCACCGAATTATGCTGACACACGAATTTTATGTTCTGAAAATCATACGTTTAAACGTAGCTTTTTGGAAATGTGCTATATACAATCACAAAATAATTCAATAAATTTCAAAAAAGATATTGCAGGATTGAGTAATATTTATGTTAATTTGTTACGCCGCTACTGTGTGTCAGGCAACCAATAGTTCGACATAACGAAACGAATAATTTGACTAGGTTAGCATTAAATGTGCGCGCGCATGTGCCTTCTTCTTCCCCGTTGATTGATGTCCCTTGACATAACCTGTTGTTTTCCACGTGTTTTCTGGTTGTGGGAAGATGGACTGTGGATCTACGCACTATCAGACTATTTTTAATAACAGTATTAAAACAAAAATTCAATAGAACAATATGACAAATATATGTTAGTGGGAGATAGTGGATATCAATTAAAACCATATCTAATGACAAAATTACAAAATTCCAATATACATGCTGAAAATTTATATAATGGATCATTAATAAGAATCAGGAACACTGTCCAAAAATAATATAGTGTATGGAAAAGATGTTTTCCAATATCCATATGCTACAATCAACTGCTGTGCTGAGGATGATGATAAAAACAATAAAAAAAATGATGGAGCACCTGGCATGCATCAAAAGCAATAAACGTTAAGCAATTGATAAATAATGAACATTTTAACAGACTAATGCCCGTATTCATAAAACATTTTTGTAACGATTTATTATCAAACGAATCATTATAATTTAATGAACATTAAAAATATAATTATATTTATAAATAAAATGTCAAAGTTAAATTATTTAGTAACTTTTTAGTTACTTTTGTTTTTATTAGTTATTAATATGTTAACCTATAGAATATAACCTCAAATACTGTGAATTAATACAGATAATTAGACATTTTCAAATCAAACAGATGTGTCAATTTAATAATTCGTTTTGTTTTAATGGACCAAAAATAGTGCGTTAAATTTAATGAATAATTTAATGAACATTATTGCTAATGAGTGTTAACTTTTTATTGACTGGTGTTTGTAATATCGTAGATCAAAAACAATAATATTTGAATAATCATCTTGTAATGGGATTGTTGCAGTCGTAAAGATTTTCAAGACTATGACTGATGTTTAATTTACGATATAATGAATGGCTTCAATAATATTAAATTCGAAATTTTTCGCAGAATCACCGCCAGTTTTTAACGAGATTTTGTTGGCTGCATACAACTTCATGGTAATCAAATTTAATTTTCATCTGGTTCAATTTTTTTTGGAAGGCCAATAAAGAATATTACAACGTTTTTGTGGCTTTGGCTGTATGAAAGGTCGTCCCATTTTGCTGAAAAATATAATGTTTGCCAACATTTAACTTGTGATACTTGATAAAAAACTGTTTTGCTGTATTGGTTGATATTTCGCAGCATTCACGATACTATCAACTCATTCAATTCAAGTATTCTAATACTGAAGCTGTCATGCAGCCCCAAACTATTACTCCATTACAAAATTTTACTATACGTTTTAGGCAATCCTTGTAAAAAGCCTCATGTTTAGTGTAAATCACGCGTTTGCCATAATTACCAAAACATAATCAAATTTTGGTTTGTCGCAATAAATTACTCTTCTACCTACCAAGATAATATAGATTTTGCTCATGTATTTCTTCGGCATTTTTGTATAGTTTTTCTAATATTTTCTTGTTCCTATCAGAATGTTGGACGGCTCAAACCTTGCTTTTCTTATTTAGGATATTTTTGGTTTTTTATAATTGCTCACTTTGCGACAATTAATTCTACAAATTTTGAAACTTGTAGATATATAATAAACGCAGCGATTCACCCAATACGATAAGAAAGCAGCAGGTTAATCGTTTTGTAATGCATTGTTTTTGTACCTTTTTCTGTCTTATTTTCTTTATTTTTAACAGTTACTTTATACTGTCTCAATAGTTAGTTGCATCAAAAACTATTTTATTTTTGATAATATAAGATAATTTTGTTATGTTGCTGATTGGCCCTAATGTTTGTTAATTAACTACTTACATAATGTTGAATTAAAATAAATATTAGAAAAAATAAATATACTGTCAAATACCAGAATTTATGTATTTGATTTTGTCTCAATATATAATTTTTAGGATTAGGATAATGGTTGAGAAAAATGAAAATGAACTCCTCTTACGTAATTATAAACAAAAAACTAACTTAACCAAATGCCTAATAGTAAAGAATATTAATTTATTTTTATTATTACAAATAAAAGTAAACTTTACTTTTTTAATTATAAATTCAGTTGCTTTTGCAACAAGATTTGATTTTATATCAACTTTTCATAACAAATTTTTTGTAATGTTATAACATTCTGTAATGTTTTGCACAAATGCTGATTGACAATATTGCAGACGTCGCGGTAGAGATTCTTTTTGTAAAGTTAAATAATACATTTTTTCATTTTCAATATGTATATCTTTAAAATTATTAAGAATATGTATGTGGCAGAGTTCACATTTAAATTCTTTTAGAACAGTTTTGCTAATAAACCCTGCCACATACCCAACACAAATTCACCGAACTAATTTTTGTTAATATTAATTGGATTTTCTCACTTCTAGTTCCGTCTACAAGGTTGTCAAGCTGAATTATGAATTGACCGTAAGTATGATTTTTTTCCAGTTTGCGTGCCACTGAATGTGCAGATTTAAACTGTTTACTAAAATGCTTTTAACTGTTTTTTTTTTAATTGCTTGCAGGTAGGGTTAACATTGTTGCCGAATTCGTTCAAATATATTTTACAGGGAATCTTAGTTTAATACTCTTGAAATAAGACACTTAATTTTATGTTTTTGCAAATTATGCTAAATATTACAAAATCCTTCAATAGTTTTTATAAAAATTATAAGCGAAGAAGTTTGACCTTTTTATTACTTCCCTCACAGTGAAACTACATATACATATTTTTTTTAAATTCCAAGGTTGTACCCATAAATTCTAAGTGCGATTTGTTGCTGTAATCGCACATCGAAGCGATTTTCTGTTCCTCCATTAACACTATCAAAAAGTTTATCAAAAAAACTCTAATATTTTTTCTGTTTCTTTTGCAGATGTTGGCATCGTTATACATTTTTTCATCTGTAAATGTACAATTTTTGTCTTCTATATTTCACAGTTAAAAGACATTGTATTTACTATTTCTAGCCATTATTGTTATACCAGCTGCAAATAAGTAATTTATGACCTGACAGCAGATGGACACTATATTTTTTTTAATTTTCTTTGGTACTCAGTAATTTTTTTTATTAATTTATTACTAGTGCCCTCCATAAGGTGAGGTACATTTATAAAGTGGTACAATTTCTTGACTTTCTTAAAATAATTTGATTTTTATATTTCTTCTCTTCTTCTGATGAAATCAATTTTTGTTATTTTTATTAATTGAATCAATATTTGTAGAGACTTGGCCACTGTGCCAACAAACTGTAAGCCAGCAGTTTATACAGCTTCTATAACTGTTTTTAATATTTGTAACAAATCTGGAGTTTTAGTTGTACTGTTACAAAATGTATTTAAAATTGGTTGTTTTCATTTCTTCATGATTCCTCTTAACATGAAGACTTATACATGATTGGACATTTTATTGGTTTGTTGATCTCTAAAGTCTTCAAAACCTCCTAATTTGTCCGAGTGCTGGTTATATTCTATATGAGGTGAAAAACTCATCAAACATAAGAATACTAATTTTTCAGCAGCAGTACGTATATTGTCAAATATTCATTTAGTAATGCCAAATTTAATTACTACATTAAGCAAAGCCATTATTAAGATTTTACAATATTAAAAATTTACCTTTGCTTTGCACTGAAGTGGTTAATAGCCTGTTTTTTTTTTAAGAAAAACAGAATATGGTAAAAGTACATTAATTTTCAGTTACAATCGGAGTGCAAGTAGAAAGAACCGAAATGTGTGTGATTTCTTGAATATCCACTATAACAAAATTAAACATGTTACATATAATAATAATTAAAACTAAAATATATTATAATATATAATATAAATTTGTTCTGCATTGGCGTAATACATCTAGCATCCTTAGAAATGTTGTTTGCTGCTTTTACGATTGGTGAACACAGACTTGTAAACCAAAATAAACATAACCAAAGATGGAATTCTGCTTAAAATAATAGAAAATTTCTTCATAACCGTATTATTTCATGTTGTAAAATTAATTAAAACGGTGAAAACATTTGTTTTGCTGGAAGTTTCACAAATAGTGACAGTTTATATTCAAATCATGCATCAATCGCAACGACGCGGGTGGATATTGAGTTTAATTAATGAAAAGGTAGAAGGAAATTCTCTGTTTTGTAGGAGACTAAATTGGTGGCCAGAATCAGCAACGGCGCTTCCTAAAAAGAGTAACCGAAAAAACCATTGTCTCCTTAACTTTGAATTGCCGTGTGAATTAAGGGTAGATCCTGTTAGCCAATGTAGTTTTAATTTCATTGGAAAGATTATTTCATTTACAATACATACAACAAAGAGATGCGTAGAACAACTTTCCAGTTTTTGCGAACCGGAACATGATTGTCATTTAGTTTCAGAGCTTTTACAGACCATAGAGGTGTAACAATTTCTCATGCAATAAAATCACTAAACCACTTTTAATGTCATGTATTAGAGGGTTCGAATTAAAAGACTTGCAATTTTTATTTAAAACGCTCTGATTTTAGGATCTGAAAGAATTTTTACTATTAGAAACAATTTCTGTAACGTTAATGCCGCAAATTAATCTTTTCAATGCTGGGCTTTCATCATTAATAGGTTTTGATTAAAGAAATGATACATTGATTATTAGTAGGTTTTATGTATATTTAATAAGAAATTAAACTATCAAAAATTGCGACACGTGTAGTAGCAATGGTTGTGTTGCCAGAATTATAATTATTTATCTGTTCAGTGGCGCATTATTTGACGTACTGATATTATCACTGCCATTATTATTTGTGTGAGTTATTTATTACCTGTTTATTGTTTCATCTCAACATCATCTTTTCTGCCGACGGGGCTGTTGCCCCCCACCATGCTGATGGTTTGCCGAGCAAAGCTCACCTTAACTATTACAATTAAGACAACACAGTTCTTAATCACTTAGTGTTATTAGCTTATATTATTAACGAAAGGATTAACTATGTGAAGGAATGGATAACTTAATTGCTTACTGCAAATAAATAGTCTTAAATTGCCGACTAGTCTTAAATTCTAGACCGAGAGCTCGGAGCCAAAAAAAACTATGAAAGTATAAACGATAGTTTTTTAATATATCAATCTAGTAAATGGTCCACATTAACATACTACGGTCAGTCAAGCTCTTGTTGGGACATGTGCCGTTGGTGCGTCCTCAAAGATGTGAATACGGGGGTATTAATATAAGTTTATAAATGCTCAAACTTTGGACACTTAAATATTACACATAATGAAGAATTATAGTAGTGAGTCAGGCGTATGGATGGTCAGTCTAGCCCCGAGGGCTACAAGTATGTATGAAAAATATTTATATGAATGTCAAAACTGACACTTATAATTTAGTGTCACATTTGTTAATTTTTTATACATACTTAGAGCCCGACTAACCAATTCCCGTCTATACACCTGACTGACTACTATAATTTTTTATTATACGCCATTTTTAATCAGCGTGCAAAGTTTCAGCCTTTATAAACTTACTTTACTACCTCGGTATTGACAAAATGTTTGAGGACGTACCAATGGCACCTGTCCCAACAAGAGCTTGACTGACCGTAGTATGTTAATGTAGATCACTACTAAAATGATATGTATATTAAAAAACTAGCGTTTATACTTTCATAGTTTTTTTTGGCTCCGACCTCTCGGTCTACTCCGCCAGTTTATATACTTAAAATTTATTTTTTGAATTTTTTACTTTGATATCATTTTTGATGCAGTCATATTTAAGATGTATTGTTTCTACGTCTTTGTGCACACAGTCTCATGTTTCCTTTTTTTATTTCAATCTATCAGTTTTCTTACTTTCGGTTATATATTTGAAACAATGGGTCGTTTCAAACTAATAAATTCACTTCATTAGTGATAGAGTTAATTAATCTTTTACGTTTATTATTAGCGTTATTTATTCTTTTCCGCCTTTTCAACTATTACATTCACTTTTTATGTTTACTTTCACATTAAATTTAACATAAAATATTCATTTGCCGGTCAAAAACATACGCTACCAATGTAAACAAACAAATTTTTTAATACAGTCCTACACCCAATTCAAACCTTCAAATGAAATAGTAAATAGTAAATATTTATAAAGTATCTAATAACTAACATTTTTATTTATCAATAATAAAATATTTTACTATGAAATTATTTTATTTATGGCAAACATGTTTCACAAATTTATTTGCATTTTCAATGCCATTTATATGATTAATAATCTTATTTAAAAATTTGTTTTTTCCCGCTACTCAAATTTCCTGTTTTAAATTTATAGTGCGTTCCGTATATCAACCGAAGCGACCGAAATCCCGGTTATCCTGAAACAGGTTTATATACGGAACTCGGTTTCCTGAAAAAGGTCGCAAGGGTTGCGACCGCACTCACCATGAATGAACGTCGGTGATTTTCAATAAATCGTGGTTAGTCATGGCGGTAAATTTGAAATACAAACAAAATTGAACAAAAGCTTCACAAATCTATTGTATTCATAGAAATTGTTTTATGTGTCTAGTAATTATGTTGTAACGTTGTGTTTATTATGGCTTTCAAGGTAGGTTAAACTTTTCATAAACTTGCCTTAATATCCAACTTCTAAAATATAAATAATTTGTTAGCTGCCGAGAATCACACACAATAAATTAAATTAAAAGTTAGGTTATTGTTATTCTGCCCTATTATGAGTTGGATATAGTGGCCTTAAGTACAAGAAAATAATATAATAAATTATTTTTGTAGGGACTCTTAAAATGTGGATATTGTCAATTTTTTTTGGGAACAATGGATGACTATATTAAGGAATCCACTTCACATCCATGCCTACAATTGTATTCGTCTGTTATTATTGATGAAAACGGTACAGTAAATGGATCAAATGGTCCACATGATGACAATTTGATTGAGTTATTAGTTCCTGAAATTATCATAAATAATAATAATCGTGAGGTTGAAGAAGGTAATTTTTAAGCATATTATTATAAAGCAGTAATAGTTTTTATTTAAAATAATCTTTATAGGTAACAATAAATGGCAAGAACAGGACGTATATTCATTAACAGAAGTTTACTCTGAAAACAACCATAAGTTTAACTCGCCCCAGTACAATAACAAACAAGTATGGAGCCTTATCAGCCAAATCTTAAAAAATAAGAGTATTTTTAAATCTCCTATAAAGTGTGACGAGAAGTGGCGTAACTTAAAAAAAAGCTACGAGAACATAGTAAGACATAACAACAACACGGGGGCCGACCGGAAAATTTGGGTGTTTTTTGATGTAAGTGTGTTTAATTTATAATTTTATATTGTTAATTTATTTTTTATTACAGGTTATGCATAAAATACTTTTCAAAAATCCCAGCATTAACCCTGTCTGTACTTTGTCAAGTACGGGGTTATTAAGAAGACAAGATGCCTTAACTTCATCTGTTTCGTCTTCCGCAGTGTTGGAGAGATTGGAAAGCACACCTTCCAATCGAAGTATATGTAAGTATATTCTTCAAATTATATATTTGTGATAGATGCGTGAATACATCCTGTCATTTCATTAGAATAACATCAACATTTAATTATGGTGAATATGCATGTTATTATTTGATTACACAAATTTATTACATGATTTTATAATGATTACGGTTATCACATAATTAATATTTAATTCTGCAATAATTATTTTTATTTTAGCTACACCAATATCACAGAAGAGGAAGCAGATTGATGTTAGAGAAGCTGCAAGAGAGGCTAGAGAAGTTGCAAAGGAAAGACGGCACCGTGAAAGAATAGAACAAAAAACTTCAATGTTCGAGTGGTTTAAAAACCATTTGGAAAATAAAAAATAAATTTTCTGGTTTTTAAATATGCAAGGTAATCTGACAATGATATAATTATATTTTATAGGTCTGTTGCGACCTACGGTTTGGACAGCAAACCGTCCAAATTTTGCACACAAACAAATATTTAATATCCTTAGGCAATCTTTTATACACAGTAATTTGTTTGTGTGCATAGTTTGAACGGTTTGCAAACTGTAGGTTGGAACAGACCTATTCTCTCTTACTTTGCTAGAATGTAAGCAAGATATACTGCTAGCTGACAATATGAACTATCATTTTAACAAATCCTGCTTGCTAACAAAATGACCTCTCGTTATAACAAATCTCGTTTACTAACAATATAAACGGTTACTTTAACAAAATAAATTTTTATTTATAGTACTATTATTATATCTGGAAATTTGCCACGCTTCCTGTATTGTTAGCAAACAAGATTTGTTAAAATGACAGTTCATATTGTTAGCTAGCAATAAATATCTTGCTTACATTCTAGCAATATGCATAGAGAATAGCCCCGATTGTCAGTTAAAATCATATTTATCAGCATGTGTTCATTTTATACTTATAATAAATGTTTTCTTGTTTCCTATATTTTTTTAAGTATTTCATACTTAGTCAGTTTTTATTTATTTTTATATGTTTTTTTGTTTCCTATATTAAGTAATAAAATGTGATATTAATAAAACAATATTTATTTTATTTATTTATTCCATTGCCTTTCTACCTTTCGGTGCAAGGCTAATTTATTTAATGCAAATACAAAATATATAATACATTTATTAGATCTGTTTAAATGACATTTTTTTGCAGTCCATAATGATTCCATATTTGACAACAGGTGTTGTCAATTTAGCAAATTATCCGAGTTGTTAAAATATTTTAAAATAATAAATCCTATTTTTATACTTGATGGTTGTTTTCTTTATTAAATTAAATAAAACATTAATGGATGAATTTTTGTTCATCTTTCTACAAGAAATTGTAAGTACTTTATAGAACACTATTATAAAAATTAATACAAATAACATAATTATAATATGTATATAAAAAAATATTAAGCAGTATTAAAATATTTTTATGATAGGTAAAAATAACTTCATTGCAAAATTCTTAATAAAACTGCGTATTTAACAAATAATCACGTATTTATTGGTTAATCATTGTGTATTTATTGAATAATCACGTATGCATTACATAATTATGTAATTTTGCGGTGGGGCCCAAAAATAGTTTTTATCCGCCACTGTTCTATGCCATCAATTCTAAACACAAACGATTTCTTTTTGCATGACCTCTGACGCGTCTTTCTGGGTTGTCTCCTACAGCGTCATTTAGATTTAATTCATCATTCTCTTCAGCTATGTCCACATTTACCACATCTTCTTGAAGTATGCATATGTTATGCAGCACACAACATGCAATTACATATTTTGGTATCCAGTTAAGGCATCTGACATCCATAAGTTTAAGAATTCGCCACCTGTTCTTAAAAGCCCAAATGCCCTTTCTATGCATGTTCTTGTTGATGCATGTTTATAATTATAATTTTGTTGTTGCACTGTTAAATGACCAATGCTTTTATATGGTGTCATTAACTGAGGTGTACATGGATAGGCTTTGTCTCCTAATAAATGGACATCGCCAGAAAACATTTGGGCTGTTCTTTCATTCATGTATACCCATATCTCACTTCTTTTTAACACATTTGCATCATGTAGTGACCCTACTTCACCTGCATAACAATGTGTGAATAACAATCTATGGTCACATACTCCCTGCAATATAACAAAATTTATAATAAACTCTCATTGCAATATTTCATATTTTAAACAAAAAGACTTAATAAATACCTGTAAAATAATACTTGCAACATTTTTTCAGTTAATGTACGATCTGTCATTATCTTTCGGAAGTGGTATTGAGATGTAACTGCCATCTATGCATCCAATTGTATTAGGCATTCCCATTGATGCAAACCCATCAATTACTTCTTGTTTATAATCATCTTTGGGCCACGTTATTATTGATGGACTCAATTTAATAAGAGCATCAGTTACTCTTTTAACAATTCTTAATCCCGTAGCTTTCCCAATGTTGAAACGACAACATATAGAACTGAAATATTAAATAATTAACTCACAAGATCAATATTTTTATATTAATGATAATGTCGGTAAAGTTGGCATTTTATTACAATCTTTTTAAATTGCACTTAAAACCTGCCTACTTTAATAACATAACCTATACTTTCATACCGATATGAATCTGGTGTTGCAAAATACCATATAGCAACAAGTAATTGAATTTTCGCATCATAAGTAGGATGACCTTTATCACTACCGGAACTTGTAATGTCCTCTTTCAGTTTGTTTAAAATATACTCAAATGTCCTTCGATTTATTCTAAAATTTTGTTGAAACTCCACATCCGTATAGTTGTCCACTACATTTGGAACATAGTGTTCAATTCGTGCTTTTTTATCTACAATATAAAAAAAATAGTACAGAAATATAATAATTTTATATTTCATGGTAAAAAACATAGTCCATAACTTACATCTAGGTAACTCATATTCATCTAAGGATTCATCATCACTGCTACTTTCACTATCACTATCAGAAAATAAAAATGTGAATATATCTGAGCAAAGTTTTTTATGATTCATTATAAAAAATTGTATGTATGTATGTCAAAACTGGCGAGTGGTGAAGATTGTGTATAGTTGACTGTTATACCGGCTAACTTGTACTGGGATTACTATTATCTATGGGGATTAACGTAGATAAATACATACAATCATCTAGGATTAAGCACTGAAATTAAAAAAAATGTAACTAACGCTAATGACAAAGATTAAACCATAAATTATAATAAATAAATTCATGAGGTTTGACTCCATAATATGTTAACATTTCAGTTTTGAGTTTTGTCGTTATTATAACCGCTGTCGTTCCGTAAATCAACCAAGATTTTCAGCAACCGATCAAAAGCGTAACCTAACCGCCGGTTACTTCGGTTGATATACGGAACGCACTATTATTTGATTACTGGTAAAACAAGCGGCAAATTTAAAATTTGTATAAAAATCAACAAAAGTTATCAAGTGGACAAAAAGTATAATAAAGTTAAATATTCAATAACTAATAAAAATCAAAATTGTTAGTATAGTATAGTAGAGTTAATTAAATCTACCTAATTAAATATAATATTAACAAGTGAATGAGTTAGAAGCAAATGGGTAAAAGTGCACTTTTTTCTGAAATTGAGTTAAGTGCAATTTTACTTAGTATAATAGGTCAACTTTTATGTGGCAAAAGGATATAATGATATTCAATCTATTAGACGCCATCTGTACTCTGGTAAAATAAGCTTGTTAAAAAAATAGAAAACTTCATGGACGCAAATGGATACAAGTGCACTTGTATCCTTTTGCCTCCAAAGTAGTGAGTTGGTAGTGACAGCAGTTATATTATTCATATTTATGTACTATTGACAGATTAAAGAGGTTTTTTTCGTGTTAAAAACTATGAATAGTAAAGAAATGAAGTACGATGGGAAGGCTGCAAAAGGTATGTGTAACTTCATTTAATAAAATCACAAGGTTTACTTGTTTAAATGTTCGAAAATATAGTAAAATCGGAGCATAACCACATTGCGACTTTTTAATTATATCAGGTCCCAGTTATAAAAACTATTCTTGTAGTAAGTCAAACCTTTTCAGCACTGATGAGGACAGTGATTACGTTCCCGATGACTCACTACAGGTTACAGGTGTCCTTAATGTTGATAATCAAGAAAATGACAAAACACCTCAGGAAATCTCAAATCAAGAAACAACAGCTAACCAGGGTATGTACCACTAAAAAACTTCTACCTTTTCTACATAAAATTAATGTTTGAGTATATTGTAACTGAAAAAATATTCATATCTATTTTAGGTAAGCGTGAGAGAATGAGAAAAAGAAAAAATGAATAAGTGAAGAAGATTAAAAGCCAAAACTGCAAGACTTAGTGACAAAACTTACATTGATACTTAAATTGAAAAAAAAAAGAGTTCAAAGTTTTCGAACACACCTGCAGATATTTCTCAGCTAGAGAGGCAGGCCTTTTTTACAAAATTTTATCAATTGGGTAATTATGACTTACAATCAAATTGTATTGCCTCCTGCCTTAAAAAGAACAATCCAAACCGAGTAAAAATTATTGCTTTGTCAAAAAAAAACTACGTTACTATTACTATTAATATTACTATTAAATCTTAGGGTTTGTAAGGAGTATTTTTTGAATTCCCTAGCAATATCGAACAAAAGATTTACCACAGTATGCCAAAAAATATCTGCTGAAGGCTTTGTACAGACTGATCAAAGGGGAAAACATACTCCATCTAACAAGGTTAATGATTTCAGACAAAATGACGTGATTCAGCACATAAAACAATTCCCACGTTATCGCAGTTATTACTCCAATCTCAAATCAATAATACCAAGTACCTGTCAAACTGTTTACATTAAAAAGATGTACAAACTTTACTGTAAATGGTGTAATGAGAATGAAAAAGTTTCCGTAAAAGAGTCATATTACAGATTCATTTTCTGAACTGAATTTAATCTTAAATTTCATAGACCGCATTTAAACATGTGTAATACGTGCGATCGTTTAAACAATTTACTTAAGAATACCATAGATGACCAAGCAAGGAAAGTTACACTTTGAAGCTGAACCTGCAAACCTGCATCACAGACAAGTGGAAAGTGTAACCGCTGCCAAGAACAGAGATTTAGAGTACTGCAAACAAAAATTAGAACCAGCAGGACTCATTTGTTTTGACCTACAAAAAACCCTTGCAACGCCGCATCTCACAACTAATAAAGTATATTACCTAAGACAGCTTTGGAGCAATCTGTGTATACACGATATTGTTCTCAAGAGCTTGCTTGCTGAAGGTAAGATTCAATAATTTACTTACTTGGGGCACTGTCTGATAATGTTGTTTTGGTTTTAGTACTTTCAAGAATTGCAAAAACAAAGTACTCATCTTATCTGTTATTCAGATTCATGCGGCAGACAGAACAAAAATAAAAATATAACCAAACTCATTATGTTTCTTGTTGAGTCTACTAATCTTCAAACCATTGACCACAAGTTTTTTTAGTCTGGTCATTCTTACATGAAATGCAACAGGTTTTTTGGTTTAATTGAAAGGAATGCTAAAAAAAACCTCAAGTATTCATTCCTGAACACTGGGTTAACCTTATAAAAAAGACAACAAAAAATTTCGTAGTAAAAAGGATGAATAAAAGTGATTTTGTTTCCTTTAGATATTTACATGACATTTTAAAAGACCCAAAAAAAGAAAATCTAGGCCACCCTTTAAAATGGCGTGAAATTGTTTGGTTCACTCACAACAAAGAATATAGTATAAATTTTTCTTTTTAAAAAACCAGAAAAATTGAATTCTCTTTTCAAATTTTTGAAAATTAAGCCACAAGAAAACGTGCCATTTTCAATACTGACTGTCTGAATACTGCTGTGTACCAATCTCTTAAAAAATTACCGTACCTAAAGTGGGAAAACCTGATGACAGTATTAGAGTTTATACCACCTGTATACCATACTTTTAATTACAATTTGCCACATGAAGAAAAAGCAACAACAAAAAAAAAAAACAAGTCAAATAACAACAAAACTACAAAAGTATTGATCAAAACTGAAACTGAGACAATACCGGAGTCAAATGAAAATGGAGAAGAATACTATGAAGACATCAATATTCTTGAATCAGATTTCGAAGACAATTAAGTTAAGTTAATATTTTGAATGAAACATAAGTATTATTTATTTTTGTAATCTAAAGTTTATTAATAAACATTACTTATACAACTACATTTTTTTCAAATTTTTTTAGAAGCAAAAAGGCACAAGTGACTTTTTTTTTAAATATAAGTTCTTTATTTTTTTTCTTAATGACATCCTAAAAGTAAGGTAGCGTATTATTAATATTTTTGTTTCTTTAAAACAGAAAGTAATGTTATGCTTTTTCAAAAAATCATGAAACCCGGCATATTTTTTAAACGTTATTTTCTCTGAAATTTAAAAATTGCACTTATATCCTTTTGCTTCTAACCTCTTCAAGTTTTCGCTAAAAAATTGAAAAAAAAAAAATATATTTTTTTTTTTAAATTTTGTTTGGTATAATACAACATTTTTTTAAAATATTTTAAAAATTTTAAAAATTATTTGTATTTTTTATTTTCTTTAAATAAATACAAAAAAAACAATTTTTTTTTAATTTAATTTTTTTTTCAAGTGAAAAAAAATTCAGGAATATTGCAAAACGAACACGCCTCTATCAAGTCAGCTGTCAGAAAATATTTCATAACATAACCTTTTGTGCATCATCCATCTATATACGCAACCAACTTTGAAAATTCGGACTTAAAACATTGTCAGAAATTGGGGTTTTCTGACTCAACCGTAATCTGTTAAAAATGTTCTTATAAAATTTCAAAAAGATGCAAAATCCTGTCATAAAGTATTAAAATATTGTTAAAAATATTAACAGTCCGGCCAAAAACTGTTGAAAAATGTAATTTTTTTTATAGAATATCAAAAACAGCAGTATTCAACCAAAGTATGAATATATTGTCTTTTTGCACCAAACTTTGAACATAAACTGTTAAAAAGTGCAAAAATCTATTTATAAAAAATCCAAAATAGTTAAACTCGGTCATAATAAATTTATTCCCAATTATAGGCGTCAAAACATCAAAGTATTGCTATAAAAACCAAAGTCAGGCATAAGCTGTCAAAAATGCATTTTTTTTTTTAAATTGTTACAAATACCAATTTTTTTTTTTTTTTTTAATTATAATATATTTACATAATCACAGTTTATTTTATATTTTATTTTGTTTTTTCTCCCCACTCGCTGCGCTACAGCGTCTCCAAATGGATGGCTGTAGAACTTCGTATTCGGAGCACCATTTTCAATTCATCTTATTTGTTACTGATGTTGTGTATTATCTATTTTTATTTATTTGTTTGTTTTGATCTAATAGATAGTGTTCTTCTATTTTTATTTTGAATTCTTTATAAATCTTTGTTTTCATAATACTTTCAGGCAGTTGATTGTAAGTGACTAGACCATTGCCTAGTATTGTTTGTTTTGCTTTTTCTGTCCTTGTTGTGTGTACATGTATATTGCTTGTTCGTGAATTTCTTTGTTGGTTTTTATTTGAAGGTTGGTTTTAATTTCTTTATTTTTAATTTTGTATATTATTATTATATATCTTTATTCAAAAGAAAGAAACGTACAAATATTTACATATACATACATACAGATAGATAATATTATTAATAGATCGACTTTAATTTTTTTTTTTAATGGCCATTGACCGTAGTCTTTCTGCCCATGATAATATTTTATTTACAAAGAAAAAAAGAAAAAAAAATAGTATTTTTAAATGTATAATAATTATATTATATGTTATTATGAGGGTTAGTTAGTCTTCTGTTGTACTGTCATCTCGAAGAGTAGTGATTAATTGTTGTAGAGACTGAGATGGGGTTTTATATTTGGAAGGAATAAATGCGTTTCTGGTAATTAGTAAGTCAGATTGAATTTTTTTATTATTATTATTGTTGCAAAATTTTGTTTGCTGTGTTCGAAGCCGTTCATCTAGAGGTTCTATTTTTGTTTTTTCGTATAGCAACTGATTGGAAGTAGAGATGCAAATAAAATAATTATTCGTTACTTAGTCATCGGTACCTGACGAGATCCGAAATAACGAATAACCAAATAAACAAATAATCGTTACTTTTTACAAACAGTTACTCCGTGTCCGCCCGTATTCCATTCGATATATTTTACCCGCGCACGGAACCGGAGTAACTGTTTGATATTTTGTATTCGAAAGAATCGAAAGTACCTAGTACCTATACTATCTATAGTAGTCGGAGTAGTCGGACCTGTCGGACACACGCATTAAGCTGGCAGTGCTGGCAGTGGCACATGCACCCGGCGCAGCTATATATTATGAAACACAAAACTTAAATTTATTTAGTTCTTTTTTTTTAATTCCTTAATCATTATTATATTGATTTAATTAATTAAATAATTTATATAACAATATTAACAATGCATTTACTAAGTTTTAGCATTATTAATGTAAGATATAAAATTTAGTAATTGCTTCAATAAATTTTTATATCAAATAGTAATAGTCAACATCAATTACATTTAATTCTTAACACAGTAGTCAGTAGGCTAGTTAATTAAGTAGTAAGTAGTCTCTAAGAGCAGTATATGATATTAGCATTGGTAATTATAATTATAAAACTTATATATAATAATTTATATTTTGTACTATTTGTAGTATTTTGTAGTTACACTAGCAAATAAATAGGATATAAATTTTATTCTGTTGCGTTTTTTTATACCTGCTTATTGCTAACAAAATAAAAATGACTATAATCATTATAATGAGTTTTTGTTACATTTTTATATGATGGTTTTCTTATGTCACGATTATTACGTAATTGACGTAAAATAAACGATTACTTGTAACGAGTATTAAGTAACGAGTATTGTTCCGAAAGTAACGAATAGTTACAAGTATCGAAAAGTAACGAAAACTTGCATCTCTAATTGGAAGGATTATGTAGGGAGTTGTTAGGGTGGCGGAGTTTTGTAATTGGTCGCAGGGAAGAACGTTCAGCTACATAGAGATTTTGGAGAGTGGGATTACTAGAATTTAGGAAAAGTATAGATGAATACTCAAGCAACGGCCGACATATGGTTTTATATATATGACTCGCGCACTTTATGTCAATGCCTTGGTTTAATAGATTGTGAATAATATTTAAAATTTAATTTTGTATCAAAACTAATTCCCAAATATTTGCATATTTGGGAAGCAAGGATAACTTGTTGATTCATGTTGATCTTTAGAACATTGTCTGATAGTTTGTGATACGGGATTAATAATTTTGTGGATTTGCAAGTAAACGCCATTTGTCAAACCAAGTTTGGGTAGTATTCGATAATAATTGTAGCTGAGTAATAGATGCTTTTAAAGATTTTGCATGGGAAATTAAAGTGGTATCATCTGCATACTGAAGTATGTAAGCCTCTGAGTTAAAATGCTTTGAATTAGAACTATATATATCCGAACAAAATAAATTATATAAAAGCGGTGTGAGAGGAGAGCCTTGTGGAACACCTTGTTGAGGAGAGAATGGAAGAGAGTATACTGAATGTAAACGTACTTGACATGATCTGTTTTCAAGAAATTTGATGATTATGTTAATAAGGTATGGTGGGACTTTTAGTTTAGATAGTTTAAATAGGAGGCCTCGATGCCAGACTGAATCAAACGCTTTGTTTATGTTTATAAACAAAACTCTCGAATGACTGCCTTCAAGGTGGAATGTTTTTCGAAAATCAAACTGCGTAATAGGTTTTTTATTTTCAGTATAAGTTAGAAGTTTAATTTGAATTAAAGATTCAAATAGCTTTCCTAAGACTGGAAGTAGTGTAATGGGACGGTAACTGCCTGGATGAGTTAAGTTGCAGTTATTTTTTGGAATGCTCCCGCTTTCCACTCATTAGGAAAATATTTATAAATGTTTGATGCAATAATTGTAAATACTTATTATGTGAAGATGAATGTTATGGTCCAATTGTCGTAAAATTTGTCTAGTCCTTAAATCTTGTCCAGGTGCAGAGTTTTTGCCGCGGTGTGTGTCATAATAAATTTCTTCATCTATATGTTCGTCATCTGGCGTTAAGTGGATCTGTCTACACAATGTCTCATACCATGTATTTACGTCCTGTAAGTGATTGTCGTCAAAGTTATTTGATTTGGAAAAAGTATATGCGTTTTTAAAATGATTACAGAAACCGTTAGCTATGTCAGTATCTGAAGAAAATGTGATATTATTCATTGGGTCCGTAATGTTGTAAATTTGAGAAGTCCGTTTATATCTTGTTAGTTTTTTTATCTCTTAAAAATATGATTTCCCTTTCTTGTCGTTAATTTTATTGCATGCGTTAATATATGTGTCATTTCTGTATTGTTGTATTAAATTATGTATATGTTTGTTTAAGTCATTGAACTGTCTTTTCAATATTCTGTTGTTTCTTATTTTAAATTCTCTGTATAATTGTCGTTTATATTTTATGAGTTTAAGAATGAACGGTGGTAGCGGGTAGTTGTAGTACGATTTTAGTTTTTTAAGCGTATTATTTTTAATAGAGTTTGACATTGAATATAAAAACAAAGAGATGCTTGTTGGTGAAATGCTTTTACTAGTTTGAAAAAATGCCATTACCTCCTTGTTTACTTGGTTTATGTTGCAGCGGTTCAAGTTAAAAAAAAAACTCAGGGTATGGTACGGTTAGTGGTTCAATATTTATTTCAAAGGATATGGTGGTCGGGGCAAAGGTCAGGGATAACAAACTAATGACATCGACCTGGCAAACTAAATTATTTCCAGCAGGATATGAACTTATATTACCAGAATGTTAATGGCATAAAATCTAAAACAAATACATTTTACAACTCACTTGAATCACAACAGTATGATATTGTAGCTCTAACCGAAACTTGTTTGTCTCCGGAAATTAATAGTAGCGAAATATTCTCCAACAACTATTTTGTTTACAGAAGAGACAGAAATAAATCTGGTGGTGGATCATTGGTTGCAGTTAAAACTACAATAAAAAGTGAAACCCTCATACTCAATTCACCAGTATCAAACATCAATATAGCTGGTAGTAGAATTTATATTAAAGGGTCTTCTTATGATATCTTATCTGTGTATATACCGCCATCTGCGCCAAGTGAAAACTATCAACTTCTTTTTGATTATATAAGTACGGTGATAAATATGGATAATTGCATAATTTGTGGTGACTTTAATCTACCTCACTATAATGAATACATAAACAATCCTGCTCAAAAGACACTTCATTTAGAACCAGTTATAAACTTTTCAACTTCTAACCATCTTAAACAAATCAACTGTTTTCCAAACTACATGAACAGGCTTCTAGATTTAGTCTTTGTAACCAATAATCTTTGGTATAACATCTACAATTGCGAATATCCACTAGTACGCAAAGAGAAATATCATCCAGCTTTGCAAGTTGTTTTTAAATTACACAGCACTACAGTTCCAAAATTTACTAGAAATACATCTAGTCCTAAATATAATTTTAAGAAAGCCAATCTAAACGAGCTGTATAGTGAACTTTGCAATATAAATTGGTCTGACGTTTTTATATGTAATACTGTCGATTCTGCTTGTAAGGCGTTTTATACAAAGCTTTATAAAGTCATTGATGTTTATGTTCCAAAATATGTATGTGTGCAAACAAATTCATATCCTAAATGGTTTAATACTGCTATCATAAATGATATTAAAATTAAGAAACGATATCGTAGAAATCTACACAAGCACAAAACTGAGCTAAACAAACGAAACTTGAGAGTTTTTGAAAATCGACTTAAGCAAAACATAAACTTAGCTTATCAGAAATACATCAGTGACAGTGAATCTATGATAAAAACAGACCCAACAAAAGTTTGGTCTTTTATTAACAATCGTAAAAATAATTCGCGAATACCTGGAGTGATAAAAACAGATGAGAAATACTTCAACACCGGAGAAACAATTGTTAACGCCTTTGCCGAACATTTTGAAAAAGCATATTTATCACGTAATAATCTAATTTCTACTCAAGTATCAAGTCATAAAACATGCATGGGAGACTTTACAATATCAAAAGAACTAGTTGCAAAATATTTCAAACGTTTAAAAACGCGTTACACAACAGGCCCAGATGGAATTCCAGAATTTTTAGCAAGAGACTCCGCATCAATTGTTCTAGACCCTCTTACTCATATATTTAATCTTATATTAAAAACCGGAGTTTATCCAATATCTTGGAAAAAAGCAAAAGTCACTCCAATTCATAAAAAAAGGCAACAAAGCTAAAATCGGTAACTACAGACCAATCTCGTTACTTTGTAGTTACAGCAAAGTATTTGAAAGTATCCTTTCTGATCATATATATATACATCCGTTTCTAGTCAATTGAGCAACAAACAACATGGATTTGTCAAAAAAAGGTCTACATTTACTAACTTGTTGTGTATTACTGAAGAAATTTCTTCTAACATGGATCAGCTGCTGCAGACAGATGTAATATATACGGATCTCACAAAAGCGTTTGATCGTCTACCACATGACATTCTAATAAATGCAATTCAAACATTTGATATTTATGGAAATGTTGTTGAAGTGTTGAAATCCTATTTGCAAAACAGAACACAAACTGTAAGCTACGAAAACTACAATTCTAGAAGCTATACCAGCTCGAGCGGGGTTTCTCAAGGTTCAAACCTAGGTCCACTGCTTTTTCTTCTATTTATGAACTCTGTTGGTGATAAACTTGACTGTGATATTTTAATTTATGCGGATGACTTAAAACTGTATAAAGTGATAAGAACAAAAAATGACTGTGATATTTTACAACGTAATTTAAGAGATTTTAGCGTGTGGTGTAGTAATAACTTTTTAGAAATTAATGTTGGTAAATGTTTTGTAATGTCTTATACTCGTAATTGTAATCCGATTATATATGATTATAATATAGACGAGCAAGCTGTTACACGCACGAAAGAAATTAAAGATCTTGGAGTTATTTTTGATGACAAACTTACTTTTAATTCTCATATTAGTTCTGTTGTAAATGATTGTTCTAAATTAATAGGATTTATTATGAGAACAACTAAAGATTTTAGTTCTATTGATGTATATATGTGTCTGTACAAATCATTAATTATGTGTAAATTGGATTACTGTGCACCAATCTGGATTCCGTTTGCACAGAAATATCTTAAACAAATCGAGAATGTTCAACGAAAGTTTTTAAAAGCTTTGCATTATAAAAATACAAGAATATATCCTGAGAGAGGTTATCCATACAACAATTTATTAGGAGAATTCAATATTTCATCTATAGATGTGCATCATCAACATCTTTTAATAACAAATCTGCACAAAATTATACACGGAACATATGATAACTCAAGTATTTTAAATTAACTACGTTTTCATATTCCGCATACAGCTACACGTAATTCGCTTACATTTACCTACGCAACACCTAGGACTCTTCATCATCATAATTCACCACTCATAAAAATGTTGCGAACTTATCACAATATTCAATATGACGTAGATATTTTTACATCCTTTAAGCAAGTCAATAAAGATTCAATTAGATGTCTTAGTAATTTGTAATTTGCATTACATTACTTATATTTGCATATGCTATTATTTTTATTTTTATTTTATTTTTATGTTTATTTTTTATGTTTATTTTTATGTTTATTTTTATGTTTATTTTTATTTTTATGTTTATTTTTATGTTTATTTTTATGTTTATTTTTATTTTTATTTATTTATTAACCACGCTGTAATTTTTACCACTTGTATTTAAAATTGTATGATTTTTCCTGTATAAGGCATAGTCCTGTTGGAAATAAAGTCTATTATTTTTATTATTATTATTATTATTATTATTTATTGAATGAGTTATTGATTTTATAGTTGATGTGCACAGTAATATTCTTCTGATGGTGTTAGTTTTGGTAGTTTGTGTATTATTTTTAGAATTTTGTTCTGTTTTATTTTTTGTTTGTTGTTTCTCCCCATATATTTATTAAATAGTTAATTTTAGCTAAGTATAGTGAATGATATATACTTAACGCCGTTTCTTTCGTTATGCATTCCCTGGCTCTATACACAGCTCCTATTGTTGCTGCGCTTTCTTTTAATATTTTGTTAGTAAGTGTATCCCAAGTGAGTTTTTCAGTTAATATTATTCCTAAATATTTTGTCTGTTTTGTTCTAGTTATTGCTATGTTATTTATTTTAATTTTTATGTAAATATCTTTTGTGTTTTTTTGTCTTATTACCATATAATTTGTTTTTTCTTCATTTATTGTTTGTATGTTTTCGTCGTACCATTTAGTTAATTTTTTAACGTCTTTATTTGGTTATGAAATATCAACATATTATTAAAAAAACTTATGATATACACACTGAGATATGGATTGGAACCATATTACTTTTACAATATTGTATTTATTGTACCTCTACCTAAAAAATATCCGTATTGGGCAGGATTGTATGCAGCTTTTAATGGAAATTTTTTGTTATTAATTGGATTAACATTTATAATATATACTGCATTGTTTTTATAGTTTAATTTAAGCCCCAAGTCTCTTCCTCTATCACCTCACTATCACTAATATTTTTTTTGTTAAAGATTTTTTTGATGGGTTGCTTTTTTTGATAAACCGTTTTATAAATGCAAGCATAACTTTCCACCTTTTTTATGCTTTCAATGTTTTTTACTGGTGTCTTGAAGTTGTAGGCTTAAAAAAAACACTCGCCAGTTTTGTATTTTTCCACTTACTTTCTCTGAACATAAGGTAAGATCTATATACAATTTGCATCTTCTTCTGATAAATGTTGTTACCTCTCTATTATTGATGATAGCAAGACTTCTTTTAACCCCCCCAATTTGATGACATTGTTCCTTTTTTGTCATCCTTTGTCTCCTCGTCTTAGAGTTGAAGTTTTTTGCAACAACTATAGGTTTGTGTGTTTTTTAGTGTAATTATGTTTTGTATTAATTAATATCTCGAAAGTGCGCATGTGAAACTGTGAAGGCGGACACGTGCGCTAGCTTAAGTAAATAGTGATTTAAACACAAAGTAAAAAGAAATAATTAAAGTTAAAAGTGAAAAAAAGTATAAATATATAACCAGAAACACATACACCAGAAGAGAAGAGCAGAAAAACAGCTAGGGATAAAGTTCCAAATAACAAAAATAGCGGGGAAATAGAACAGCTGCTAGGAGCGGCCATATTGAAAGAAAGGTGACGACGAGACAGGAGTGAGGCGCGAAAATTCAAATAGCAAAACAAACAAACAGAAACTATATGAGCAAAGAAAACGCCAGACCAAGGACTAACAGCCTACCAAACGACAAAGAACTACTGAAAAGGAAAAGAATCAGAGAAAATCCCGAGAAATTCGATAAGTGAGAGAAGGAACAGATAGAATTATAAAAGAAATCAAAAATAAAGAAAAGAACAGAAACAGAAGCAAAAGAAGATAAAAAGGAAACCGTAGGAGAAAACAAAATACAAAAAATGGACGTAGAATTAATTATAAAAAAATTAGAAGAAATGAAAAATGAACTTAAAGAAGAAATAAACAAAAACCACCAAGAAGCGAGGGAAAATTACGAGAGCTTGAAACAGGAATTCCAAATAACGAAAGTAGAATGGGAAAAGATAGCCAAAGAATGGAAAATGGAAAAAACTACCCTCGAAAACAGAATAAAGTTATTGGAGGACAAATCCGAGAAACAAGAGAAACAGGAAAGAAGAAATAAACTAATAATAAAAGGAGCCAAAATTGATGAACACCAAATAGAGAAGAAAATCGAAGAACTAATACTACAAAAACTCAAAATAGACGTCAAAGTTAAAAATGGCTACAAAATCAAAAACAAGGAAAATCATAGTATCACACGTATCGAGATGAATTCATGGGAGGACAAAAAGAAGATATTAGAAAGAAAAGGAGCACTGAAGGGCAGCAACATCTACATAGAAAACGACCTCACGTTTGAAGAAAGAAGAATACAGAACAAAATACGAGTAAGAGCAAATGAAGAACGACAGAAAGGAAGAAAAACCAAAATAGGTTACAAGAAACTAACTATAGATGGAGAGCTGTTTATTTGGAAACAGGAGATAGGCGAACTATCAAAAAACTGACAGAAAAAGGGCTACAAAACAAAAAGATAACAACCCAGGCGAGAAATAGGAAAACGAATATTAACAACAACAAAATAAATAAGAGGAAGATAATAAAATTTGGAACATGGAACTTAAAAAGCATAATTGGCAAAGAAGAGGAAATAATAGAAAAAATGAAGAATCAGGATATCGACTACCTTAGCATAACGGAAACAAAAAAAAGGAGAATGGAGAGAAAGAGCTAATGGAAGGATATAGGCTATACTGGTCGGGAGTGGACACCACCCAAAGAGGGGCCACAGGAGTAGGACTAATAGCTAAAGAAGATAAAGTCAAAAATATAATAAATATAAAGTACATAAACGGAAGACTAATGTTAGCAGATATAAAAAGAGATGACACTAATACATGGAACATAATAATAGGATATGCACCAAACGATAATGCACCTAAACAAGAGAAAGACAAATTCTTTGATCTATTACAAACGGAAATAGACGCATCGGAAGGAAAGAAATTGATAATGGGGGATCTCAATGGACGAGTAGGGAACAATAACAGAGGACTAGAAAGAATCATGGGAAAATTTGGAGAGACAACAAGAAACGACAACGGAGAAAGAATGATATATACATATGCGTAGCAAATGACCTCACTATAACAAACACCAAATTCGAACATAAAGAGATACACAAGTACACAAGAGAAATGAAATCAAGAAATGAAAGGTCGATCATCGACTACTTCCTAATAAATACAGAAGACATGAAAAATGTAAAAGATGTGAAAACCAAAAGACAGGCGGAAATTGGCAGCGATCATTTCCTGTTAAGATTAGACATAATGGAACAAAATAGAATTGAATATGAAAAGAGAAAGAGAAAAACAACATTAAAAATAAAAAGTTATGAACTAAAAAGACCAGAAACCCAAGAAAGATACAGAAAAAAGATTGAGGAAAGTTTTGAAAGATTGGACAGAGAAAAAAAGGAAAAGGACATAAATACTAAATGGCAACAATTTAAGGAAACATTATTAGGAGCAGCAAAAGAAAGCTGTGGAACGACAAAAAATACAAATGTGCAAACGAAAAAGTCCAGATGGTGGAATAATGAAGTGAGAGAAATAGTAAAACTGAAAAAACAAAAATGGATAAGATTGAAAATCTTGACATGGAACGTGGAAGGCCTGCGGAGCATCCTAAAATCTATCTCAGAAACAGACATATTTGAAAAAGTAGATACCACTCCCTCACCTGCATATTCAAAGACTCTTTTGAAAAACAAATAAATTGACAACATCATATAAATCAATCTGTATACATTATATATATCCATATATCCAATCAAACTATTTGTAACAATAGGTAAGAAAATTTTGTAGACTTTTTGTCACGTAAATAAATCTATATATAAGATATCTACAAACAGGAGAAAACGAAGATAATAGAATATACAAAAAAGCCAGAGAAGAAGCTAAAAAGGCCATAAAAAATAGCAAGAAAAGATCATGGGAAGAATTTGGAATCAAGATGAAAGAAAATTATACAGAAAACCAAAAGATGTTCTACAGTATACTAAAACAACTAAGACGACAAAAACTACCAATACAAAAAAACATAAAGAACAAGAACGGAAAGATCCTAACAGAAGAAAGAGACATAATGGAAAGATGGAAAGAATACTTCGAAGAACTAACAGAAAATCAGGAAGAAGAGGAAGTACAACCAAACGTAGAAAACTCCCTGGAAGATAGCATAAAAGAAAACGAAATAAAGGAGATATCTAAGGAGGAACTAGTGACAGCAATAAAAAAACTAAAGCTAGGAAAATCGCCAGGTCAAGATAATATAACATCAGAAATGCTAAAATATATGGGGGACAAGGGAACAGTAAAGATGAAAGAATTAATGAATGAAATCATAACGAAGAAAGAGATACCAGATGAATGGAACATGGGAATCATCCTGCCGATATACAAGAACGGAGACAAAAAGGAATGCTCGAACTACAGAGGGATCACTATCTCAAGCATACCAGGGAAAACCTTAACAAGAATCCTAGAGAAAAGACTAAGAGCAATCGTAGAACCAACATTAGATGATGCACAACACGGATTTAGAACAAATAGAAGTACACAAGACCTAATATTTGTAATGAGACAGATAGAAGAAAAAATACTTAGAACAGATAAAGCAATACACATCTGTTTTATAGATCTGAAAAAAGCTTTTGACAGAATTAAAAGAAGAGATGCATGGGAAAGTCTTGAAAGAAGAGGGATAAACAAAAACTCGATTAACATGATAAAAACATTATACAAAAACAACAAAAACAAAATAAGAACACAAAACTGCGAATCAACAACATTTAAAACAAAGATTGGGCTAAAACAGGGCTGTGTACTAAGTCCTCTACTATTTTCAATAATAATGGACGACGTTATAAAAAAGTGTAAAGAAAGGATTAGAGGGATGGAAATAGGATATAGAAAAATGAAACCAATAACAATACAAGAGCTCCTATTTGCAGACGATATGATCTTAATGGCAGACTCGGAAGAAAAATTACAAAATCTCCTAGACATATACAGAGAAGAATTAGAGAAGAAAAACATGGAAATCAATATAGGAAAAACAAAAACAATGATTATATCACAAAAAGAACTACACCACCAAATAAGAATAGAAGGACAACACCTGGAACAAGTACAAACATATAAATATCTAGGAACAATAATAGAAGAAAAAGGGAGAATTGAACCGGAAATAAATGAGAAAATAGCAAAAGCAGGAAAGATATATAATATGTTGAGAACAAACTTCCTAACAAAAAAAGAAATTCCAAATGAAATAAAGGCAGAGGTAAACAAGAAAGTGGTGAGGTCGGCACTGACATATGGATGTGAAGCATGGACAATGACAACAAAAACACAGAGCAAATTAACAGCCATGGAAATGAGATTTTTAAGAAAGATAAAAGGTATAACAAGACTAGATAGAAAAAGAAACTCAGAAATACAAAAAACACTGAAAACTAAACCAATAATAACAATGGTGGAAGAAAGGCAGTTAGGATGGTTAGGGCATATACACAGACTGGACGAGGACAGAATGACTAGACAAATATATGTACTAAAAATACAGGGGAAAAAGAAAGTAGGAAGACCAAGAAAAAGATGGGAGGACCAAGTCCATGAAGCAGCAGTGAAAAGACAGATAGAATGGGGAGAAATAAGAAGATTAGCACAAGACAGAAGAAGATGGAAAGAAACATTAAAAAAAGAAGTAGTAGATGATAACTGAATATGTGTTAAAAATGTAAAAATGTAATTGTAGTCCGACACCGTAAGGTAAAAGGACATAAGATTAAATAATAAATTAATTAATATTTTTATTAAGAGACCAGTAGTAGGTGTATATGACTATATCTTCCACTTCCACCATTTTGTTCTCATTTTGTTGTAGTCAAGTTTTTGTTATATATCCTTATAGCCTCATAAGTCATAACTTATGTGAGAAAAACTGCCGGCCAACAAACTAAGTAAAGTTTAGAAGTTTTTTATATAAATTATTATGGTTTGGAAAAGCTTTGTTGTTATTACGTTGTAGTCAAGTTTTTGTTACCTATCCTCCTATGAGGACCTCTCTGTTTCTATCTACTATCCATGTACTCCTGATACCCTGTTTTCATTAGGTTTGGATACTTTGTTTTCAAGTGCCGTCTTCTACAGAAGCAGCAGCTTTGGCTCTGCCGATGTTGCATTGAAACACTTTTATACTTTGAAGATGCTATTTGAGTAACCGACCTCTGTTGTTTTTTGAATATCACTATCGTTTTTGTAAGACTACCGCTTTTAAAAATTTTCTTGCTATTTTTCACGATTGTCTTGTATGGTCAATGTAATGTCCTGTCGGGTGGCAACTAGATCTTGTATGACCTTTTTGATGCCTTCTAGTACATTTACTTTTTTTTCTGTGATAAAAGCATTTTACTTTCTTTTGTCTTTTTTATGTTTGTGATTGGTTTACCGTCTAGGTTGCGTTTGAGGTTTGCTTTCACCTATTCAAAGAGTGTCTTGTAGTTCTTCTGCTTCCCCCCCCCCCCCCCTTTAGATAGTATGTGTCTTACAGTGTCAATTTTATATGCACATCAACCTGCAATCAGCGGGCCCTTTCTTTTAGAGCATATTCCATACATTTTTTATAAAAAGAAGTTTGTTTTTAATTAACCCGTTCTTATAACAAAAAATAGAAACTATTGCTGCCAACTATCGATGTTTCTCCACTACTAGCATAGCACATGCATAAAATGGGATTAAAGATAAACTCCATTTGCCGCGGGTATACAGAGGAATAAGTGACACCGCTGCACTTGCAGAGTAAATAACAGCTTATAATCTGCAACGCACAGCCTTTTTTAACAAACTATAATAACCTTTTAGCAAAGAATTCTGGATTTTATCAAATAAACAGAGCTGCTAAAGATGTATGACGTTGGAAGTGCACAATAGGACTAGCAGGCCAGTGCAAGAGGTGCCAACCAAAAAACTTCTCTATTTCATGTAGTACTGCAGACTGTGATATCTTACAACATAATTTAATTAACATGGTTAAATGTTGTGAGTGTAATGGTCTTAGTTTAAATGTTGTGTTGTTTTGTATACCAGAAATGTTTCTCCAATTTTATTTAAGTACAACGTTTAAGTGGTGACATTAAATAGAGTAAAAGAATTATGTGATCTAGGTGTAATATTTGATAATAAGTTAAGTTAAAAATATATATAACCAAATATTTGTTGGTGGATGTAGGCACAAACACCCTATCTTGTTGGTCATCAAATAAATGTTTAAGATGGTAAATATTGTTTATGTAGAATGTACAAATATAACCAAAAAAGCGTTGCTCATCATAAACGAAGAAGACCCAATAACAAAGTTATGGATCAGAATCTGTAACTTCATCAGCTTTGATTGACTTAATCAATGAAAATACAGGTAAAGAAATATCGATATCCTCTGAAATTGAAGATGAAGATCCAAAAGTACCGATTGTACATGTACAGATTATCGAAGTAGAACCAAAAAAACCAAAGCCAAGGATGTGTTTCCAAAGAATTCATGTGCTGCTTCCAATTCCAAATGATATTACCGACCTGACAAAGATGTATGGATATTCCTGTTCCTTATAAAATTGCAGAACCACCATGAGCAATTTTTCCGATAATCAGCAGAAAGTAGAAGATGGGAAAGGCTGCTAACACACCATAGATCATTTTTATTACATTATTTTGTTTAATATTATTTTTTCTAATAATATAAGATAATATAGCTAAGAAAATGTTTGATTGACTAGAATAATATTTGTAGTAGGAATAATGATAATAAAAGAATAATAAAACGTGATACATAACTGAAAATATAGTAAAGTATCACGTTTGTGGGGCTGTTAAAGGATTTATGTTTTGTGTTATTTAAATTCATATTTAAAGAAAATTCTATTTAATATGTTATTTATTTTGCATCAGAAATTAAAAGTTCCAACTACTTGCAAAGGTCTTAAGCCGGCACTGGGTGTTGAAGTCTAATCTTGTTCAAGTTTTCTTTATTGATAAAATATTTTTCACAAAACATACTTACGGCCTATTATGTTTAGTAAACCCTCATGCTTATTAAAGCATATCCACAGTCTGAGTTTGTAATAAAAGTGGCACAAAAAACAATACTCTACTACACCTACAAAGAGTTGAATAAAATTTTAAATGGTAAAGGTGAATTTTCTGGTAGTGAAATAGAAGATTAAGTAAAAACAGACACAGACAGTGATGAGAGTGATAGTGATCCAGATTTGTGAAAGAGTACAATCAAAAAACTGCCGCTCATTCTATTTCAACGGAATCAAAAGGTAAAAAAAGCAAATATCAAGTCAACAGAGCAGTGTTACAAAACCCCACAATTCATCTTAATGTAAACTTTCTTTATGGCAAAAATAAATATAAATGGCATTCTGAACCACCGCCAATGTACACTACCACGAGCATTAACAAGTCAATGTTCAAACGGCATCAATTTGTATACATATTTACTCATTGTTGTTTTGTAAAATGTTAATATTTTTTTAATTTATGATCTCATAAAAATAGATACCGAAATAAGCACTATTAATGCCAAAAAATGAGTATTGTTTCTCCATATTTACTTTTTAAGACGGAAAAATAAAAAATTAAAGCTATTTTACTGGCTAGTTATTAATGTTATAAACGTCAATTTACTGTTTTCATTCATGTATTGCGGTAAAGCAACATAAAAAAACAATTGTAAAATTGTTGTGAAACAGTACCATAAAGAAAAACGCATGAAGATAATAAGCAATAATTTGAATTTAGCAAATATTGGTGGATACAAAACTACAAAATTCCACTAGGTAAGCTCGTAAAGGAAGCGAAGCTAAAAGATAAATAGTTTGTTAACAAGTTTTGCTGGAGATTAGAAAACAAAGAAACGGTTCTCTTGGTATCAGAAAATTGTAGATAATGAAATTACGTACCCAGAACCTGTTGATCGTGAAGAAGAACATGAAGAATGCATTTGCAATAAGAATGATTGCGGAATTAGAATTTAGTGTTATACTTTTTTATAAATAAATTGAATAATAATATTACTACATTAATTAGGTAATATTTTTATTCAAAACGCAATATTATCTTTTTTTTTCAAAACGTAGTTAAGTACATATATTTTTTTTTTAATGCAGTAAATGCAAATTTGTTGCAATATATTATATTTTCAATTTATGTATCCTCTTTTATTTTATTCCTTTTAGTCTTCTTTAACTTTTAGTAAAAACAGAATTTGTGAAATGTGTGTTGTAATCCTTTTGCAGTTTTTTGAGTATTGTTGAGTTTAGTTTAACATGGAGATACTGAATTTTGAAAAAAAAACTTCTCAATTCTAAAATGCACATTATATTGTAAAGCAAACCTAATTTATTTTAATAATCGTACATCGAATAGTCGATAATATAATTGTTTATATAAATTTGAACAGCAAAACAAAGTTGTGCACAGTTTAAACAAGATTTCTTTTTAATATTTCATTAATATATTATAGACAATAATGTAAAATCATCTTATATAGATTTACACAAATATGTTGCAATCAAGTGCAATTCATATTTACCTACATAATAGGTAAAGTAATTGCAGGTACTTTTTATACTTAAGTTGAATTACATTATAATTATGTAATGTAAGTGTTGCCAACACGGTGCATTTTTTACCAGATCTGGTGTATTTTACATGCGTCTGGTGGTCAAAATATAGCTTTTGGTGTATGGTGTAAAATCTGGTGTATTTATATTATAATCAACAAATTCATTGACTTTTGATTGAAAGTGCGGTTTGCAGAATACTGGATCAATCAAGATGTTATACAGCAAAACAACTGCACAGTAATTATAAAGATGATAAAAAACATGCTCTTTTATGGTTTATCCGAAATAATTTATCAAAAAGTGCAACGAGTTTATAAACTTTTTGAAAGTAACGACACAGATTTAACAAAATCTGTTTCAAGAGTTGATAAAACTTGTTGATGTGTTAGTAACAAAAATTACAATTCCTAGAAATACAAAAATAGATATTTTTAAAGTAAATATTAAAAGCTGAAAATAAATTGCAAAAAGAAGAAGAAAAATATTTAAGGAAAAGAGCAATTAATTTCGTTATAGAATTAATTAATCAAATTAAAAAAAAAAGCTTCCTGATAATATTAGTATAGTGAACAAAATATCAAACATTACTGTAGAAAATGCTTTATCGCATAATAAACCACTTCTAATCCCTTTACTTGAGTTTTTTTAATATTCCAGAATGTGAAATCAAAACAATACAAAACATGTGGTCAAAAATTCATTTGATAGAATGCAAAAACTTAAATAACATTTAAAATTTTTGGTATGAAGTTTTAAATTTCAAAAATGCAGAAGAGTAAAATTCATTTTATGATTTGGCTAAATTTGCTATCTCATTATTAGTACTGCCTTATTCTAACGCATAAGTTAAAAGACTTTTTTGTCAATTGAAAACTGAAAAAAATAGGATTGAGGGAGAAATGGTTAACGCCAATTTAACAGTAAAGTTTGGATTAAAAAGATTTAACAAATGTTGCTACATTTATATTTTACCTAAAGAAGTCGTAAATAAAATTAAAACTAATGAAACCTATGAGCATGTTGATATTGAAGACATATCATTATTCGATATAATTTAAGTTATTGTCTGTAATATAGTTTTAATTTTAATTATAACAAAACAAAACAAAAAGTTAAATCTTGTTATCTACAACAATAACGTTTTATGCTAGTGCATTGTGTGTGTCTGCTGTTATTGTTAATAATGTTTATAGCTGTGCAATATAATTTTTTTTTAAATGTTACACTTCTATTTGTGAAACAAATTTTTTTGTTTTATTATTTTATTATAGTTTCAAATATGTTTGTTCTTTTTTTTGTTCTTTTTTTAAATTTTAGTAAAATATATTAAAAAAGTTTCAGTGAAATATGAATATATCAACGGAAGCCATTACAAAATAAGCATATATTTACAATTTAAAAGACATAAATTAAACATAAAACAACTAATAGTAAAAATAAAAATAAAACTTAGTTACAAAATATTAAAAATGTCACGTATGGGTGACAAGTGCACGCCGTATTAAAAAAATCTTTAAAAAAATCCACTTTAACTTTGTTGGCATGCCGCAAAATACGTGTAGTTGCAGAGTGCTCCGCCTAATCAGTACGTTTGAACGGTATATGAAATAAACATAGAGCTGAGCAAGTCAGGACAGTCAATAACCGCACGAAGTACTTTAATAACTAGTGTCACGTCAAAATTAAAACGTCTTTTTTCAAGTTTGGTCATATTAAATGTAGAGAGCAGTTTCGTGTAGCTGCCTGCAATGTTGCATTTATACGCCAAAAAACGAACAAACTTTTTTTTAATCTTTTCGATTTTTCATTTACTGACTACGGTGTATAGAGACCACACATTTGAACAGTACTCGATATGGGGGGTACTAGAGCGTTGTAAAGGATAATTAGAGTACAAGGGTCACAAAACTCCTTAGAGTTACGCTTGACAAATCCTAAAATTTGATAAGCTTTAGCCACGATAGTATCGATATGTAGTGTAAATGAAAGGTTTGAATCAAACGTAATGCCTAAACCACGAATAGTGTTAACTCTTAACAACATTACATTCATGAGAGAGTAACCATACATCACCGTAGACTGACGTCTAGAAAATGTCATCACTTTGCACTTATTTAACAAATTAAGCCTGACACCAACTAGAAAAACCTGTACTTCTTCATTAAGTAGTACAGCATCATCCAAAGACGCGCATTAGAAAAACAGTATACCTTATACACTCATATTATGAGTTTCTTTACAACTCTTATTAGATGTATTCTGGCTTGTTCACCGAGTAACATTGGACCCTTCCTAGAAAGGCAACAATCGCTACTACGTACGGTAAGGTGTATTAAACCATAGTTTAATCATTTTTGTTCATTTCAATATTATGAGTTGATTAATAATGATGAGAACTGAAGCTAGAATTGTTACAATCTTCACATTCCACATGGCGGTGGTTAACGGTGTTCTACATACATACATATATATTTTAGTACTATTAATAATAACTAAAAATGTATTTATTAATAAAAAAAGAAAATAGTTATTTAAACTAATATTATAAATAATTTTGCAGTTGTTAATTTAATAAACCGTTACTTTAATTGGCTTCCAGCATCAGTAGCACAATTAATAAGATAGGAGAAAATAGTTGAACTAGTACATATAAGGGTTTACAAAATCAAACTCAGCAAGAAAACGTATGAATATAATTAAATAAAATGTTCAAACATTCAAATCAATAAAATAAATTTGTTAATGTCACTTATAAATAGGTTGATTGACAAATATAATTTATTTTAAATACTAATATTATTTTAAATATCCTATAAATTTGGCAAAAGAAAAAATATCAGGTTAGAAAGTACAAAACACTCATCTGCTGTTGCCTCGCCGATAAACATTTATAACAAAAATGCCATTGATCTATTTCTAAGAGAATAATATACTATTATTATAAAAGACATTTCCTTAAAATGTTTTATGTTTTGTTCAAATTGTCAGTGTTTGTCATAATTCAATAATTCTAAATCAAATATAATAATTTTAAATAATGTTACACTAAATAGTCCAAAACAATATTATTTAATAATGATTATAATAACCAGCAATAAATTCGGATCATTGTGAATAATATATAATACCATTTAATTGCATTTAGTTTTACATGTAACGCTATGCATTTATCTAGTCCCCTTTGAATTTCGTGTATTACCAACGCCTTAGCAACCACAACAAAAGTTGTTTATGAATTGTAAGAGCAAAACAAAGTTGTGTACAGTTTACACAAGATTTTTATTTAATATTTCATTAATATTATAGACAAAAATGTAAAATCATTATTTATCTTAAAATTATATTAGGTATCTAGATTTACACACACACACACACACTACAGAATAAAGTACAAATATATTAAATATTTTAAAAATTATATCGAGTGCAATTAATATTTACCTACACAATAGGTAAAGTAATTGCATGTACTTTTTATTATAAGATGTCAAATTATACATATCCCTAGAACAACAACGTGGGTTTTGAGTTCCATTAGTACCAACGTGGCGTCGTATAGGACGCCATACAAAAAGGGTCATATCGTATTTATGGTTAAGTAATTTTTAGATCTAATTATCAATAAACATAGTTTAATTCATTAGTAATCAACACTTAATGTTAAAATTAAAACTTATTTTGTCAACAGAGTACAAAAAAGAAACAAAGCAAAAATGTGAAAATAACGACTAATTTGTTTAAAGTAATAAAACTTTTTTTTTTAATTTTTTATGAATAAAATTTTATGTATAATGTGCTAATAAAACTCCAATTTATCACTTTTTTGGCAATGTGTGTGTTTCACTTGCAGTCCATACAAATGGCCAGCCGATGTTGTGCACAAACATTTTTACCGCAATGTTCACATTTATTTTGTGCTTTTCGGTATTTTAAGCGATGGCAATATTCGCAACAACCTAATGGACGCTCAACTCTTTGTAAAACTTTTTCTTCTTTGCATTGTAAAATCTGGCGAATGCTAGCTCTCATTTCTCTTAGTAATCGACCGTTATTCATTCTCTCTTTGAGGTGATCTTCGACTAAAGAAAAAGTGAGATTCTTTAAAAAAGGTCTACGGCTGAACTTTCAGCCAACTTGCGTTTTCTATCCATTCTTTCAATGTTTATGATCTAAAATATATTAATTTTCATATAAATACAAAATAAAAACCTATTTTCGCATATATATACCAACAAATATTATATAACGTAAACAACAACGTGGCGTCGTATCCGACCCGAATAGCACTTTTTGTAGGTTACAAAAACTATACAACATCCACCTGTCACTATAACACTCCACACAATAACACATGAAGGTACTGAGACGCTCAATGTCAAATAAAATTTTACGCGTGCGAAAATTGCAATTTTAGATTTCGCCGGTCGCCGGCGACACCATGTTGTTGTTCCAGGGATATGTATGTATATGTTTTTAGTAGTCTCTTGAAGTAAAGAATATTTGTAGCAGATTTAATATGTGAATTTAATTTATTGAATGTAATTCTTTTTAAAAACTATAATGTTATTTGTTCTTGCTGCAACATAAATGTTGCGTCTAGATCTGGTGGAATAATTATGAATATTATGTTTTTAATTATTATGCTAATGAGATATGTACCTATTTGGGCAAGGAATTAATTAGTATTTTGTAGATAAAAACACATTATTCCAATATACATCTTAACTGAAACGTTTCTTATATGTACATATATTGTCGTTTGGTATATCGAACAATTTAAAATATATTTTATGCATTTTTTATGTGTATGATATTAATTAATTAATTATGATTAATAATTTGTCAGCATAACTCATGCCTGTTTATAAATATTTATATACATACGTATGGTATAATGATTAAATTAATTTCAATATTATGAGTTTCTTTACAATCCTTAAGATAGTACAGAAAAATTAAATTTATTTATTGTTTATATTAAATACAGTTAATTAAAAAAACAAAAATTATATAATGAATAATGTTCTATAGAAGATGGTGAAAATGAGGTAAAAGAAGATGGAGGTTGCTGATTTAAATGTAAATTCTTCTTCTGCTGCACTACTTAAATTATATCTTTGAAATTGACTTGGCGGTTGACTTATAGGAAAACAACTAAAATGGTTTTGTTGTAGATTGTTTCTTTCTCGTAAGTTTCTGAAAAACTGTAAAGTTATCAATCTAAAATCAACTTTCTTGTCATATTTAGTTTTTTATATTCCGGAAGAAGCGACAGTAAAAATAATTTGTCAGCGTCATCTTCTTCTGGTTTAGGGTTTTTTTCTAGTTTTTTAAGCAACTTGGTTTGAAAAGACCTCACTTCTTTTCAAACATAAGTTGTTCACATTAACAGAACAAAAAATAAGAACATTAATTTAAAAACCGACAAAGAAAAATTGTCCAACATGTATGCAGAATTTACAAGTGTTTTAAAGTGTATGTGTACGTAATAATGAACAAATTTTTAATACCGATGACAATCATAATAAATTTTTAAAGGTAAATTAAGTATAATAATTGTGTATGTTTGTAGATATATGTTTAAAAAAAAAAGCATGTTTATTGCAATGTCCTTGACATTGATGTTAATAATTTATTATATTTGTAATTGCTGTTGTTGATTAAAATCGTTTTGTTTTTTAGCTCTGATGAAGGTAACGACGTTACCGAAACGTTAGCAATTAAAAACCTATTATAAGCTAATTATTTTTTAACTATCCTATTCCCAAATTAATTAATCATAAAAAAAGTATTTTTTTATGTGCAGCATATCCGCTTTTTCCACTATTAATGTATTTGTGAAAATTGTCACGAATATGTCGCCACTTATTTTTCATGTATTTTACTGTAACGCAGAAACAAAAAACATTTTATGGAATATTATAAACTACATAAAATTATGTGCCCATACATATTATGATTATTTTTTGTTGTTGTTGCAGGTATTGGTTACTGGAAGCAATTTCTCAATTCTTCAGTAAGAATTTTATATTACTAGATCTACCATTGGAACAATAGTAAAAGAAACCTGTCAAGCAATTTGGATTTTTTTTAAAGAAATTGAAATGCCAAAATCAACTGTGGAAATGTGGTTAGACATCTCAAATCAGTTTTATTTAAAAACAAACTTTCCTAACTGCCTAGGTTCAATAGATGGAAAACACCTAAGATGTATCAATCCTAGAAGAGGGGGGTCAAATTTTTTCAATCACAATTTTTTTTTCTGTCGTGCTATTGGCAGTAGCTGATGGAAATTTACGTTTTGTAGCCATTGATGTTGGTGCTTACAGAAAAAAAGGCAATTCAACAGTATTTCATAACAGTCCACTAGGCAGAAAATTGTATTCGGGTAGTTTAAATCTACCATCGCCTTGCTTGTTATCAAATACTAATGAAAATCTCCAACTTTTTGTCATGGTTGGAGATGAAGCATTTAAGCTTTCTACAAACCTTATGCGACCATATCCGGCTCGTAAACTCAATGCGACTAGAAGAGTTTTCAATTATAAAGATGCAGGCGCACTGTGGAGTGTACTTTTGGAATTTTGGCAAACAAATGGAGAATTTTTCATACACCTATACTTGTGCAACCGGATTTTATTGATAATATAATAAAAGCTTGTTGTATTTATTTGGATTTTGTTGACTGTAGCTTGGAATAGTTGAGTGTTGCTACAACTAAAGCATTCCCTTAAGGTGTTTGAGCAACAATACCCGACGTTTACCAATTTTTATTTTTCACTAATTTTTCCTCATAGGAGTAGTCGGCAATTTGTGGATTGTAAGCCATGCTCTTTGGCCCCTTTAGCACCACAAAATACTACATTGTTAGTGCTCTGAATGGAGTTATTGAGAAAATATTTCCAGAAAGATAAAAATCACCGCATATTGTCAAGTCGTATCTTTGCATTGTGTATTACAACCAGGAAAGACTAGATTTGAGGGGCAAAAGTAACAAAGAAAAAAATTCACACAATAAAACTTTTTATTTTTAAATAATTATATACCTAACATATTATGAACCTTACGTCTAAATATGCTACAAAAAAAAAAATCTCAAACGGGTTAAGTGCCGGAATGTTATTTGGTTACTTGGTTAACGTAGAATGCTTGGTGTTTATAGTCTTGTAGATATGGAATCATGGATGAGTATCTGGTAGCTGGTTAATTAAGATATTTTTTAGATCTTCCATGTTTTTTTTTTTTTAATTTTAAATATTAGAGTTATTTCCAACATGCTACTTCAGAAAAAGATTCACTAGTCAACAATGAAGCAAGTTGTTGGCAGTTAACTATCAATCATACTTTATTAATATTCGCTTGTTTGAGATTTATGATTTTGTTGGTTGCTGCTTGTACATCAATTTTTTTTCTGTAATATATCTACTATTTTAAATGTATTTGATTGTATTACATCGTGTAAGCCCTCAGGTATTTTCGGAGCGCAAAATCAAAATCCCTGTTGCACTGAAGGAAATTATGACCACTGACAAGATACCTATATTTAATGGTGTCCACAACAACTCACCAAAAACACGTAAATAAAAAAGTTGGCTGAAGTAAAACATGTCAGAGTGGATCAAAGTAGGTACATGACAGTCTTGTTCTAAATCGACTGAGAACGCACGTATGGAGTTTTCTGGTTTTTGTGACAATGCGATGTCTCTTTTATAAGGATGGTAGTTGCTTTTGCCTTTTGTAGTGCATTTCTACCTCGATCTTCCGCACTTCGCGGCAATGTATAGAAAACACCATTTCGAACTAAATCCCTTATATTAAAAATTATTAATAATAGATTAATTGATTTACCATCCCCTTCTAACATATATATATATATACTAATTATAATTTCCGCTGAGCGATTAAAACTTCTCTCTTTGTCGGACCGCTGGGGTTAGACCTTTACTTTAAGAACCTTTTGCCCCAATTATCGTTACATAAATAAATTAATTTTGTATTGTTTATCATAGCTAAATCCTATGTTTAGCTAAGTTTGGTTTATCTTGTGATCTTTTTTTCTTTTAGCATATACTTAATATTGGATGTAGTGTAAATTTTCTTTTCGTCCTAATTTATATTTTTCCAAAATTTATTAAATATATTTAAACGTTTTTCTTCTGATAATTGTCTACACAAACGTTGTTTAGATTTTCTACAAAAATCAGATGTGCAAGTCTCACTCATTTTTGCTATATATTGCAAGAAATGTGTCAATTTCACCTATTTTAAAGATATTAATACTGTTCCAACACACGATTTGGGAGGTTTGCAAGCCGATCAACTATGCACGCAAACAAATTAATGCCTACGTGACAAACTTTGTTTGTGTGAACGGTTAAACATGAAAAAAAAAATAAGGGGCTCCTTTCAATATTTTGCGGGGGAATATCTCACACGCATGACTATTATTTTCTACCACGTTATTTGACATTATTTTACCTTCAATACTTTGTTAACAATAAAATAGATCACCTATCACTGAATTAACACTTCAGCAGCACCAACATTTTGTCCAGTATTTACTGAAACATAATCACGTTATTACATAATAATTCTAATTATATAATAATTACAAATTCTTTACATCTCTTAATTATTACTTGAATTGTTAATCACTTATGTAAATACTGTTTATAACAGAGCTTTTAGATAATATTTCTAGTCCGTCCAATGTTGGTACATAAACAAGTCATAGATGTCTCAAAAATACATTTCAACTTATTAAAATGAGAATACATATAAAAATTCTTCAACAACGGCTAATTTTTTAATGAAATATTTAAAAGACCTAAATAGTTTAAATGCTGAAGTAGAAGGATTTTCTCTTGAGTTATTTAGAAATTTGTCAACGAACTTAAAAGTAAAGCTTACCCTTTTTGGGTTATAGTGAAGAAATGAAGCAGTTTGCTTTAACATTGTACGGATTAAAATTTGTCTTTCTTACTCTTCAATATTTAGAAAACGGCTTTCTTCTAGTAACTGCGAAGTGGGAACCGTGTCAGAAGTTTTGGAGTTTTAAATTTTTTTATTAAATTTCTATTAATTAATGAAGACATGGGTACCCGGGTATCCCGTAACAAACACAAGTTATGCACATTCTGTATTCATGAAGAGAAATATGTTCTAAAACTAAAAAATAATGAGCTGGAACCATCTGATGCAGAGAACAAGCCAAATATTAAAATATAAAGTTCCTATATAGATGAAAGCGCCGATAAAGATGAAACGCTTCCACAACGTGTAGCTTTAGTTAGACTAACTGTTATGATTCTCCAATAATACAAGCTCAAACAACAAGACAAAATATTTTGCGCTAAAGAAGTAGAGCACCAATTTTTAGTGAATCATATACAGCAAAGAAAATGTTTAAATTCTTATTAACCAACAAAATGAGTACTATATTTCTAAGAGAAACTACTCAAAAACAGAAATAAACAATTTCAAATTATGACATAAATCAAATGCGATAACATAAAAATACTAAATATTTCCTTTAAGAGGGCATACAAAGTTTACTCAATATATTTCTTCTAATCCAGCAAAATACGGTATGAAGATTGCTTGGGCTTGTGCATTAGCAAATGCTACAAGGTTTTTACTGGTCAACCACCAGAAGGTGAACGTCAAATCAATGTTGGTAAAAATACAGTTCTTGATTTAGTTAAAACATATAAAAGTATAAAAGAAATATTACCACAGACTATTTTTGTAAAATTTTTATCTGGTCAATACGTTGAACTCTTAAAATTTGACTTTAGTAAAAACGTTTGTCTTACTTCCTATGTAACAGTATTAAATTAGACCTTTAAATTTCACAATTTTTGCGTGCGTAGTAAAAAAGCAACTTTATATTTGTATGTTCAAAAGAAAAACAAATTTAACATTTTCTTGTCATTGATGCATACGACAAACAAATTATTGCTGCAAAATCAAAAATTGTAACATATTATAATCAAACTAGAGGATTGATACGATAGATATAATGCTTTTGACTACACAGTAAAGCGTAGAACAGCATCATTTATGTGAAGAAAGAAAGTTTACAAGTAAAATATGCATGCAGGCTATAGAAACTTGTGGCATTGTTGTAAAAGTGGTAAAAAAAATTTCACACGCAGCTCTGTGGAAATCCAGCTTGCAATGCTTTTGGGCGTATTTTAGTAGTTGCAAAATGCTATTTTTGTGAAGTGTAGTGTAAAAAAAATAAGTATGTTTTGTTTTTAATTTGATTGTAATGAGCATTGCGTTGCAAATGCAATATCAAAAAATAATGAACAATTATCATGTTATATATAATGTTTATCTTGCATTTATTTCAATAAAGTTTGTAAAAATATTTTTAATCAATTATTTACAATTTTATTTTAAATTGTTAAGGTACCCAGTTACTTAAACTACGTCCGTATGTAAAAATTTTAGGCGTTAGTTTCTCAGCAGTAAAACAAATATAATACGGTACATTAAGGATAGTTAAGAGATGTCATCGAATCTCAAAACTTAAAAATTTAAAAAAAAAAAAATGTATATGTTTAAAGTTGAAAAAGGTACCCGGCTACCCAGTCAGTCACATAAATGTTAATATTGACAGACAAATATAAAATATTATTAAAAAACAAAAAGACTGATGCTGTAAGTAATCAAAAATTATAAAGTTTTACAACATGTTACACATAATTTTCGTGAATTTTCTAAATAAACTGGTTTATCACATTTAATACATTTATAACCTGTATTGCGGTTTTATGATAGGGACTAATACTGCATTTTTGCTTTTTTTCTAGTGTATCGGTTTTTGCAATCTGATCTGCTATTTGTTGTCTCCTAGTATTGTCCATCGTAATCTGGATCATCATCCGAATCGTCAATCGGTTCAACTAGATTTATTTCTTCATCTGACTCAAGTTTATTGTAACAATTTATATCTTTTTCTTTGAAATCATAATAAAAAACTTCATTGGAATAGCGTTCATTATGTTCACAGAAACACGTCTAAAATGTTTGTGTAATAAATTTTCAATATCAAATAGAAACTAAATATTTTACCAATTAAATTTGTGCGATTTCTAGAAATATGTGTCTGACAGACACTTTAAAATATGTGCGCTCTCAGAAATATGTGTCTAATAGACACCAAAATACGTCAGTATAAACAAAACGGCTAAATAAAACTCATCGTATCGAATTATAGAAGTAGAATACCTAAAGCGTGGGGCAGCCAACCACATTAATGATTTCACAATACAAAATTCAAAATTGTTGCGTGTCTGTTAGTGTCAGACACATATTTTGGGTTAAGGGTTAACCAAATGACTATTAATATAAAATATTATTTTTTTTATGATTATAAATAAAACTTTACTTTTAATTATGTATGCTTATTATGCTTTTGTTTTTAAATTTTTCGGAATATCTTTAATAATATTATTAGTTCGTGCACATTGTGCACATTGTGCACGAACTAATAATATTATTAATTTCCTCTCTTCTGACTTCATCTACAAGGTTGTCAAGCTGAGTCAAAAACTGGCCCGGATGTATGCATTTTTTCACAGTTTGTATTTAGTCAGTGTGCAGACACAAATCTGTTTACTTAAATGAAAAACAAATGTATGCCCGATTATATTTTACAGAGGATCTTGTCAAAATATTTTTTTTAATTTTATATTTTTGCTAATTATGCCATACATTATAGAATCCTTTACTATTTTTTTTTTATAAATTTGATAAACGAAGGTGGTTTGAATGCTCACTTTTTGCTGTAACTGCACATCAAAGCGGTTTTTTGCTGATACTGACACCATCAAAAAGTGTGTAAAAACTTCTACTATTTTTGCAGTATATACAATTTTTGTCTTTTATATTCCGCAACCAACAGGTATTACTATTCATATCCATTATTCTTAACAAGCTGCCATTGAACTTTTGCAGACCTTAGAGATGTAACCATTTCTCATGCAATTGAATCACTAAATAACTTTTGATATGTCACTAGACAAGAGTTAAGGTTTAAAAGTTTTTGGAAGAACATGACCTCACAAGGTAATACGCTATTAGAGGGTTTAAATTAAAACACAGTCATATTTAAAACGTATTGTTTCTACGTCTCTGTGCACATTGTTTCATGTTTCCTTTTTTTTTTCAAATCAGTTTTCTTATTTTTGATTATATCTTTGCAACGTTTTAACTAAGAAATTCACTTTATTACTGGTAAAGCTAATTAACTTTTTAGTTTAACATTACCGTTATTCATTGTCTCTCGCCGTTTCAACTAATATACTCACTTTTTCTGTTAACTTTCACATCACTAAAGACGCTACCAAACAAATTTTATATATACACTTGATGAAGAGAAATCTGTTGTCGTCGACTTCTTCTTTTGGCTCGATTTCTTATTTTGAATTTCTCTGTTTTGAGATCTTCGGAAACAGACACAAGCTCACAGATGTTGTAATTATCTGCGATACCATGCAAATGCACCCTTGTAATTAAAACTAATAATACTCTTGTTTATTTTTAATAATGACATGTATTTTTAATATGACTGACGTAAGATTGATTCCCACAATCTTGATCCAGAAATAAATAACTTAAACTAATAAATATATATTCTATACAGAATATTGTGAGTGGGAAAATACACTCAACAACACTTGATGTTATCCTTCAACCCAATTTTCTAAATAAAATAGGAAATATTTATAAGGTACCTAATAATAGATATTAGAAAATTATTTATTTTGCTATAAATAATGTATCTTCCTAATAATTAATAGGAACTTTATTAGTTAGATATTATGGCCCTAACTTTGCTAAACGTTTGAAGATTAATTTGTAATCTTTTGTCAGCCATACACGTAATTGCGTACTTGACAAATATGTATACGTGAGTTTGAAGATTGATTAAGTAAACTTGAACTTGGGAGTGTGTGTTAAATTGAGAAAATACTTGTCAAAGTTGACCAACACACGGTCAAGTTCACTTGATCAATCTCAATTTTGTGTGGACTCGACAAGTACGCAGTTACGTGTGTGGAAATAATTATAAAATATTGTTGGCTATTTACATTTACCTAATACGGTATTATATTGTAGCAAATTTGGATCAGAAAATATTCTTTCTTCTAACATTATCTATGATTAATAATATTACAAATATTTTTGTATATTACATTACTCAATGTGTTGATTAAATTTTACAAAAATATCTAAAAACACTGGAATTGTTCATTATGAACAGTTTTTTATACGACAATTTAAAAAAAAAACCACGTCCAACTATTGTGTATTAATACCAATATTTATCGAAGAAATGAAGATTCAGAGTTCTGAACTGTATATTTGCTAAAATTACGAGTATAAATATGATAAATACTAAAGAACCTCATCAAATAAGCACAACTTTTGAGGATAATGAATCATCGAATATTAGGCAATAAGAAACAAATAGTAGATGAAATTTATGGAAAAAATATAAGAAGTAAAAATAGTTTTTTTAATAATGAAAAATAACTTTAAAAGATAAGCAGCAAACTTTTATGGCAACTGGACATAGGGACATTAGACGAGACATTCCAGGAGGTAATGGCCATTTTTTATTACAGCCAAACACTAATATTGTGGCCGGTGACTCCGTAGACAAAAGTGGGTTGAAACCATTCTTCTTCTTCTTCTTGAAGTGCCGTATCCGCTTAGCGGACGTTGGCTATCATGTTAGCTATAATAATTTTGTTGACAGCGGCGCGAAAGAGTTCGGTTGATGTTTTTCCAAACCATTGTCTTAAATTTTTCAACCACGATGTTCGTCTCCTTCCGGGCCCTCTTTTACTATTTATTTTACCCTGCATTATTAAATGCAGGATACCGTATTTTTCGGGATGTCTTATGACGTGACCGAAATATTGTAATTTTCTTCTTATGATGTTTGGGACTACTTCTAGATCTTTGTTCATCCTTCTCATCACGTCTTCGTTACGTATGTGGTCCATCCAGCTGATTTTTAGCATACGCCTGTACACCCACATTTCGAATGCTTGTAGTTTTTTGAGTGCGGCTTCCGTGAGAGTCCAGGATTCAACCCCGTAAAGAAGAACCGAAAAGACATAACAACGCACCAACCGCATTCTGAAGCTCAGGTTTAAGTCATGCCCGCACAGTATTCTCTTCATCTGATTAAACGCCGCTCTTGCTCTTTCTATGCGGCATCTGATTTCGAGAGTATGATCCCATTGTTCATCAAGCGTGTGCCCAAGGTAGGTGAATTTTTTAACGCGTTCCAGCTGTATTCCGTTGATTTGAATACCGGTATCGATTATTTGTTGCTTGCTGATAATCATGTGCTTCGTCTTTTTTGTATTTAACGTTAAGCCGGAGAGTGAGCAAGCTTCAGTGACGCTATGGAGAAGTCGTATAAGTCCTTCGAGACTATCTGCCATTAGTACAGTATCATCCGCGTAACGTAGGTTGTTAAGTGTTACTCCATTAATTACTATTCCTTCTTGTGCCTGCTGAACTGCCTCATCGAATATTTTTTCGGAGTATAGATTAAAAATTAATGGTGACAGAATGCATCCCTGTCTCAATCCTCTCCGGATTTCTATTTCTTCGGTTGAGCGTTCACCTACTCTGATAACTGCCTTTTGCTGCCAATATAGGTTGGCAATGATTCTTAGATCTATGTCATCAATACCTGTTGTCTTTAAGACCTCAATCATCTTCTCATGTCGGACTCTATCGAACGCTTTTTCAAAGTCGATAAAACACAGAAATTCGTCGCTATTGACGTCCCTACTTCTCTGTACCAACACTTCTATGCTAAATAGTGCTTCTCGAGTTCCCAGTCCTTTTCGGAAACCATTAAGCGAGACCAATAATAATTTAGGTACATTCACATGCAAAATCAATTTTAAATCGCGTCAGTCTAGCATGAACTGCGAAGAAAATAACATCGATGCTGCAAAACATTTATTTGTTATTTTGCGAAGCCGGCGCTACCCGGGAATAAATTCAGTTTGTGTCTCTGAGTGTATTGTTTCCCTTTCTCGCATTATGCATCCTTCATTCTGGCTATAGTTTTCTTTCTCTCAAGATGCGCGGAAACGCCTGTCATGGGCCACAGTATTCGTGTTTGGCTGTAAGAAATAAAATACGGACAATTCAAGAACAAACATAATCAATCAAAATGTTCAAGGATTGAGTAGTAAAATAGGTGAATTAGAAATGTGATTAATAATTAGGATTAAAAGAAATGTCACTTGAGAAATACTTCGAATGTGTAGCAATTAAATGTCATGTAAACAATCAAATATTAATAATACTATGTTTATATAGAAGCCCCAGTAGCAGTATTGATATCAATATAAAGATCAAATGGTCATCTGTGGAGATTTTAATATAAATTTTCTAACACCCACAACTCAATTAAACAATCTTATAGATTTATTAAATTCATTTTGTATAACTCCAAATATTAATGTTCTAACACGTCTAGAAAATTGCTTAGATAACATTTGCATCAACAGACTTATTGGTAAATACGATAGCAATGTTATAAATTATGGCACTTCCGACTACAACGCGCAGATTTTGAAGATATTTACAGAGAGCGCCGATAGGTGGGATAGGAATAGCAATACAACTTCTAAACGGTTAATCACGGATGCAAGTATTCATAATTTTAAAAATGAGTTAGGTCAGAAAGATTGGGTTGATGTATGATAAATTCTGAAAACATAAATGACAAATCCCAAATGTTTATGAATATTATTTTATTATACTACAATAGTAATTTCCCAATAATTAAAGTAACAAATAATAACTTAAAGAATGGCCTAAAAGTGTCTTCATAAAATTTAAAAAATCTATATTACCAAACACTAACTGGTGATAATCTTGCTATTGAGTATTATACAAAATATAAACAAATTTACAGAAAAACTTTTCTATGTGCTAAAAAGATATATAATAATTCACTATTATTAAATTCAAATAATAAACCAAAAACTGCATGGCAAATTATTAATAACAATGTTTCCAACAATCGCAAAAAACAAAAATTTTTATTAATTGTAAATGAGCAGACATTAACCGACCATTATTCTATATCCAACCTGTTCAATCAATACTTTAATACAATAGCAGATAAACAGTAATTACACAGAAAATCAGCAATATAATATTGAACATAATCATCATACATTTAGTCTCTACGCAATAATGCCAGAAGAAGTTCGAACGGTAGTAGCCGGACTAAAAACGTTCCGCCGGATATGATGGGTTAAGTTAATTATTATAAAACAAATTATTTATTCTATTATAAATCCGCTTACAAATATCTTAAATGCTTCCTTGGATCAAGGAAAATTCACAGACTGTTTTAAAATCTCCAAAATCATTCCAATCGATAAAAAGGTTCTTAGTCAGACATGGACAATTACAGGCCTATTGCTGTACTGTGTACAATATAAAAAATCTTAGAAACACTTGTAGCAAATCGCATAATTTTTTTCTTGAACAAACACAAACTATTTAATGATTCACAGTTTGGTTTTAGGAAAGGCCGTTCTACATCAGATGCAATTGTACATTTTCTAAATCAATTATACACAGAACTGGATAACGGTAAATCTTGTGTGGGAATTTTTCTTGATTTGAGTAAAGCGTTTGATCTAGTTAATTATAAAATAATGCTAAATAAATTGTATTGTTACGATGTTAGAGGCATAGCGTTAGAGTGGGTTAAGAGCTACCTGGAAGCTAGAACCCAGTATGTTGAAATTTGCAAAACTTCCTCAAATTCATTAAATATCATTAGAGGAATTTCTCAAGGATCACTCCTGGGGCCTCTGTTGTTTATTATATATATGAACGATATATCACTTCCAAACGCAACAATATTTGCAGATGACACATCTCTTTTAGCAAGTTCTAGAGATGTTCAGGGTACCGTTTCAAGTTCTAACAACCAGTTTAATACTATGCATAAATTTTTAAATGCTTCTCAATTACACCCGAACAAAGAAAAAACAGTTCATATACAATACAGTCTAAATAAAACACCAAATAATTATAGCATGCTAATGGGTGTATTCCCTACGAATCAGTTAAAAAATAGCGGCCGTTATTTTTTTTAGCAACCACTAAAATGCAATTCGTATTCCGTACGGCAATTTCCGTAAAATTTTTAGCGACAAAAGTTAAAATCACCCGTTAGTTTGATTATTTTTAGCGGATAAAAATAGCTGCCGTTAATTTTTAAACGGAAGTTTATTATTTTATAAGTTTACTTTTAATTAATAAATATTAGCAATTTCAAGAACATATATAATTACGAGTGCATATTACTGTATTTTATTAACCTAAAAACATAATACTTTTACATATTTTATTGAATTTACGAATACAACATAGAAACTCACGTGATATAAGCAATACTTATTTGAAGCCAAATTATACTTTTTTATTATTGTGTGGAAATGGAGTCATTATTAACATTATCAAAACATCAATTCTAGCCTATAACACCTTATTATTTATAACATAATGCACCATAATCAGACTGTTCTAAATATAACTGCAAAAATTCTTAGATTCTAACAAACGCAAATTACTGATATAACATGGAACAGCAAATAATGTAGTAATAAGAATATCTTTAAACATTACTGCTTTAAATCACTTTTGTAAAAACAGATTATTTAAAATTACATTTGCGGTGTATTACATAACACAGTATTTTAATAATAAAAATCTTAATTTGAAGCATTTAAAAAAAATGTCAAGGATATAAATAGGCAAAATAAAAGTAAGAAACGTACGTAATGTTATTATTTACTTTTAATAATAATTATATAAAAATATTTTTGACATTAAACGTCAGTTTTTGAGGTTAAAATTGATCAAAGACAAACGTTTTCTGCTTATTTTTAAGGGGGTCGCTAAATTTTCTTAAATTAACGGGTTGCTAAAAAAATGTGTTACAGAATAAGCAACAACGCTAAAATATTTAACGGGCTGCTAAAATCATACTTTTTTAGCGGCAGTTAAAATTAACCAAGTTGTTAGAGAATAGACCCATAATAAAGTATGCAAATACTAAATTTCTTGGGGTAACCATTAATGAAAACTGTTTTTGGCAACTACATGTCCATAATATTTCTAAGCGATTCGCGTCTGCTTGCTACGATATTAAGCAATTAAACCCTATTGTTAGCTTATCAATACTTAAGATGTATTATTTTGCACACTTTCATTCAATTATTTCATAAGTAAGAGTGACATCTCATATAAACCGTGTATTAGTATTACAAAAGAAGGCAATTCTTTTTATGCTGTCTGCAAATCAATATGAATCATGCAAAAGAATTATTTAAAAGTCTTAACATCTTGACAGTTCCATATGAATTTATATTTCAAATTCTAATATATGCAAAAACTCATTTAAGTACTTTTGTTTTTTTTTTTTTTAATAACTTTAGGATACAACACAAGACATAGAAAGAGATTACTCCAAACTCCAGCTCATAATGTAACACTCTATGAAAAATCTCCAAAATACTTAGCAATTACATACTACAATAAACTCCCAGACAGAATAAAAAACTTAAACTTAAATCGGTATAAGTTAGAAATTAAAAAACTTCTTTTGTGTAAATGTTATTTACATCAACTGAGTTTTTAACTGACACATTATAAAACTTTTAGAAACTTATGACCGATCTCACCGACACTTCTTAAATCGATACTTAGTTAGGTCTTCCTAATAGTTAACTCATCCTTAAATTTTATATGCGTCTCACCAACCATTTGTAACAGATGCTTACGCTAAGTAAGATTTCAGCCAAAATGCATTATATTGACTTAAACTTTTGCGTGCGCTTTCATCGCATTGTGTTCATAACTATATGAGAACAAAACAAAATAAATTTGACAGACGTGATTTGGTGTTGTGTCGGTTGTGATTGTTCTGTTAATGTAATGTATAATTTTTAATATTATTGTTATATATTATATAACTTTTTTTAGTACAATATACTTTTCTTGAAGCTATGCTTTCACTTTATAATTACTATAAAATATACTATTTTTTAATAAATTTTTTAACCTTAAAATGATCCTTTTTATTTGACAAATGTTGTTGTGCAGAATGAGAATGCAATTAGGCATAGTTTCATCAACAAAAAGATAAATAATTATTATATTTTCCATCTTTAGTTTACTTGTCACACACAAATTTGAGGTTAAGTTGCACTTTAAGCCGGCAAAATTGACGGCTTATATTTAACCAATAGTTAAGCGTTAAGTACGCGTTAATAATGTCGGTGCAACGCTCTAAGCCTTACTTAGCAATTTAACTCTGGCTTAATTTTTAAGTTATGTCGGTGAGATCGGCCATTAATGTTTCATTTCTTTGTTCATTTTTTTTAAATTTAATTTGCATATTTTCTCATTGAAATTTTTTTAATATTATTATGTTTTTTGTTTGTTTTAGGTGTTAGTTTTATATTTTATTAATGTACCTAATATGTATGACGTTTCCTATATCCTTAATCGATCTCCTGGAATAAAACTATTATTATTATTATGTATTAAATTTAACAAAAGACAAAAGTAATTTACATTACTGAGTAATCTTCGATCTTTCAATACTAGTTTAATTTTTAGTTTAATCAATAAATTTTTAGTATGCTCAATTGTTGGCAATGAAATATTAGGTTGTTTAAAATGTGTTTATTGAAATTGTATTTCTAGAAGGTTTAGAATTAAACTCTGCAACAAATTTTATCAAGACTTCAATTGTTCACAGGCTAGGTCATCAACAAACTTTAAATTTTAGGATGTTCAACATTTTTTTACTGAAATTGCATCTCGTAGAAGTTTTTAATTTGAGTCTGATAACAAATTTCTTTGAGACTTTATTTGCTGACTAGCTATACAAACAACAAACTTTAAATTTCAGGAAGCTTAAAATCTTTTTATTGAAATTGTATCTCTAGAAGGACTTGCTAGACAGTCAACAAACTTAAAATTTTAGGATGCGCAATTTTTGTTTGCTGAAATTAAGTTTGTAGAAGGTTTTAATTAATGTGTTACAACACATTTTATTCAGACTTTAATTGTTGACTAGCTTGGCCATCACCAAACTTGAAATTTTTTTATGTTTAATTTGCAAACTCCGTTTTACGTCGCGTGAGAGTTTCAATACAAGTTCACTTAAACGAAAATACTTGTTAGGTCGGTAATAAATGAACGCCGCAATAGGCATTGCTGTGAATTTCTTGTTTATTACGTTGACGGCAACAGCTCCCATCCCACTATGAAAACTAGGACACATAGTTCAAACATTTCCAGGATCCAGATCTTTAAAATTGTAGCAATACAAATGTAAACCGGAGGCTTGTGCGCTTCCAATCGAGATTTAGTAAGAAGACACTTTCAAGGAGGCCGGCATGTTAGGATGCAGTATCACTGCACCACCCACCTTCACTAACCAAAATTCAAACACATTAAATCACATATGTGACGGTCCCACTGATTCACTGCTACTCGCTGACGTTTTGACCTATTCACCATTGTTTCAAAATTTCGAACTTTAGTTAGTTATTTAAAATGATAGATTTGAGGACGCCTATAATATAATTTACTCAAGTTTGCTTAAAGGCGGTGGTTTATTTATAGATAAACATAACATATGCCACAACCAAATAAAAATTATATTGGCAGCACTCTTTTACTACCAGAAAAGTGAGTAATTTAAATATTTTGTGGTTCGCAGTGAATGCAGTAAGACCGTGAGATTGCAGCCTTAAGCACACCATTTAATAAAATTAGTACAGATGAGTTTTTATAGATTTTCCTAACGATGAGCTTAAAAGGGTTATTTTAAAATTGATTTATTTATGCCTGGTTTCACCAACGTCTAATAAATTCTCAAATACCTAAATATTTGTCGAATAATATTTTTTTGCATACCTAATCTGAAAAACAGTTTTTTCGCCCGTATTTTGGATCGTAAAGTAATGATTTGGCGCCATAGAGCGGTATAATTCTTTGACGCCCGCTGAGGGTTAAGCTTTTAAAACATAGATAGGATCAGTTTAGAAATTAATATATTATGCTTATTGAAAATAACACTTGATTTTAATTATACTAAATTAACAGTAAGTGTTATTAAAAAATTTAATTAATTATTAGATGATTTATGGCCGATCTCACCGACACTTCTTAAATCGATACTTAGTTAGGTCTTCCTAATAGTTAACTCATCCTTAAATTTTATATTCGTCTCACCAACCATTTGAAACAGATGCTTACGCTAAGTATTGTCGAATTTCTGACTAGCGAGCGGCACATCTGATTTCAGCCAAAATGCATTATATTGACTTAAACTTTTGCGTGCGCTTTCATCGCATTGTGTGCATAACTATATGAGAACAAAACAAAATAAATTTGACAGACGTGATTTGGATTTGGTGTTGTGCCGGTTGTGATTGTTCTGTTAATGTAATGTATAATTTTTAATATTATTGTTATATATTATATAACTTTTTTTAGTACAATATACTTTTCTTGAAGCTATGCTTTCACTTTTTAATTACTATAAAATATACTATTTTTTAATAAATTCCTTAACCTTAAAATGATCCTTTTTATTTGACAAATGTTGTTGTGCAGAATGAGAATGCAATTAGGCATAGTTTCATCAACAAAAAGATAAATAATTATTATATTTTCCATCTTTAGTTTACTTGTCACACACAAATTTGAGGTTAAGTTGCACTTTAAGCCGGCAAAATTGACGGCTTATATATAACCAATAGTTAAGCGTTAAGTATGCTTTAATAATGTCGGTGCAACGCGCTAAGCCTTACTTAGCAATTTAACTCTGGCTTAATTTTTAAGTTATGTCGGTGAGATCGGCCATTAGTGATGATTTTTAAATATTTGCTTCATTTGATATTATTATAAACAAAAAACAGTACTATTGACATCTAGTGTAGTGATTAAATTACATTACATTATTTCTTGGTTACATCATAACAATATTTGATAATTTAAACATTAACCTTTAAAAAATACATTGACACTTTAATAATTGACTCTTTAAACATTTTTTTAATAATTGGGGATTGCAGCTAAGGAATACTCTATCTGACGGCAGATTTGTCAACAAGCCGATGTTGAAATTTTTCTATGTTTATAGTAGTCACTTCTGTATAGTTTATACATATTATCAATTTTATTGACATATGAATGACGCACGTCTTATTTACTTGACATTTAATATAACCTACCGTAAACAAAAATTACATAAAATCCAGAAAACTATCATATGAATAACAACGCCGGCACATTCACTAGTTGTCATTTCAGCCACAGTAGCGCTAATAACTTAAAAAGTAATCCCAGTAGTAATAAAGTTATATCATCTTATTGTTACCTTACCAGGCAAGCAAGAAATAGTCGTAATCACCACGGGCAAGAAAGCGTTTGCAGCATTTTGCTGGCTACCGCCCTCGCTTCGCTCGTGCGGACAAACAGTCTCGTGCTGCAAACAATGCTTTCCTGCCCTTGATATTTAATATACTGTTGTAATGCTCGTATAATACTGGCGATATACAGCAGGGATTGGCAAACTTATTTTAAAACGAGCAAGATCGTAAAAATTTTAAGCTTTAAATAAAGAAATTTCTTTTGCACTTACATTAAAATCGAAAAAAAGTTGTTGTAACTGTAGTTGAAGTTCAGAAAATATATCAGCCGCATGATTTTGAAAATGAAGACTTTGCGGGTCAAATTAAAAACATAATACAAGTTTGGGTAAATGTATAAAACACCCAATTTCTGACGGCATTTTTAAGTTGATGTATATTTTTTAATCTATATAGTGTTGTATTTTGATTTTTAATACAAACCTAGTTTTACGAGATGACGTCACCATCAGTTTTTTTTAAACAGAACACCTTGTATTTTCTTTTATTTAAAGAGAGAACTTTCAGCAGTTACAATAGTATAATGTATTATGAGTTTTAACTTAAAATAATAAAACAAAATGTAGTACGTTTTAAATAGTAAGAATAATAATCATATTTTTTTAAATTGTATTGAGAATAACAGAAAAACAATAATTGTTTTTACTTGTTGCTATGGTAATTAGAACATAATCTACTACATTTTGTTTTATTATTTTAATGAATATTTCAAAAACCGTAAGTGTGCGGACACAACGGCGATCCTTTTTTAATAGTATAAGATAAATGTAAGACGCAACTCCCTCTCACGCCGCTAAAAAAGTTTCAGTTCAATATATGTAAATACGAGGCTCGAGCGTTGAGCGAGAGTCCGAGCTTAAAACAAATTTTAGTGTTCTATGCTCAGAGCGCTGTTCGATGTTCGACGTAGACCCATAAAACCTTATAACATTGTAATTGTTGAAAACTCTTTCTAAAAATAAAAGAAAATACAGGGTGTTCCATTAAAAAAAAACCGACGATGACGTCATCTCGTGAAACTGGGCTTGTATTAAAAATCGAAATACAACACTAAATAGACTAAAATTTCTAAAAAACTTTTATTAACGGTCATTTTTTACTTAAACTAAAAATGCAGCCAATAATCGGCTGTTCGTATACATTTACCCAACCCTGTATAATTATAGATAAAAATGTAAATGTAAAATAAAATGCACACATAATCATTAATTTTATTATAGATTGAAATTTAAGTACATTATTAGTTTTTCTGTATAATTAAAACATAAAATGTGAGAAATAGCATTTATAATATGTTTAGTGCGTTCGTTTAAAGAAAGTGGAGTTGGAGTAGAATAGACTGGAGTGGTGTGGATTGTTGTTAGAGTAAATACATATATCCGAACGCAATGTTGTAATTTGATTTGACGTCATTTAGAAATTATAACCTTAAAGCTGACATTTAGATAAACATTCTAATTTAATTGATGGTTGTGACCTCTACTACGTGATAATTCAATGTAATATGTTATTTCTTATAAGAACTATTAATTCTATTTCTATAAAAATTTAAAACACTTAATTATATTACACCGGTATTTTTATATTGTCACCTATATAAAACCATAATGAAAGTAAATTTTAAAGAAACTCAAAATTTTAATTGTTTGAAAGCCTTTTATTACATTAAATTTTAAACATACAATCAACATGCATTTATAATCAAATTATGTTTTTTACACGTTTGCGACATTCTTGTTGTTTAACAATGTTTACAAAAATGTAAGAGTCACTAAATGAAATAAAATTCAAATACGGCGGTTACTCTGTCTCACACGCTCTCTCGAGGTTGTGCACGTAGAGTGAACACCATCATCTCCACTCCATCATATCCGAAAGCTTAAGAACGTGCTCTTTTTGTTCTGTTTGACATTACCGAACGCGTAAAGAGCAATTAGAGTTAAAGGAGCACGTGGAATAGAATAAACGAACGCACCAAATATAACCCAACTATTTTGTTTAAACTACTAACGCGTACATTTTTTACGTCAATAATACAGAAAAACTTAAACATGTTCTTTTAAAGTTTTATTTATATAACAGATATAATTATAGTCAGTGTCATACGGGCATAAAACATAAAGAATAAAGAAGGTCTGGATCACAGTACTAATAACAGAAACAGATCAAGAAATTTCACAGAAATAAAGCAAATGGAATTGCTCTATACAGGGTGTCCGGAAAATACGTGTACAACGTTTGACGACAGACTCCTGACGTCAAAATAGGTCGATCTAAGCCGACTTAGTTATATCCAAAATTGTCTCGTTTAGCCGGTAGAGGGCGTCAAAAATTTGTAAATATTAAAAAGAAATTACCTGTAACAATAATTTTTTAAGTGACCTTGTTGCTATGGCGTTTAATAATTTGACAATTATTGACAAATTGTCACCAGTCTATGAAATTTACTCAAGTATACGATAATCAGAGAATTATAAAAAATAAAAAAAGCGTTGGTGTTGCATAAAACTAAAAAGCTGATTCAAAAGTGATACAGGATTTTTTCGCTGATGTTGAGCATTCAAATTGTGATTAACAATTTCCAATAGTATTTGCAACATTTTTTTGTTTAATCAGAAACAATTTATAAAATTAACTGAATTGATTTTGCCGAATATCGTTTTCCGACAAAGAAAAATAAATAAATCTTGAAATACATTTATTATATACAATATTGGTAATATGGTATTTATTTGACAAATAAATTATATTAGGCGTTCGTGAAACTGGGCATTATTTATGTTTCACGAACCGTGTTTAATTTATGTTTAAGTAGGCTAAAATAATTTTGAAGATATACATATGTCATAATAATAAAAAGTCATAGTTTTATGTTATAAAAATATATAATCATAAAAATAAAACGAACAGCGTATGGTTAGTGTCATTAAAAAATTAAATTTATGAAAAAATATTCTAAACTAAAAACATCCATAGACGCGTTTCGAGGTTTACCTCTCATCAGTATGGCTTTATTTATTTAAACTTAATAATTGATTTTTAACTTACTTCGTCAATTGACGAATTAATCAATCAATTATTAAGTTTAAATAAATAAAGCCATACTGATGAGAGGTAAACCTCGAAACGCGTCTATGGATGTTTTTAGTTTAGAATATTTTTTCATAAATTTAATTTTTTAATGTTATTATTGGGTTGTCCGATTGAACAAATAGTAACGAGCGCTACATATGTCGTTGTGGCATTCGTATAAATTTACCTATTTAACTAGGCTTTATTCGAAATTATTGCTTTTACAACTGTCTCATTTGAGGACATTGCGTCTCTTCTTTATGTATTTTATATATGGTTAGTGTGTTTGTGCACGTCAGTTTTTTGCTTATATAACTCCACGTTGTGCTTATAATTGTGGAGCATTCACGCAAAAGTTATTATGTCCATTTTTTAACATTTGAAATAATAACATTTTTTTAATTGAAGGCTTAATTTTTTATAAAATTTTACTGTTTTAACATTATTATGTTGTCAGAGTTACGAACTTGTTTATCGTATAAGAAGATTTTTATTAAATTCAATTGTAAGCACAAAAATTAGCATTTTGATATGGATTTATTGAGTTTTGCTTGAACAGTGTGGACTTATTAAGTTTTGATCGGATAATGAAATGAACAAAACAAGTTTTATTTGAAAATTTTATTAATATAATAAGTACAAAAACTTTTAAATTTGAGAATTGTCAAATATAAAAAGTTATTTCTTCGGTTAGGCATTCACAAGCTTCCACTATATCTGCATCATCACCAAGATTTTCGTTTGAAAAATTCAATGTTGATATCTCTTTGTTTATGATATGTTTGTACCATTGCAGACCTTCATTAAATTCGACTTGCAATAAAAATTTAAGATTTTCAATTTTCTTTGGCGGTAGAAGTCTTCCTACTTTGATATCTGGCAGGTTCAGATTTCCGTATATTGTTCCTCTTTTGCATAAGTTTTGTGGCAATCCAATATCTGCGTCATATCTATAATTTTGTAGTTTTCGGAGTAATATTTGTGTTTTTCCTTTGTTAATTGTCTTTTCTAACATTATTCGTTTTATTTCACTAATTCCTGTGACTTTGTTAAAAAAAAAATCCAGACTTTTAATATCAAATAATTTCCAGTCTGTATCTAATAGTTTTAAATTTCTAACTTGTTTATACAGGTACGTATCTTTTTTCTTTCCAGAAATTATACTATTTCCCTCCCGTCATCTGTCCGTCAAAGCAACCAATCACATTTTGCAAATATCAGAAATTCGACCACGTGATTGGACGTATTTAGCGACAATTTTTGTTATTGTGGTATTGTCAGTAATGACGTAAAAATCGTCGCTGTAATTTGTTCAATGCAAATTTGCCGATATAATTGTTACGTTGTCATTGACAACATAATAAAATAATATATTTATATTCTCGATAGAATTCGTACCAAAACGTTTGCTTGACATTTAAAAAAAAATGTTTAATTTTTTTGAATAATTGTTTATATGTTGCTATGACAATAAATGAACATAACAATCGACATAAGCATACGCGATTTGAATTTTATATTTTTTTAATATTAAAATGTCATTCTGAAAGATGTAATGTCACTCAGGAAATAGTCTTATTAAATATCCCTCGTGCATAGAATATTGTTTTATAATTTATTGGAATATCACTCATGCATTTTCGCGATTGACGTCCGCAAAAATGCATTTGTGAGATTCCAATAAATTATCGGCAATATTCTATGCACTAGGGATATTACATATGAATATATGATCATCCATCTACAGGAATGGGTTTTTATTACAGTTAGTTGTTATAGTTGTTAGTTTTGGTAAGCAGTATTATTCTTCTTTGAACATGTGATTGTTTTGTGGTTAGGTTATGTTATACTTGTAGTGAATGTAATATGTTTGTTTTATGTTAATTTATATTGATATCTAAGTGGTTATAACTTCAATTTTTAATTCCAGCTCTGAAGATGGTTATGTAAATAAATAACCGAAACCGGTCAGCGTACGTTTTTTAACAATTAATAAAATATTTACTAATTAATTTGTCCGTTAATGCCAAAAGAAAATCTTCTTAAAAAATTATATTATAATTGAAATAGGACAGTAGTTAAAAGAAATATTTAAGTTGCAGTGTAAATAAATTTTTTTGATTTATTTCGCCCATGACTTTCTGTACCTTTCAAACTGCGTAAAAATTCTCCTTTGCTATCTTTTAGTTTTTGTGACACTTTATCTCCACCACGTTTTTCTTTTGGAATATCGCCTTCCAGTACAATTTTTGCCGGTCTTAAGATTCTACCACAAGACAACTTAAATCGAGAAATGATAAATTTCGAACACCTGTTTTGTATTTTCTTCGGGACGGTAACACATAAATAACAGCTATCAAATGAGAATTTCGATTTACCCTTAATCTTTATTTTGAAAGCGGTGTTACAGTGAATAATCGACAAATTTGGTGATCCTGTTCTATGTTATTTTTTGTCTGATCATATATTTTATCTCTCCAGCGTACTATTTTTTCCAACGTTATTTGATTACACTCATAATGCTTTTTAGAATGATTACACGCTTGATATGCTGCAAAAATTGGCCGTTGGTGTCTAAAATATTGATATAAAACATTATATTAGAAATCTTACATAAAAAGTAATTCTAACCTCTTAGTTTTGTCATCTTCCCTTTTTGACTTATGTTTTTGTTTCTTTCGCAATCCAGAGCTATCTTCTTTTACGGTAACTTTACTTTCATTATAGTCCATTTTTTAAGTAAAAATATTATTAATTGTTATAATTACGGAAGAAAAATTACAAAAACTCCTAGACATATACAGAGAAGAATTAGAGAAGAAAAACATGGAAATCAATATAGGAAAAACAAAAACAATGATTATATCACAAAAAGAACTACACCACCAAATAAGAATAGAAGGACAACACCTGGAATAAGTACAAACATATAAATATCTAGGAACAATAATAGAAGAAAAAGGGAGAATTGAACCGGAAATAAATGAGAAAATAGCAAAAGCAGGAAAGATATATAATATGTTGAGAACAAACTTCCTAACAAAAAAAGAAATTCCAAATGAAATAAAGGCAGAGGTATACAAGAAAGTGGTGAGGTCGGCACTGACATATGGATGTGAAGCATGGACAATGACAACAAAAACACAGAGCAAATTAACAGCCATGGAAATGAGATTTTTAAGAAAGATAAAAGGTATAACAAGACTAGATAGAATAAGAAACTCAGAAATACAAAAAATACTGAAAACTAAACCAATAATAACAATGGTGGAAGAAAGGCAGTTAGGATGGTTAGGGCATATACACAGACTGGACGAGGACAGAATGACTAGATAAATATATGAACTAAAAATACAGGGGAAAAGAAAGTGGGAAGACCAAGAAAAAGATGGGAGGACCAAGTCCATGAAGCAGCAGTGAAAAGACAGATAGAATGGGGAGAAATAAGAAGATTAGCACAAGACAGAAGAAGATGGAAAGAAACATTAAAAATAGAAGCAGTAGATGATAACTGAATAAGTGTTAAAAATGTAAAAATGTAATTGTAGTCCGACACCGTAAGGTAAAAGGACATAAGATTAAATAATAAAAATAAATAATTACATGCAAAAACATACAAATATGTAATATAACCACAAAATAATTCACAAAATGATACTTTAATGATGTATACATGCGTTAAACCTAACCCCACGAAAAAAAATTCTGCATTATCAGCAAGCCAAATAATATCTTTTTTAAATAGTAATTTGACTATTTGATGTCGCAAAAAAACACATAAAGAGAAATATCGTTGGAAACTTGGGTATTGTGCTTATTCAGTTTTGCTTAAATAATGTGGTTCTTGCATATATACTAGTATTGTACTAATTCAGTTTTGCTTGAACATATCAGAAATAAAACGTATGTTGAGCATATAAATTTTTGCTTGGTTATGCTAACTTTGCTTTTCACACAAATTCACTTTTGACTGAAATAAACCATGCAAATCGTTTTAAATAAGACTTTTGACCCTTAAACGACATATAACTCGAAATTCTTAAAAATGGACATAATAACTTTTGCGTGAATGTCAATTGTAACATGGTTACTACCATATACCAAAAGGAGTTCAATATTGCAATATGAATCAAGGATACATATAGATTTAGTTGTGGTTGCTAGGGAAATGAGATAATAAACAATAAGAGTAGTGAACGGTCACACATTTTTAAAATAATACTTTTGTCTGTCGCGGCATTGCGAATATTAACGGTGTACTATAATTAATTGTAACTGCGTATGTAATTGTACGGCTTGCCTACAAGTAGTAAGTAATATAATAATAGTACAGTTGTACCATATAATGGTGTACCATAATAATGTACAGTTTAATCGAAGATTGTGGCCTGGCACTTTTCAACTACCAACATTAACGGATCCTAAGATTTCATCGCCCCCCACCGACTGGCTAGCTAGTGCCGTCGTTTGACAATAAAAAAACTCGACGTTACGTTTAACAGTTTAAGTTAATGTCAAATCCAAAACTCATTCCACAAATTCCACTATTTTATTTGCAGATTACATCTAAGATAAAATAAAAAAGTTATCAAAATGAAATCTTCATGTGCTTCAAATAATATTATAAAAAAACTAGATTTAATTTATAATCTGACAAATTTAAGAGTTTAAAGAAATTATTTAGTTTATTATGTGTTTAAACCGAGAGCTTGTATAAACGCTAGTTTTTTAGTATACATATCATTTTAGTAGTGATCTACATTAGCATACTACGGTCAGTCAAGCTCTTGTTAGGACAGGTGCCATTGGTGCGTCTTAAGTCTTTTCGTGAATACCGAGGTAGTAAAGTAAGTTTATTTGCATGCTGATAAATATTACGTATAATGAAAAATTATAGTAATCAGTCAGGTGTTTATAGATACGGGAGTTGGTAAGTCGGGCGTTAAGTATGTATAAGAAACTAACAAGTGTGATACTAAATTGTAAGTGTCAGTTTTGACATTTACATAAATTTTTAATACATACTTGGAGCTCAATTGATAATTCTCTCTTTACATATACCGGACTCACTGCTATAATTCCTCATATCTAATATTCAATCAACGTACAAACATTTCAGGCTTTATAAACTTATTTTACTATCCCTGTATTCACAATAACTTAGCACCTGTCCCAATAAGGGCTTGACTGACTAGTATATTAATGTGTACCGCTACTAAAATGTTATATTAAAAAACCAACGTTTATACTTTCATAGTTTTTTGGATCCGAGCTCTTGGACTGAAAGTGGAAATATCATCAGAAGATGTATTGTGGCATACATTATTAGTTTTATTCTTTGATATCCCAAGGTTTGTAAATAATTTAAATTATCCATTGTCAACTTTAACCGATCTGGTTTAAACAGCTCGAAGGATTTTCCGAGTATAAGTTGTGAAATGAGGCAAGATAATTAATTTTGTTTGTAAATTTGTTTGTCGTTGAAACCATAAACACCATAAGGTAGTTACAGCGATGTGGGAAATACAATTCCAAGCAAAATTAGAATAATGAAGGGCTGAATCAGAAAGAAAAAAAAACGTTTTTAAATGTTTGGAAGTTGTATTAAAGTCGAGCGATTTTAACAAATAATAAGTAAATGCAAATCAAAGTTATTACTTTTATGTTTTGAATCATACAGTTTTTGTTGATACTGTTTTTTTAATAAATATTTATTATTTTGGGAAAAAACATTGAATTTATTTATTTGAGAGCAATATTTTTTTTATTAATATGAGTTCCGATAGTCTTTGTTGCATATGTCGATGTGGTTATCGTAATTCAAAAATACTATTTTATCAGTAGAATCTTTATCATTTATTAAAACAATATTATTTTACATTTTTATATTTTACTAATAGCACAGTATTTTTTATTTAATTTAAATTTATTGAAAATAAACAAACAAATCTCGAGATTCTACATCAAAGTATTCTGATGTATTACTACCATAAATACAAGTATGAGCATAAAACAATAATGTCGCAATAAAATAATATTTGAAGAAAAAGGTTTTGATTTTTTTTAATCAACAAATGCATTTGTTGGATAATTTAGCCAAAACTCCATTCTACACACCGAGTTTTGACTTTTGACATTTCTTTGTTAAAATTCTGTTGTGGTTCTGTTAATGTCGTGTTAGAATATGGTCTTATTAGATATTGTTATATATATATGCACACGCATGTGCGTCACTTACAAATCAACCTCGATATAAATCAAATGATCGTGTAACAAAAAAACAAATAAAGTGTCAGTTTTATTATTTTTACAAATAAAGATATGTCCAATTGATTATTCTCCACACAAGATATAACAGTTATGGTGGATAAAGCTCGCATACATTTTTAATTTTATTAAAACATATAAAATCCATCATAACAAATTAATAACCTTATTATTTTTAAAACCTTTCGATCCAATCGTAGAGTTTCTTAAATCCGGTCTCGGATTTATCTGGTGCTAAGTAACTGTACGATTGTTGTGCACTCAAAAGTGACTTGATTACATTTTATAATTACATTTAACGTAGTGACATTTCAAATGTCTTGTTACCATAGAACATGAAACATATGATTAATATTGAAAACCTTTAGTACAATACTCATAATAATACATATATCGCGTAAGAGATCACTATTAATTTGTCTATATTGCGTAATGCTACGATTATATCGCAATCTAATAAAATCTATAAAGTAATAATCTTTAATTCTAAAGTACATATTATACTAAACATACATAATTAAAATGTTAAAACATGCATATAGTAGAGAAAATGCGTCAAGATATTCGCTTATATTGTATGGTTCCAGTTTGCACAAGTAATCATACAATTTTATTTTATTTTAATATAGCTTCTGTTTGTATGCAACATAATATACACCATTTATACTCATACACTCAATGTTTGTTGAGCAATATGGCTGTTTCTTTTCCAATTAATCATGTTTTCATGAGATGTTTTGTTTATATTCACCTAGATTATATTTTGAATTAATTATTTTTATTAAATGTCAAACTGACTTATATGTACGTGTGCGATTCTATGTGAATTAAATCATGTTATTTAATAACACTTTGCGATGATGTATTGATTGAGATGTAAATAGTAGATGACATGTGCTGAGCAAATTATGATAATTATATTGTAAATATTACTTTATTAAATTGAATAAAAAAAAATAAAATAAAATATTTTTAATAGAAATCAACCTTATCCGAACAATAATAACTCTATGTAGGAAATAGTTCGTTTGCAATTTATTAATGTGTACTTGATAAAGAAATGCATCTAAGAGTGTAGTGAACATTTACTATAAAAAATATTTTATTCTTGTGTAAAACACCATTGTACATATAATTTAATCATTCAATTAAATCTTGTTCAATTACTTATTATTACACATTATTGCAGTAATAATGTGTAATAATAAGTAATTGAACAAGATTTAATTGAATGATTAAATTATATGTACAATGGTAACGCAGTGTTCGTTTATTCTACCACATGTGTTCCGTTAACTCTAATTGCTCTTAAAGCGTTCGGAAATGCCAAACCGAGCAAAAGGAGTGTGTTTTTAAACATTCGAATAACATGGAGTGGAGAGTACGGTGTTCACTTCACATGCACAACCTCGGGAGAGCGTGCAAAACAGATTCGCAAGGCAGCCATGTTTTTTTTTTCGAACAATAAACGGTTCTGTCAATGTTCGTAGTTAAATCTTAATCTAAAATGGAGTTAAATCAGGAGACAATGTATAAGTGCAATAAATGCAATTTTATTTACGATATAATAACAGCAATGGAATAGCATTTACCTATACATACATACCAAGGTATTTATTATTTTATTTATTAATTATTATTAACATTAATTATATGAAGCCATAACAGCTTCTGAATGTTTTAAGAAGGTAGATAATTGGTACAAGATTCAGAATTGGTATGCAAATTACATGTTCTATTTCAATTTACATTTGCATGCATTCAACTTAATTTTTTATAGCAATTATTTGTTATTGTAAAATGTATTTAAGTGCTACAATTTTTGTACCTTATTTTGTATCAAAATATTGCTTCAAACATTATTTGAGCAACTTGATCAAAGAAATAATTAAACATTTACAAACATCTTAACAATAAAATTATAATGTATTATAAAACCATATCTTTTGTTCTTGTAGATGAAGAAGATGCTTTGAATACAGTATCTTTATTCATCATTAATAATGAAGACAGTTAAAGCAAACCCGAATCAATATTGGATGAAAATCAAGATACGAAAATATGGACAAAGAGCACAACATTCCAGTTCATTTCATATGTTGAAGCCAATGAACGTAACTTCAAAGAGGGCCTAAAAAAATACCTGCATAAAAATATCTAAATTATTTTCTATTTTTGCAAAAAAATAAATTCTTTCCAAACAGTGCGACACTAAATGGAAAACCTTAAAAAAAACCTACAAGGCAGTTTTGTTGCATAACAATTCCAGTGGCAAATATCCAAGAGTATGGGAGTATTTTAATGCTATTCATAAATTTATGCACAAAAAACCTGAAATTGCACCTATTGCTACATGCAGCAGCATATCTGGATTACAAATGCATATAGCTCAACCCAGCTGCGGCAGCAAAAATAATACCGGTTCGGGTACTGGTGCTGCATAATGCAGCATAGATGTTGCAGACATTACTGGTAGTTCAGAAACTACGCCTAATTATCGATCAAACTTTTCAAGAAAACGTAGTTTAAAAGTAAATGAAACCGAAAGACGCCATAAAGAAAAACTTGCCAGACAAGACAAATTTTTAGAGCTTATGGAAAAATGATAAAATGCCTTAAATTTTTTATAAAATCATTTTTCAAGTTAAAATTTACTATTGTGATATTTAGATATTATTGATAAACACGGGTGTGTCTTATTTTTTGTTTTAGAATTTATTTTTTATTTTCAATGATACTCTTTTATTAAGTTCATATATGTATATATATTGTTGCAATTTTGACAGACATTTTCAAAATGCCTTATCAAGTGATGATTTTGTTTCTAAAAATAGAATAGTTTTTTAATAAATGTCTATTTTTATATGATGTATTTATTGACATTCATATTTATAATAATTATAATAATAAAATATAGTTGATTGAGTTGACAGTTACTAAGTGATAATTCATAATAGAAATTTAAATAAAACAATTACTACGTTTTTATATCACAATGTGACTGCAATTTTGGTAAAAATAATACATTTATGTATTGTCTAAAAAAGGCCGAGGTTCAGCCAAAACTGCAGTATGTATGTCACACTGCGACATTGTGATATAAAAACGTAGTAATTATTTTATTTAAATATCTACAATATAAAATTACTATTCAACCAGCATATCATCGGATATTCCAAACAAATAAAAGCTGTTATAAGAATAATAAAAAATGTGATTTGTTTGTTGAACAGAATACCATTCATAGTGAAAGTAATGTGGATTAATTTGAAGAAGTTACCACTTATACACTTGTGCAATTATCATAGGTGATAACCACTACAAAAATATTCAACATAACAAGGTATTAGTGATTAATGCATAAAATGAATTAAAAACAAGCAAAATGATAGATATGAATATTTTTAGGCTTTATTGAAATAAAAACAAATTATAAAGCATTCATTATCATAGGTAAAGTATTTACAATGTTATTTCTTTTTATTTTCGCCAAGTTATTTTCTCTTTCCTCGTCAATATCTAGCCGATTAAATGGATTGTTATGTTGTTCTTCCAAAACCTCTGTTGCCAAGTCGATTTCAATAGAATCAACATTTAAAATGCATAAGTTATGCAAAATACATGCTGAAACTATCACTAAACTGATAAAATTCAACCTTACGGTTTCCAATGATTTTAGCTTTCGGAATCTTTGTTTTAAAATCCCAAACGCATTTTCAATCATGACCCTGGAGATTTAAATCCAACTATTAAATTGGTATTTAGCTTATAAGCTAAATCTCTTATAAGATGTGAGTCATCATGAAATACAGTTTCATTCCTCTGTATACTTGCATAGAGATCTGACCTTTTGTATAGTGTATAGCCATGTATTGATCCAGCTTGTCCAGCATATACATCGGTGACTAGCAATTGATGATCACAAACTCCTTGAAGTAAAACAGAGTGAATGCTTTACGGCTACCATCTATCACACCAATTATCCCTACAAAGTAAATAATAACAATACTGAAATAATTTATAAAAATAAAATACACATACCAGGAAAGCCCATTGTATTAATATGATGTGCAATTTGATGCTGTCGGTTCCTAGTTGGCCAAGATATAATTTTAAATTTAAAGTTAACTTTTAATAATAATTTTAATGTTCTATACAACACATCCCAACATGTAGACTTACTTATTCTAAATCTATCTGCTACAGATCTGAAATAAATAAATTTGTCATTATTCTGTCATAAACATAACAATCAATACTTACCGAAAACTTTCCAAGTTATTAAGCACCATATTGCACCATAGTTTCTTTTTCTAATGGTATTCTAGGATGACCTATTGCTACTGAGTTTTTGATATCCTCCACATGAACCGAATGCATTTTTGCCAAAAGATCTTCAAAGGTATTTGGGGACATTCTAAAATGCATTTTAAATTGCATGTTAGTCATGTTAATTACTGTTAACTCTGCATAGTTATTAACTTTTTCTAGTAGGACACTTTCATTTTTTTTCTTCATCATCATTAAAAAAAATACTTTGAGCATATTCTAAAAATGCTGCCCTAAAAGCCACGATTACTAAAAATTCATCGTTTAATGTTTTATGGAATTTGAGGTTATAATTTATAAATGACGCTGAATCAAAGTACCGTTGCGTTCGGATATATGTATTTCCACCAACTACTCTTCCCTTCACACCACCCCACTCTACTCCAACAGCACTCGCCCAAACCAAACGCACTATATGAAGCTATAAAGGCTTTGGTATTATTGGCGGTGTTCAAAATTTGTAGATTTCTGGATGGTGATAAGATTTACTTAGACATAATTTTTTTTAAACATTTCTAAATTTCATTGGTATTATTGAAACTAATTCTGATTCCACATCTTTTTAATTTCTTGTCTCATTTCCGTATATTTCTCCTTTTTTCAATAATATTATTTTTGGTGTTTTCTGTTGCTGGTACAGTAACATCAATAAGATAAGTATGGTTATTTTTTTAATCTTTTAGAATTATATCAGGTCGGTTGTACACAATTAATATGTCGGTTTGTACTGGTAAGTCCCATATCAATTTGTGTGACTGGGTTTCTACAACTTGTAACGAACCCGAGGATTTATTTACAACAAAATATGATTTCCATTGTGGATTATTAATCATTCTTTTATTTTGTTGCACAATGAATCGTCGGTTTCGTTGGTTCCAATCGCCACCCGGTATACTTTGTAAAATAAATATATTGTGATGTGAAAGTAGGGTTGCCTACGTTAAAATAACATTTATATTAATTAACAAAGTATCAATTATGACCCCTATTAAGGTCCGCCGTGAATACTGTATGCCGGCGTAATATATTTGTTTTATATTACGCCGCCATGCCCCCGTTATTTAGCACGCCGCGGTCCTAACCTGTAGGACCACGGACACGTGTTTTAGAGTAAATTAACATAATTTATAACTTACCTCGCGACATTCCATAATCCTTTATTTAGCAGCACAGCAACTAGCACTATTCACACACTGAAAACCCGCCGGGGCCCCGTTTCACAGCCTCCATTTTTCTCGCCGCACACGCGTTTTCGAGATCGAGATCGGGTTGAAATTAGCTGCGGGGCCCAGTGGCGTAGCATATGGGGTTTATATTAAGTGTTTATTTTACCGACTAAATATTAATTAGGATTGTTAATTCCGGAATATTATATGTAATTAATTTATGTTAGATGATAGGCAACCTGTACAACCTCGGTTCGTTTCTTAGCCTAGCGTCCTAAAGAGAGGACATATTGAACCGGGGTTTGCGGGGTGCAATTATGTACATGTTATTTGTTGTTTGTATATATTTAATTTTAGTTAATTAGTTTCTAATTATTGGATGTATAGGCCACCCCCTATACATCCCATAGTTTCAGTTGGCATCCCTGCGTCCCCACCTTTCCTCCACCAATCAGAGTCCTTGTTCTATCCCCTCTCTTTCTTCTTTTCCTATATATACCGCCGTCCCATCCTAATACAGTCAGTCAGCCTTGTACCCAGCCAAGACACCAATACCAGCTCCCGAAGTTTTAAATCGCAGTAAGTGCAATCCCGCCGTGAACATTTCCTCCCGTTTCTTTTCCTTTTTTTTGTGTCCGAGGTTGTGCGGCGTCGCAAGACAAGCCACCTCGAATCCCAGACGTACCCTTATTCCTGCCAGTTTTTCCCTGTCAAATATCCCCGTGAATGTGTATTTTGTTGTTGTGGGTGGACAACCGCCATTTTTGAATTAATTTGTTTTCTTGTTTTGTTGGTGTAACAATAAATTTTATTTTTCCTACCACCTGGTTGTTTCTTTGTGTCCACACTAAAGTGTGGTGGCGCCCGAGCTCCTCCCGGTCTCCGGCGAAACCCTGTGATCACGGCTGCAGCTACCTCAGCCGCGTGTCTCGTCCTTACCGGACAAAAACGTGTTACAAATTTGGCGCCCGAGCAGGGACTAAACAAAAAAAAAAAAAAATAATAAATAGATTAATTTCAAAAAAAAAAAAAACTTTAGAAAAAAAAAAAAAAAAAAAAAAAAAAAAAAAAATTCTCGAGAAAGCCATTTAAAACGGTCAATTATGGGTAAGGGTAAGAAAAGGGCATTGAAGAAGGATGTTTGGCAGTTTACCACCGCCAGCAGGGTGAGCGAGAACCCCGACCACTTTGATTGGGTTAATTCCGCCCCCCCGGCAGTAATTCAGAATCACCTTCAGCAATTTAGACTTGCGACCGACGGTAACTTAGCCACGCGTCGTCTCCGGTTATACTTGTTTTTCATGACCGGAGACACATCTACGTCCGCAGACAGGACCTTGGCGGACCCACCAGTTTCCCCTCCGGCTTGCCCACCCGTACCAGCCTCACCACCAACCGATCCGTCCAAACCGGCCCCCACCATCTGTCACCAGACATATAACCCGCCAGTATTGCACGCATCCAGCCCCATTGCACAACCACCAACCGCTAACCACAGTCTCAGTTTTACCAGCCCGGAGGCTACACTTTGCTCTGTAATACGGAAGTGGAACGTCACTTACGACGGAACAAAGTGCCCATTTGCGTTCTTAGAAAGGCTTGAAGAGCTAATGCGCTCGTACACGATCTCCGAAGACCAATTGGTAGTGGCCTTGCCTGAGTTGCTCAGAGGCGAGGCCCTGCACTGGTACCGCAACAATTATGAAGATTGGCGAAACGGCCGAGACTTCCTCGACAACTTCCGAGCCTTTTTTATGCCAGCCCGCCTAACGCAGAATCTGGAAGACGAGATCCGGAACCGCAAGCAACGGTCCAGCGAAAGTGCCAAAACATATGTTGTAGAGATCCAGACGTTGATCCGCCGCCACGAAGGTTTCTCGCGTCAACAGGCCCTCCGAAGAATTTACGATAATCTACAGCCTGCCTACCGTACCTACATTCGGCCCCGCGACTTTTCGACTGTGGCCGAACTTATCGAGGTCGCCTCGGTATACGAGGACCTGCAGCAGGAAGTAGCAAAAAACAAACCCGCCACGTCGACTGGGGTCTATCAACCTCGTTCCCCAGCGCCTGGCCAGCCTTTGCTAGAACCCCGACGCCCAGTCAACCAATCCCAAAACCTGACAATTGCTAACAAACTACCGGGGTAGGACCGAAGTACCTGCTGTTGGAACTGTGGCAGCGAAGGCCACGATCGCTTCGAATGTCGCAAACGCACCTTACACTTCTGTTCTTACTGTGGCTTAATGGGTACCTGGTCAAGAACCTGTAGGTGTGAAAAACAAACGGGAAACGAGAATCTGACCGGAACCAGGGGGTAGACCGGCCAGACTTAACAACCCCCACACCCTTCACCCAAGACGGCCGAATAATGACATACCTCCAGGTCCTGGGAAAACAGTGCTGCGCGCTCATCGACACCGGGTCCCAGCGCTCCTACGTAAACATCAAGTTCAGCCAATGGCTCGAGGATCAACGGATCCCGCCCCTTCCTATTGAAGAAACGATTCTCGTAGCCACTGGTAAGTCGACAGAGCTCACAAAGGCCTACAAGGTCCCCGTAATCAGGCCCGGAGGACACCCCGACCAGATTCAGGTCCGCCAGCTACCAGGTATGATGCCGTCACTCCTCCTCGGTTGTGATGTGTTAAATCGATGGGGAGCCGTCCTAAACTTTTCAACCGGGACCGTCCGTTTCCAACGCCTGAGCGTGGAAGACGCGGTTCACACGATCGAGACCGAACCGACACTCACGCTGGACGCGGTCCTGGCCGAGCATGGAAGGCTCGCCAGTCATACGCCCGCCACTACTCACCTCGTATCACACCACATCAGATTGGCCGTGGCAGCCCCAATCAAACAACGCCACCGCCCGCAAAACCCGAGAATGCAGAAGATAATAAACTCAGAGGTAGACAAAATGTTGGAAGAAGGAGTGATAGAACCCTCCAACAGCCCCTGGAGTTCACCGGTGGTGGTAGTCCGCAAAAAGGATGGAAAACCGCGGTTCTGTATTGACTTCCGGAAAGTCAATACAGTGACTATCAAGGATGCTTACCCCCTCCCATTTATCAACGGCATCCTGGATCGAGTACGCGATTCTAAGTTTTTTTCCACCATAGATCTAAAAAACGGATACTGGCAAGTCCCGCTAACCGCAGCCAGTAAACCAATAACCGCTTTTACTGTGCCTGGTAAGGGCCTGTACCAGTTTACCGTTATGCCATTCGGACTACATTCAGCTCCCGCAACCTTCCAGCGGTTCTTGGACACCGTGATTGGTCCGGAAATGGAGCCCAGGGCCTTTGCGTACCTGGATGATATCATAGTCCTGGGCAGAACAGAAGAAGAACATCTAGTAAACCTGCGAGAAGTGCTGCGCCGCCTGCGAGCCGCCGGCCTTCGACACACCGACCCCGACAAGGTCAGAGCAATCCTCAAGTTTAAGGCTCCCCAAAACATCAAACAACTCCGCCGATTTCTGGGGATAGCCTCGTGGTATCGCCGTTTTATCCCGGCGTACTCCGAAACAACAGCCCCTTTGACCGCCCTTCTGAAAAAACAGGTACGATGGAACTGGTCCGAGGTCCAAGAGAAGCAGTTCAACGCCCTGAAACAGTTGTTGACGCAAGCCCCAATCCTTGTCAGCCCGGACTTTGCCCATCCGTTTTTCTTACAAACCGATGCTTCCGCTCACGGCATTGGTGCCGCACTCCTGCAACGAACCCACGGCTATGACCAGGTTATAGCCTACGCGAGCAGAACCCTGAATGCCGCCGAAAGAAACTACTCCGTGACCGAGAAGGAATGTTTGGCCATAGTATGGGCCATCCAAAAGATGCGGGCCTACCTAGAAGGATACCGGTTCACGGTCATTTCCGACCATCAATCTCTACGGTGGCTCCACTCATTAAAAAGTCCGACCGGACGCATCGCCCGCTGGGCCATACTGCTACAGCAATTTGACTTTGACATAGAATACCGGAAAGGGGTCCTCAATCAAGTCGCAGATGCCCTATCTCGACAACCCGTCGAAGAAGCTACCCCTGATGAGGTGTTACAGGTCGCTGATTCCGACGCAGACCCTTGGTATAGTCGATTAATGGAAGCCGTCCAGAACCAACCAGAGTCATTCCCCGACTTTGCCATACGCGAGGGTAAATTATTTAAGCATCGATGGGATGCCGACGCATATCTCGACACCGACGACGTATCTCCCTGGAAACTATGTGTCGGAAAGCCACTCCGAGTTACGGTGCTCCGCGAGAATCACGACGACCCAACCGCCGGGCACCGGGGCATTGCCAAATCTATCAGCAGGATCATGCGATCATACTACTGGCCCGGCATGCAACGAGACATTAAACGCTACGTACGGCAATGCGAAACATGCCAGAAATTTAAACCCCTCCAGCAAAAGACGCCCGGAAAAATGACCGGATCAAAAGTTGTTGGACCTTGGGAAACCCTGAGCCTCGACCTGATCGGACCTCTACCCCGCTCCTCCAAAGGAAATACATACCTTCTCGTGATGCAGGACCGTTTCACAAAGTGGGTGGAGTATCATCCGCTACGATCTGCCACCGGCCTACCCATCCGACGGATCCTGTCCGAGAAAATTTTCCTCCGTTTTGGCTGTCCTCGCCGAATAATCGCAGACAACGCTCGCCAGTTCAACAACCGAGAGTTTCGGTTACTCCTGGAAGATTTCGGCATCCAGTGGGCTGAGATCCCTCCATACACGCCGCAGGCAAACCCTGTGGAGCGAACCAACCGATCAGTAAAAACTATGATATCCCAGTACTGTGAGGATAATCATCGAAAATGGGATCAGTACTTACCGGAATTAATGTTCGCCATCAACAGCGAGAAGCATGCGGCTACCGGGTTCTCACCGGCGTTTTTAAACTATGGCCGAACTCCAGTGTTTCCCAGTCTCACCCCCGAGCTCCGCCATGATGTGCAGGCCACTCCGAGACCCGGTCGTCCGTCCGCCACCGCCCGCTTCCAGAAACTCAACGAAATATTGGGTCTGGTCCGCATCAACCTGACGACTGCAAGGGAACAACAGAAACACTACTACAACCTCCGCAGAAGAGATTGGGTAATACGGAAGGGAGATCGGGTGATGAGGAAAACCTACCACCTCTCCTCTGCCGCTCAAGGCTTTGCCGCCAAACTAGCTCCCAAGTTTGATGGCCCGTTTATAGTGGTAGAAGTGTTGTCCCGAGTCCGATGCCGCATTAAGAAGGTCGATGGTCAAAAGACCTGGCACGTTCATATCAAAGACCTGAAGCCAGTTCCCGCGGCGGATGAGCCATAAACGAGTTATGTTGTCCTGTGTTGCCCTTTGATCCTGTTTTAGAATTCCTGTTTCAAGCCCTGTTTTGAAAAACTGTGCCCGTGTAATGTTTTACCTGATTTTAGAGACAAAAGACGACCTGTCACTGGCCAACGATGGACAACCTGGTAGATCAGAGCAACAACAGTTGCGCTCCAACCCGCTCCCCGCCGCAGACACCGCCACGCTTCTCACAATCTGACCAGGAATTGTTTGGAATGACTACACCGCCGATCTGGCCAGCACCCTCGCCAGTAGTAGCACCTCCAACGCCCGCTTCATTAATTGACGAGCCTGCAAGCATCCGGAGTCTGCCCGTCTGGCCAGTACAAACCGCGTCCTGGGTCATCTTGCCTCCACCATCCTATTCCCCGCCCAGTACCATCAATGTGTGTGTATGTTCGTCCGCGCCTCAGTGTTTGGAATCGGCTTACCCACCTGACACTCTGTTTTCCGCGTCGTTGCCGGTTCACTACACTAGGCCTTCCCCGCAACGAGGGATTCGTCCGCTCGGTATACGACGGGTTCGGCGCAGTGGACCCATGCAGCGTCAGATCGACCCAAAATGCCGGTTGGCCTAACTTACACATATATTTTAAGATTCTCACCGTGGACCATTTCAATGGATTACCTAGAGCTGCACGCCTCACCCATCTCTACGGGAAGCCGTTCCCCACCTGTGACGCCTGGGAAGTCCGTGCAACTCGAAGCCCATCACGCCTTAAAAGTTGCTGCATTGTTTGGCCTATCAACTCCACCACTTGCATCCTCGTCTCCAGTACGTTCGCCCAACTTCTTTTGCAATTTACCTGCCGCCGCGTCAACTCCAACACCGAAGATCGGCCCTACAGTCTACACACCAGAGCCGTCTAGTTCCAGAATAACTGATGCACCACCGTCTTTAGCCACACCTGCAGAGGTCTCAGCACGTGCGTGTTTTGTAGTGCCGCTTCCGCCGTTAGTGCGCGTGTGCTCCGGAACAATAAGACTGCCAACCGTAGTGTCCTCCGCGCCCGTTTCGGGTCCGACCCCAAAACAGTTACGCCGGGCCCGTAGCCGCAAATCTCGGGCTATTCAGCGACGCCTCCAAAGAAGCCTGACCGAGATTCCCAAATCACCAAAGACTACCTAGAACCTAAAAAAAACTTTTTTTTTATTTGAAGTAAGAGGGGTGTAACGAACCCGAGGATTTATTTACAACAAAATATGATTTCCATTGTGGATTATTAATCATTCTTTTATTTTGTTGCACAATGAATCGTCGGTTTCGTTGGTTCTAATCGCCACCCGGTATACTTTGTAAAATAAATATATTGTGATGTGAAAGTAGGGTTGCCTACGTTAAAATAACATTTATATTAATTAACAAAGTATCAATTATGACCCCTATTAAGGTCCGCCGTGAATACTGTATGCCGGCGTAATATATTTGTTAATAATAAAAATACATGAAAAAAGTATCGAATATATTTAATTAGCACCATAGAAATAAATTCCGCTTTCTATTGCACGAAAATCTGTTTCAACCATGACTCCATTATCAAGTATATACCATGGAGTAGTTCCTATGTTCGCCCCTTCTGCTTCCTCTATTGCTTTCACCACCTCATCCTTTAGTTTCTTGATGGCAAATTGTAATTGGACAGGGTCTGTAGAATAACTGATACTAGCCTTACCAGTTCTTAGGTATGTCCTCAACTCTTCACTGAAATGCCTAACTCTACTACCTGCAAAAGCGGGTCTACCTATCGCCATTGGCTCTATGTTCCCAATTGCATTAGCCAGCATCGAAGTTGCCATTTTTGAAGCTCTAATAAAATGAATAGGTTCAAAAGAATGCAATCTTTGAGTCGAGCGTTTCTTGAACACTTGGTCGGCATCTTTTCTTAGCACCCATCTGTTTTGGTTAGTCACCTGAGGCAAAATACTTAAGTCCTCCAAATAAGTACCATATATAGCATGGAACACCATTTGTGACATGTTGGTAGGATCAGCTGTTTTCATGACGAATATCAATCCTTGGCCTCTCATCGCATTGGAAATAAAGAACATCATCCTAGGACCTGCTGAGCTCCATACACCCACTGACCTGTGCTTCCATATTCTATGGGCTAGTAAAAGCGGTATATAGATTTTCTGTGTTGACCTGGCAGTAGTTAACAATAAAAGGTCTCCAAGCTCTTTCATTACGCCCGACACAGACCCAGGTAAAGATGCGTCTTTGAGAAACATTGTTAACTCAGCGTGCATTGGGAGCATTTTCAAACTTGAATTTAAAGCTGTTCTAACCTTATCAGTGTATTGGTTCTCGTTAACTAATGCGATTGATTGAGTCAGTGGCCCTAATGATCTTAACAAACCAGTTCGCCTTGTCGGAGGGAATGTTATGCCTTGTAACAATGCACAGTGTTGATTGTTCAACCCATAAGCACTTACATTTATGAACCTATTCTTATCATCTTTTTTCATTTTCGCCTCACCGGTGTTGGTCCTCTTAATTCCTTGTCTCTTCATGCTCTCCTCACGCAATGCCACCTTAGTTGTACCAGTTCTAATTTCGTCAAAAGCCAATTTAAAAGCGCACAAGATATTCATCAGTGGTGTCGCGATTTGAAAATCGATATCAAGATTTTTGGCCTTCACTAGAGGTAGGAAAGCATTCATTGCAATTGTTTTATTACCAATTACAGATGTGTAGTTTAGCATCTCACTAGCTGACCCTTCCTTATTCTTTTCTTTCCTGAGGTAAGTGAACACAGTTGCCAATGTTCCCGAAACAGCATTCGATAGGTCCAAATTAACTTGTTCTCTTGTTTGGTGGATCAAGCCGTGGCCTTCCTTGTCAACAGGTGTTAACTCGTCCAGTATCAAATCTGTAATTGCGAATAAATTCTCAATTTGGGGGTCTCTTATTGCCTCTTTTTCTATGGCTTTTGCTAAATCATTTGCATCGGTTATTGCTGGTCCGTATACGGGTATTGGAGCTTCCATTGTTTTTTTCTAATAAAAAATTGTATGATTAAGGTTACTATCTGTTTTTGCTAACGAACCCGAGGATTTATTTACAACAAAATATGATTTCCATTGTGGATTATTAATCATTCTTTTATTTTGTTGCACAATGAATCGTCGGTTTCGTTGGTTCCAATCGCCACCCGGTATACTTTGTAAAATAAATATATTGTGATGTGAAAGTAGGGTTGCCTACGTTAAAATAACATTTATATTAATTAACAAAGTATCAATTATGACCCCTATTAAGGTCCGCCGTGAATACTGTATGCCGGCGTAATATATTTGTTTTATATTACGCCGCCATGCCCCCGTTATTTAGCACGCCGCGGTCCTAACCTGTAGGACCACGGACACGTGTTTTAGAGTAAATTAACATAATTTATAACTTACCTCGCGACATTCCATAATCCTTTATTTAGCAGCACAGCAACTAGCACTATTCACACACTGAAAACCCGCCCCCCGTTTCACAGCCTCCATTTTTCTCGCCGCACACGCGTTTTCTCGAGATCGGGTTGAAATTAGCTGCGGGGCCCAGTGGCGTAGCATATGGGGTTTATATTAAGTGTTTATTTTACCGACTAAATATTAATTAGGATTGTTAATTCCGGAATATTATATGTAATTAATTTATGTTAGATGATAGGCAACCCGTACAACCTCGGTTCGTTTCTTAGCCTAGCGTCCTAAAGAGAGGACATATTGAACCGGGGTTTGCGGGGTGCAATTATGTACATGTTATTTGTTGTTTGTATATATTTAATTTTAGTTAATTAGTTTCTAATTATTGGATGTATAGGCCACCCCCTATACATCCCATAGTTTCAGTTGGCATCCCTGCGTCCCCACCTTTCCTCCACCAATCAGAGTCCTTGTTCTATCCCCTCTCTTTCTTCTTTTCCTATATATACCGCCGTCCCATCCTAATACAGTCAGTCAGCCTTGTACCCAGCCAAGACACCAATACCAGCTCCCGAAGTTTTAAATCGCAGTAAGTGCAATCCCGCCGTGAACATTTCCTCCCGTTTCTTTTCCTTTTTTTTGTGTCCGAGGTTGTGCGGCGTCGCAAGACAAGCCACCTCGAATCCCAGACGTACCCTTATTCCTGCCAGTTTTTCCCTGTCAAATATCCCCGTGAATGTGTATTTTGTTGTTGTGGGTGGACAACCGCCATTTTTGAATTAATTTGTTTTCTTGTTTTGTTGGTGTAACAATAAATTTTATTTTTCCTACCACCTGGTTGTTTCTTTGTGTCCACACTAAAGTGTGGTGGCGCCCGAGCTCCTCCCGGTCTCCGGCGAAACCCTGTGATCACGGCTGCAGCTACCTCAGCCGCGTGTCTCGTCCTTACCGGACAAAAACGTGTTACAAACTTGTTGTAGGGTATATGTGTAGAATGGTCGTTTTTTTATTATTTGTTGTTGAAATAAATCTGCTATGCTCCTAATGTATAATTCCAGCAATTTTTTTATGTCTGTCATTGTATATTATTGGAGCTTTTATCATCATTATTTTTACTAAAAATATTATTCAAGACATCTCTTTAAAAGTTGAATCAAACATTTTCTTAGCAATATTAACTTATTACATAACATTATTGTTAGAGAAAATTAAATTAAACAAAAGAATGTAATAAAAGTTTACGCAAATATCTTCGAAATGATCTATGGTGGGTTAGCAGCCTCGGCATTATCCATTTTCTGCTGATCTGATATGTTTTGTACAGTATGTTGCATTTCTTACACTTGTCGATAACATTTTCTTTTAGTATATATTTTTTTATAATTTATTTAAATAATTGTTTGATTTTGAATGGCACAAAAGAATTCTTCTCTTGCTGACATCAGATATCCGTTGTGTGGCCATTAGACTATTCAATGGAAATATCATATTTTTGGAAATTTTTTTTCGTTATTATTATTATTATTTGTTTTTCAAAACTTGCAATACATTATAATATGGAGGAGTAACTTAAATTACGAACATTTCGTTTAAAGTAAATATATTTTTTATATTTTTTTACAGTGCTGGTGGCATTTAATATAACTGTATGCTGTAGTAAAATATAATTTTTTTTATTCAATTTTAGTTTTTTTAAAGCATCATGGAATGTTAATGGAGTTTTACCGGTAACATTTTCTTAGTTGTTATATTTCTATAGATAAGATTGTATATTTAATAATGTTATCTACGTAAAATTTTTGTAAATTATTTTGTACTTGAATTGTTGTATCAATCAAAAACGTGATTTTATTGATTTTATTAACAAATGTTTCTATCCGGGCGGTTGTTGCGTATTCATTGATTTGTTAAAATACTTCTATCTTAATATGTTTTGTAATATTAATTTTCCAAAACTTTATCCGGTGTGTATTTGTAATATGGCTTTTTTCAGTAATTAAAGAATTTTGAAAAGCAATGTCTTGATGAATAATTTTGGCTACATTATCATGTCTATTCTTATATTCAGTGTTTGCTATTATTGAACAACTTGATATTGTGTGCTGAATAATTTCACTGAAAGTTTTGCATTTTCTGCATTTGTTAGCTTGCGATCCGTTTTTAATAATAAATGTTTGGTAGATTTTAGTTTTAATGATTTGATCTTAAATAGGAATTAAAAATGCATAATACATACATTGCATGTAATAGACTTGGAGTCTTAGTTTTGAAATGTGTTAACTTTACCGCTAGCGGTAACCGTGTAGGTATCAAAAAGTGCAACTCGGCGTTTGTACATCATTTCATTATAATAGGAACCAATCACATTGCGTCACTTTCGTAACGTCACCTGTCATTATTACACGTGTCTAGAAATTGATAATTTTGAAATATGTTATAAAAGCTGCTTTCCCGTTAATAGGGTTACTAACCCAGGGCATCTTACCCCAGCGCGCGCCAGTGCAAGTTACACTCGAGCGTCTTACACCTACCTTTATGAGAACATGTTTTTGTAGCGTTTGCGCATAAGTCACGTGACAGCTGAATTTCAAATGTCACATAAGATACATTTTTAATCTTGAATGGACATTTGTTCTAATGTTTAGATACATTTTTATTTGATTATTGCTTTAGATCTCAAATTAGTTAAATATGGATTTAAAAAAAATAATATGTAAGTTAATGAAATGATTTTCATTTATTTTGTTCTCTCATCAAAATATTTTTACAATTTTAGTTAATTTAGCTGATACAATAGATGATAATTGTATAAGTAGTGATTCTAGTGATTCAAGTTCAAACTCGTCAACAGATGAAGAACTACAAAAAAAATATTGTAGAATTGAAAATTTTGTCGAAGATGTTATACCTATGTACAACGACAAAACTTTTCAGTCATTTTAGAGTAACCAAGAAAACTGCTTATGATTTAATAGGTAGGTACAAAAACTTATTTATTTTATTTTTTCTTTAACGTTAAACTGTAAACTTTATCTAATTAATTTTTTTTTATATAGATTTAATTAAAGTAAAGTAATTCCATCTCACTATTTTGGTGTTGAAAAGATAACTTGTGAGAAATCTTTACTTTTAACCATGTGGTATTTGAGCAATACTGAAACTTTTAGGGCCGGTTGTATCAACTAAGTTCATCTCAAGTTCATTTCTTGAACTAGTTCAACGTTAAATTTACGTTGTACCAACTTGATGAACTCGTTCATCTCGAGGTAAAGTTGAGCGGACGCCGTCGGGCAGTTAACTACAAATTTTGCAGTTAAACATAACCCCTATTTATTTGTTGACATTTACTAGAATTTATTATATGTTTCATGACGCTTGATTATTATTTTAATTGACTTTTATGGCGGGATATATGAAATTGAATTAACAAATTACTTTTTGCATTCAATTTGATCATGGTATTTTTTCATTAATAATAATAAAATAGTTTGTTCAGATGCTAAAGTTTAGTGATCTTTAACATCCATAATACTGTATTAATTTACAAAAAATTAGATTAATTAAATTATATATTATAATAATAGATTTACCATTTTATGTTATTGTATAATAGGATTAAATAAATTCAGTAAATTATTTTATTATTTTACTTTATTACAACTAGTTTAGATATATTTATATTGGATTAAATAATTAATTTTTTTTTTGTATTTCCCGCGTTTATAATTAATACAGCTCAATTTTTTTAAACTATAGAAAACTAAACATTTGTGCGCGACCCTTAAATCTAGGGAATTCCCTAGATATCAATAGATATCCTGTCATCAACTTGAGAAAAAAGAAATAATAACCTAGTTTAGTTAACCCACGTATGGTACAACCCAAGCACCGTTGAACCAAGGTCAAAGTTAATTCCCCAGTTAGTTGAACTATTCAGTTAACTGCATATGGTGCAACCGGCCCTTTGACAGATATGATATAGGTTTAACGTAAGTTTAAGTTCGGCTCACAGAGTTTTGATACGCGTTTTAGATTTTATAATAAATCTTAAATCTACATTTATTATCTGGCCAAGTGATAAGGAATTTTCGGCTGCCAAATTTAAATGGCGGTTTAATAATTTAATGGGAGCCATAGACGGTTGCCACGTTAAAATTAAAAAACCTGTAGACCAAGGAGATAACTATATAAACAGAAAAAGATTTCCTAGCATAATAATACAAGGTGTGTGCGATGCTAGTAAATGTTTCACTAATATTTTCTGTGGTGAACCTGGTACTTTACATGATGCTAGAGTTCTGCAAAGATCAAATTTCTATAGTGTAGCACAATATCCTAATTATTTTGAAAATTATCATTTATTGGGAGATTCAGCATATCCTGCATTGTCTTGGCTAGTGACACCATACAGGGATAACGGAGCATTATTGACTCCTGATGAAAAACATTTCAATTTTCAATATTCGCAACAACGAATTATAATTGAACATGCTTTTGGACTATTAAAATCAAGGTTTCGTAGATTACTATTTATCAACAATAATGACATTCATACATGGCTAGTTGTGTATTGCATAATATTTGTATAAAACAAAAAGATAATACAGAAATTGAAATATTAAATATAGAAAATGATTTGTAAATTAAAAAAATTTAGTTTTATTGTAGTCATATTTTCTTAAAAGTTTCAGCTGATCTGATATAATAAAATATAACAAACTTCATTCATCAGAAAGAAGTCAGATGGGGCTCCAAATCGCTTGTTAGATTGATTAAAATATAACAGCAATAACCTCATTGTCCTTTATTGCCACATCTCACCTTCCCAAAATGTTAATTCCAAGAACATTGAATTAAACAAATATTTATTTTATTAACTAAATAACTTTTCCATAATAAATATAAAATCACATTTGCAGTTTTGCACAATAATAAAGAATATTAAATCTATAAATATGAACATTTAAATTTAAATTAACAAAAATTCTAACAGTCAAATTATATTAATGACAATTTAAACTAAGTCAAAAATTTAAGAATTTTTTTTTATATAATTCAATCAAAGTTTCATAAATGTTTATTAAAACTTGTACTTTTTCTCTTTCTATTTCAATTTTTTGTTTTTTTATATTTATTCTATCTTCATGTCTTTTTTGTTTTAACATTTCTTTTGATGACGGTCTTCGTTTCTTTATTACATTTTCATTAAGTACATCATTTGTGCATGTAATGTTTATCATCACTTCACATAAAGTTGCATCTACAAAAAGAGTTTCTTTTTTTGACAATTCTAATGTGTGCACATTTTTGTTTGCAGGTTTTGTACCTAAAAGTTCATCCATTATTTCATAAAAAAAAACGGCTTGTACCCCTACCAGTCTTCATTTGTTTATCCTTGTTTGTTTTATAAGTTCTTTTCAAACTCTTAAATTTATTTTTACAGGAATTCCTATTAAAATTAAATCCTTGACTTAGGAGATCATTGCTTATATTACTGAAAATATATTTTCTTTTTTTAGGATGACTGAAGTCTTCAATATAATTGTGCATACTTGCAATTAGAGCAAGTGTAGCATCATAGCATCATTTTTCATTTTCTTTATGTTCAACTTCTTTATTTAATCATGAACTTTCATTAGCAGCTTCTGATGTAGATAATGATGCTTCAGATTCAGATAATGATGCTTCGAATGTAGTTGAAGGTGTTTTTTTTTAAATTTTATTCAGCAAAAATGCAAGAAATTTCATATCTACATATAACAAAACTAAAATATTCCATTGACAAGAGATATGCACATACAAACCATTTAATGCTTTATTATGATCTTCTTTTTAAAACGATTTCATTTATTTTCTTTGTTTCTTCATCTTTAATTCTTTACTTTCTTTGTTGATTATCCATTTTATAATTTCTTATTTCAATTAACTAACCTCAAAACACAAATAACCATCAGCTGCTATGAATGTAATTTTTAAATTAAACAACCAATCAATTGGGTTAGTGCAACTCGCTTCGTTTGAAAGGTTGTGGCTAGAAGAGGAAGGGGAAAGACGACTTGTGCAAGTTACCCCACTTTATAAAATGTAACGGGAATGCAGTGCATCTTGCTCTGGCGTGCACCAGGGTCTGTCAGAACGTAACGGGAAAGCAGCTATTATAACGCATGCGGTAATTTATCACGTTTGTGCGTGTTAAATCGGTATTATATCGCTATAAAAATAACTATCCAATTGTTCGTGTTATTCGTCATATTTTTGACAGTTTATTTCAATTTATTTAAATAAAATGGCCCATTTAAATAATCTCAATTTAATTTTGTTAATACAACAAATTGTTAAGTACATTTTTTATTAGATAAACAATATAAAAATAAAAACGTAATTTTATAGAAAAAAAAATAAAATTTGTCTACAAAAGTAGTATAATTTGAAATTATTAATTTTATTCATATTTATTTGTTATCAGATAATTTAAAAAGAATGATTGGTCTATAATCTTATACAAATAATATGTAACTACACCATTTTTGCTTTTGCAAGAATACTTGTTACTGGAGCAATCAAGTTGTATCAAAAATGATGTTAACCCCACTACTCTTACCACAATCTACCATTGGTAAAACAGTATAATGCTAACAAATAGAATTTTAGACTATTGACACTCTTCGATTTTATGCCCAAGTTGGGTATCAATTATTGATTGGCAAAGATGCTGCAGCTTTAATGTCTCAGCACGCTGTAATGAAATTAGTATATTTCGTTTCAAGTGCAATAAATAATTATATTGCCAAGCAATGAATAAAATTTCTATTTGAGCTTAACGTGCTAAAAATGGCTAGAAGAAAGTATATTTATTACATTAAATTTCTAAATAAATTTGTTATATACTGAATATATTTCAGATTTTATGAAAAGAACCAATTTTATTGGCATATGAATAACCCATGTATTGTTTACATGACATTTAATATAACCTATTGTAAACAAAAATAAATAAACAAATCAATTATATGACAAACACGTGTACTTTTTTCAACATGCAGTAGTTGACATTTCAACCACCATGGCGCTAAGAGCTTAAAAAGTAATCCCAATAGATCAATCAAAACGCAATGTGATTGGTTCCTATCATAATGGAATGATGCATGAACGCCGAGTTGCACTTTTTGATACCTACAAGGTTACCGCTAGCGGTAAATATTAACACATTTCAAAACTAAGCCTCATGGTGTAAAAACATGTACTACTGGTGTTATTATGGTGACAATCCCAGATACTATGCCTGGAATTTCCAACAAGAAGAACTCTGTTCTGCTTGTCGAGTATGTTTAGCTCCCTAAACTAATCATTTAGAGAGGAATAAGCACCCGTCAGTGTCATAACATCTTTCAACCTAATACATGTTGTCACAATCTATACGCATATAACTTTTGACGAGAACTTTACCACGAGCTATATTGCGGTCTTGTCGTTCAATGCGACACACCCCTTCTCATTGTACTTAACAATGGAGTCTAATTTAGTCTCTGCTATGATTAAAATGACTACTTTCAATTTCACAAGAAACTTTTATCTAATTGAAACATGAACGCTATTGTTTGATTTTTTTCTGTTTCAGAGCAACAGTTCTTTAGCCTATCGTACATGTCTCTCAATAGACTAAACATTTTTTAAAGATCTACCATATCCTTCAATCTTTTTTTTTTATCACGTTGTCACAGTCATTATCGGTAAATATGTTTGGAGAAAACAACAACATTATCAATGATGCTCATTTATTAATCAAATTTTGACAAATTAATTTACTTGAAATGTCAATGTTATGTGGTAAGGGTGCCACTTGTTGTGTGTATCCTTTTTACTGTTCTACTCATCAATAACTGTATAATAATAAATAACGTATTTGACAATTAATTATGATTTTTACCCTACAGTCTTCATCTAGCCCGACACAAAGAACGAAAAAGGATTATGAATCGAGAAACATGAAGTATACAAAGTCTGAGTGCAAACTAACAAAAGTGGAAAAAGAGATTGCAAAAAAATAATTATGAATGGACATGGATAATATATTTTTGTAATTAATGAATAAAAAAATGTTTTGACAAAAGATGCATAGTATATCAAGTTTGCTTTATATTTTTGTAATTTTAAAATTCTTTTAGGTCATTTCGCGCATGTGTTAGGCTATTCAACTTTAATTTTTCAAATTGCACTATATATAATTTTTTTTAGAATCAATAAGAACTTTTACTTCAGGTGGTATAAAAATGTTAATGATTTTTTAGATATCATGTAATACTACACACGCATATATAACTCTTCCAACTACAGCATAAAAATATAGTACTTTATGTTTCAATTAACACCTAAATTGCCGTTTGAGAACGTCAATAGAACGTTCTATAATATTTATGGTTGAACAATGTCTTTTAGTGTATAAACTTTCTAAAGTAGTTTCATGAGCTGCTCCAGGAATTGTCCAAAGTTGTATTGAATTTACTAAATCTCCAATGATCCAAGTTTTCCTTTTACCTCCTTTATATTTTTTTAAGGTATGCATTTATTGTGGTTGTTTCCTAAATTGCTGCGTCATAAGTAGATCAAAAGTAATTTGGGTATTCATATTTACAAATTTCGTGTTTTTATTATCGGTGTTAGCGGCTCCAGTTACTGTCAGAATTTTGTCTGTTGAATATAGTTCTTTTATTTTGGACAGATTAATCAATATAGCTTTCTGCTATTGAACTTGAGCGTTATCCTCCATGTTTTTTATGCTAATTAAATCTGCACCAGAATTTGCCTTAAGGGTTGTAGAACTGCAACGATAGTAGTGCCCCGTGTATAAATGCGGGTCTGGGGTGCAATTTTCGAACTCATTGGAATAGTTTCGAATGGGAATCAATTCTCATGAAAAAATCACATGGAAACGAATACGCGTATTTTTGAACGGTGTACGAATTAAAATTATGTTGTTCATATGAAAGTATGTGGCATCACTGTAAAATGTCACTACCATCACATTTAAAAACCCGCAAGATTTAAAATTTCTAATAAAGTTCGAGTAACGCTTTGTACATCCAACGCTAATTGCCTACTTTGTATAGATAGAAATGGTTCCAAAATACCAATTAAATGGCTCACCGCCACCTTGTTCAGACGATATAATCTAACAAAATGCTGATTACTTAAATTTACAAAAGCATCATCGCGATGATGAAAGCTTCGAACAACTTGTGCTTGATTTTCATCATCCTCCAATGCAACTAATGCTGCTAAATGAGTTTGTTGGTTTAATGTAATAGAGGTTATCTTATGTTAATAAACAGGAATTTAATGCATAAATGTCAAATTTTTCCATACGAAACGGCTGTTCTCATGGGTTATACCCACTCGATGTATTTCATGAAAACAAATGTGTATACGATCGAGATTACACCGTTCAAAAATACCGAATATTAAATCTCATGTGAAAATACGTCACTTTCCTATACGAAAGTGTTTCGTGTAAACTCGAAAATAGCACCTCTGTCAAATTTAAATATTTGACTATATTAGCAGATACTTTGCTTGAAGGTTTTATTGTACATTTTCAATTTATTTCATTTATAAGTAATAAAATGATCTCTTGCAAGGCGTAGTTAATGGTTATAAATTATAATATTTTAGAACTAATTCCATCATGTTCAATTCCTTAACCATTTTATTAGTTTGAATAAAAAAACTAATGTAAATAAAAAAATGTTAGAAAATTAAAACAGTTAATTAAAAAAATTCAAAAATTTCTGTAAACTTTAAAGAGCTATAACTCTGAATTTATTAAAAATAATATACAACTTTATTAGGTCAATATTACTCAATTTGCTTGTAGTTTCTGGTATTCATTTTATGACTAGTTAATTTGGGACACTATGTATATAGAATAATGTTTGAATTTGATGAAAAAAGATTCACGGTCGAGAATGGGCTGAGGAAAGATGGTCTACCATTAAACAAAAAGATTTGTAAGCTGTGTTTATGAAGTAAGATTGGACACACTATCATGTTGATGATCCAGCCAGTGCACACGGCTATAATTACAATTGATTGACTTTAACTAATAAGTTTAGGATTAAAAAATTTGTTACAATGAACATGTTATTAATATGAATTAATTTTTCTCAAAATCTAAATCTTAGCTGTTGATGATAACCTGTTACAGGCTAATTTTTATTGTTTTTTTTTTCTGTTGCCTTCATGGATATAACCAGTAATAGTGAAATCAAAACTAAATCTAAATAGGTTCTTATTAAAAAAACAATTGGCGCCCTATTAGAGAGTTGCAGTAATAATGGGTAAGATATCATGTATTTTTTAGTGATCTACTGGTGTCAGAAAAATTAAAAATTTAAAGAAAAAGGAGGTTACAATACTATAATTAAACATAATATTCAACCCCATTCTGTATGCACATTGCTAGCTAACAATATCGTTATCAAGCAAGGTTGCTTAGCAATTTAGAAAAAAAAACGTAATAAATACAAAACATTGCATGCATACAGAATTGGGCTAAATGTCATGAGTTAGTCCAGGCCACCTTGAAACCAAATTAAAAAAAATATAAGAAGCATCTACTGCCGCGACTATACATTTATAGAAAAATATTTTTTTCATCTCCACCTAAAATGTAAACTGTAATATATTTGTTATAGTAATATATTTTTTATCAAGAGAATCAAAAATGTGTCCGCTTTTGTAAGTCTTTTGAGTTTGACAACTGCAAACGAGTCACAAAATGTCATTTTTGCTCTATATTTAAATGAAGACAAATTGGTGGCATGCAGTTGCATAATATCTCAGACATATCAGCAGCTGGTTATAGGCGATGTACTATTATTCATTAAAATATTTTGAAAAATATGAATTTTATAGGTGAATGGATTACTACAGAGTAGCCAAGATAAAAGAGGTCCCGTGTAAATACCTTAATTTTTTTTTTATTTAAAAGTAGTAAATAGAGAATATTACGAATAACAACATACTAAACATTCAATAGTTTACAGCAAGTGTTGAAAGTGTTTACCATTAACTTCGATACACATATCAGCACGTTTCAACATGTTTTGAAAAACTTTTGTCAATTCATTTAATGTGATTTCTGCAATCGTATTGCGAATGTTCATTTTCAACTCTTCAATTGTATGCGGATTGTTACAGTACAATTTAAATTACCCCACAAATAAAAATCGCAAGTAGACAGATCGGGCGATCTGAGAGGCCATAAACCTGCGGAAACTGTACGCTCTTCTAAAGCGTCATGGACGTATGCCATTGCAAACCGTGAAGTATGCGCCGTAGCACCATTATCCTCAAAATTTAACAATCATTTTCTGGACAACATTTTCAACAGGAGCAGCAGTATGTGGATATTTTGTGGTGAACCTTTTATTTTTAACGTTAGAAACGATTTACATCCGAAATAAGTTTCAACAATAAATACTCTTTGCTAGATTGAAAATGGCATTCTGCAGAACTTTTTGACAACCGCTATTAACATGTACAACACAACACTGAGCAATACACAGTTCAATATCACTTTCAGTACACGGGGCTTCCTTTATCTTGGCCCCAAGCGCTCAATATCACTTTCAGTACACGGGGCCTCTTTTATCTTGACCACACTGTACTTACAGATCATGTAAATATTTAAACCTATCTTCTATCTGTGGCAACGACATATGTATATAACAGTCTCTTTTCTTGAACTGAAATACTGAAAGAAGTACGGCATTGAATTAAACCCCTTTTATAAACTTGCATTGGAATGTCATTATCAACTATATCCATAATAACAATACGAAATAAAACATCAATCTGTCGAACTTTATATTTTTCATTTTATATTAATGTATTTCTTGTCAAGTCACAACGCAAATCACAAATTTAGGGTTAGGTACGCGTTAAACCCTCGATCTTCACAATTCAAATTTAACCAATACTTACGCGTTAATATTGCATTTAAATGAAAGGTGCAACGTGTTAGCCAGTACCACAGGGAGTTTATAAATGAATGGGATTATGTAATCACTTTAAATATGCCGCTTTTTTTAAATTGTCTACTATACTATTTGTTTTGACAGATCAACTTTGACATTTGTCAAGCAAACATATGAAAACATATGTAGTATAGTGGACAATTTTAAAAAGGCGGCATATTTAAAGTGATTGCATAATCCCATTCATTTATAAACTCCCTGTCTTTAACAAATGCTTTTTAAGTAATGTCGGTAAGATTGGCCATTTAAATTGTTTGATTATAAAGGATATATGCCCGTATTTATAAAACGTCATTAAATATATAATGATTTGTTAAAAATATAACGGAACGTTTAATCAAGTTTTAGTATACATAAATACTCATTAGCAATAACGTTCAATAAATTATTCATTAAATTTAACGCACTATTTTTGGTCCATTAAAGCGTAACGAATCATTAAATTGACACATCTGATGACTTGAAAATGTCTAATTATCCGTATTAATTCACAGTATAGACCGAGAGCTCGGAGCCAAAAAAACTATGAAAGTATAAACGTTAATTTTTTATTATATCATTTTAGTAGTGGTCCACATTAACATACTACGGTCATTCAAGCTCTTGTTGGTACAGGTGCCATTGGTGCGTCCTCAATCTTTTCGTGAATACCGAGGTTGTATAGTAAGTTTATAAATGCTGAAATTTTGCACACTGATTAAATATTATGTACAATAAAAAATTATAGTAGTCAATCAAGTGTATATAGGGACGGGAATTGGTCAGTCAGGCCCTAAGTATATATATTAGGTGTGTTCCATTTGCGCACTTTATGCACCCGGTGCATTTTTACATTTTTCAATATGGCGAGCAACAGCGTCTCACACTTGACAAACGCAAAGAAAATATTTGGCGTTTGTGGGACGTTCTCTATCTTGAAAAACACATAAAAAATGTAAAAAGCGTTTGACAAATAAATTCAAAAATCAATGAATTAGTGCCACCAAGTGCGACTATTTTGTCAAATGGAAAATCTCTATATACTACTTACAAATGTGGAACTAAATTGTAAGTGTCAGTTTTGACATTCACATAATTTTTTATACATACCTGGGGCTCGACTGATCATTTTCTATCTTTACATATGTATACCTGACTGACTACTATAATTCTTTATTATATCTGTCGGAGCGGAGTCGTCAACATATTGTAAATAAAAGGGGATTATCCCATTTTATCTGCTGAACGGAGTCAAGGGAAACAAGCTTGGGCTCAAAAGAAAAAGGCGGCTGTGAGTTGGGAGTGCTGTCAGTGTAATTAATATCAATCGAGCTTTCAAGCAGTGTGTTCGCTTGGAACCGTTTACGAATCCCTCGATCGACAACATAGTGAATAGTCAGTTGAGATATTATTTTGTAAAACATAGTTGATAATAAACATGTGTGAGCCATTGTTGTCATCAGAAGTGGAATACGAGCAGACCGTGAATGAAGAGGAACAGTTGGGTAGTGAAAATCAATGGCGTCTGTTGCTAGAACAGCAAAATAAAAACATGATGGAAGTGATAAGAAATATTAGAAATCCGGCAGGAAATATTACTATTACATTTCCACAATTTAATCCCGACAGATGAGATAGATGCACGTGCCTGGTGTGCAACTGCCAATGTGTGCATGCTGGAAAATCCACTAACCGGCAGTTTACTCATAATATCATTGAGCCGAGCCTTGTTGGGTACAGCGTCCGCATGGTTTTCGCAAGTAGCGTATGAAGGTATGACATGGTTGCAATTTAAAGAAATTTTCCTTGCACGTTATGACAGTTCTGAAACAAACGCAGTTATGTTGATACGATTAAATGCCTGAAAACCAAATGAAAACGAATCTTACGTGGCGTATGCGGGACGCCTGATCAGGTCACTATTAAATTGTTGGCAGAGTAAAACTATTGAGCAGATTGCCGTGTCAACCGTATTGGCACATATGTCACAGCTACACGCACGGTTGCAACGTCTTGCTTTCACGTCAGAGGTTACGAGTCGAATGGCATTGCAACAGGAGCTTGGATCATATTCCCATTTAAAAAGAAAAAGTATTGCCCTTCAAGATAGCGGAACTGACAACAAGCAATTAAAACTAACATCCAATGTTAAGTGTGATTACTGCGGCAAGCTAGGCCATAAGTCATTTGAATGCCGGTCCCGTAAAAACAGGGACAGAATCTTTATACCTGCTACTCAATCAACACAGAAGAATATTATACTATCCAAGAAAAGTGTGGTCTGTTTTAAATGCGGAAAAGCGGGTCATTTTGCATCAAGGTGTAGCTACGGTTCCAGAGAAGCGGGCGGCACTGCAAATGGTGTGCCCGCAACTGTAACAAGAAGGATTGACATGTGCGTTGTAAAGCCCCCGTCTGGGCAATTAAAACATAATAGAGAGGCTGGTGTTATTCAGCCAAGTTGCTCACCTTTTCCAAGCCCAATAACTTTGGTCAAAAAGAAGGACGGTAGCGATCGAATGTGTGTAAGTACCCTTTGCCTCTTATATCGGACCAAATTGCTAGGTTACATGGTGCAATTTTTTTTACAATTTTAGACATGGTTAGTGGATTTCACCGGATACCCGTACATCCAAACTCTGTTGATTTAACTGCTTTTGTGACTCCCGACGGACAGTATGAATATCTAACTATGCCATTTGGACTCCGTAATGCACCCTCTGTTTTTCAACGTGTTATTATGAAAGCACTTGGTAACATTGCTTTTACTTATGTTATTGTGTACATGGATGGTGTTATGATCATAGCTAGTACTATTGATGAAGCACTCGAAAGGTTACGTGTTGTGCTCAATACTTCAACGGAGGCTGGATTTTCTTTTAATATAGCAAAATGTTCATTTTTGAAACGCCGTGTTGAGTATTTAGGATACGAAGTAAGCGCAGGTGAAATTGGACCAAATCCTCGAAAAATAGAAACTTTTACTGCGTTACCACCACCCGCTTCGGTAACACAGTTACGACAGTTTATAGGACTTGTATCTTATTTTCGCCAATTTGTTCCAAAATTCTCTCAAGTTATGAGTCCACTTTTTAGATTAATATCTGTAGTCAAAGGCAATATTGACTGGAAACCTCGTTATGAAGAAATTCGTCAAAAAATAATTTTTACCCTCACTAACAAACCGGTTTTGATGATTTTTGATCCCTCTTATCTAATTGAATTGCATACCAACGCAAGTGCTGATGGATTATTAAACCCTTTATCAAAATAGAGCAGAAAAGAATTGATGCTGCCGAAATTACTGATGATTGGCTTTTGGCGGAGCAATTTCGTGACGATGAAATAGCCGGTATAGTGATAAAAATTAAAAATAATGAGCTAGCTGATGATATTTTAAAAACTTATGAGCTTCGTTCTGGTATATTGTATATAAAATCCAACGTAATGGACGAACCCGTTGTCTAGCTATAGATCCTCGAGCATTTAGGTGGTCAATAATAAATCATGTACACGAATCTATTGTTCATCTTGGATGGGAAAAGACTTTAGACAAAGTGTACGATCACTATTGGTTTGAAAATTTGAGTAAATACGTACGAAAGTTTGTAGATAATTGTCTTACATGTCGCGTATCAAAGTCAAATTCTGGTAAAGTTCAATCTGAACTTCATCCTATTCCAAAAATAGCTATACCTTGGCACACTATTTATATTGATGCATCTGGAAAATTAAGTGGTAAACAAGATGTTAAAGAATATGTAATTGTTCTTATAGATGCTTTCACTAAATATGTTTTGTTGCATCATTCATTACGTATTGATACTGAAAATAGTTTAACTGCTGTAAAAAATGCTATATCGTTGTTTGGCGCACCTAATCGTATAATTGCAGATCAAGGACGCTGTTTTGCGAGTAAAGAATTTAAAAATTTCTGTACCGAACATAATATTAAGCTTCATCTTATTGCAATAGGCGCTAGCAGAGCAAATGGTCAGGTAGAACGTGTAATGAGTACGCTTAAAGCTATGCTGACTGCCGTAAAGTTAAATGGTGACCGTTCGTGGCAGAACTCTTTGGGTGAGGTTCAATTAGCAATGAACTGCAGAACAAACCGAGTTACTAAAGCAAGTCCTTTAGAACTTTTAATGGGTAAAGTAGCAAGGCCATTGACTTTATTTAGTCACGATAGTCAAAAACCTGTTTTAATAAACTTATCTGAATTGAGAGAGCAAGCAGCATGCAATATTAGTCATAATGCTGAATATGATTTGATAAGAATAAGGCTCAAATTAAAAGATTTGTTGCTGGTGAACATGTTTTAATTAAGAATGAAGAAAGAAATCAAACTAAACTAGATCCAAAGTATAAAAGTCCATTTAAAATTATCGAAGTTTTAGATGGTGATCGCTATTTATTAAAAGCTTTAAACAATAATCGAACTTATAAATATCCCCATGAGCGCCTTAGAAAAATGCCCGAATGTTGTGCAAATATTGAAAATGTAGATGATCTTGAGAGTGACCCAGGTGAGGGCACGTCTTGTACTGTATACTGAACTGATAGTATAAGAAGCAACACGACGTTATGCTTCAATTGTTGTATGCGATTTGTAATTGACAGGTTTAGATTGTATCTTGCAGTACGCTAATACAATATAATAAATTTTTGGGTCTCTTGCAGCAAGCTGAGACAAATGTGGTGTAACACAATACATACTGGGTATCTTGCAGTAAGCTGATACACTGTTACATAATGTTTAGTATCTTGCAGTAAGCTGATACACTGTTACATGAAGTTTAGTATCTTGCAGTAAGCTGATACGCTGTTACATAATGTTTAGTATCTTGCAGTAAGCTGATTGTTACATAAAGTTTAGTATCTTGCAGTAAACTGATACACTGTTACATAATGTTTAGTATCTTGCACTAAGCTGATACACTGTTACATGAAGTTTAGTATCTTGCAATAAGCTGATACACTGTTACATAAAGTTTAGTCTTTTGCAGCAAGCTGAGACTGGTGAAGTGTGAAAAAGTGTTATGCGTACAAGGAGCTTTAAGCTCAAATGCAATCAGTCCAGTGTTTACAAAGTTTGATTAACTCATTATTTTATTTAAGATTTACTCAACTAAAGTGTTATGACGTATTGAGTTCGAAAAATTTAACTAAGGCTATTATGCTCAAGAAAATAAATGTGTTTGATTTGTTTCTTAAATTGTTTTATATTTAAGGTTAACACACGAGAACGTGTGACATGTCAAGATGGTCGTGTCGGAGCGGAGTCGTCAGCATATTGTAAATAAAAGGGGATTATCCCATTTTATCTGCTGAACGGAGTCAAGGGAAACAAGCTTGGGCTCGAAAGAAAAAGGCGGCTGTGAGTTAGGAGTGCTGTCAGTGTAATTAATATCAATCGAGCTTTCAAGCAGTGTGTTCGTTTGGAACCGTTTACGAATCCTTCGATCGACAACATAGTGAATAATCAGTTGAGATATTATTTTGTAAAACATAGTTGATAATATACATGTGTGAGCCATCCTTGTCATATCTAATATTTAATCAACGTACAATGTTTTAGCCTATATAAGCTTATTTTACTACCCCGATGTTCAGAATATCACAATATACATATAGTAACCAAGTAACGCGCACAACAAATTTGCGTATAAATAATTTATACGTCAGTTTATAAGTCATTATTGACGTTTCAATAGGTTATGTAAACTGTAACAAGGGCAAAACTAATGCTATACCAGGTTTATACATTTAGATAAATTTATTCCTGGTTTAAGTTATCTGACAATTGTAAAAGCGGCCCTAAGTAACAAATTTGACGGTGATAGAAACGTCAATCATTATGAAAAAATAATTATTTCAGTGCAGAAAAAAAAAAAAACAAAAAAATGCTATTTTTTGCCCCCTATGGAAAAAAAATTTAAAATCCTACTAAACATGTTTTTTTTTTATGCTAGAAAAGTAATTTTTGAGGTAATTTGGATATTTGTAATGGAGGGCATTTTACCTATGTTAACCGGAGAAGGGAACTTGTAGTAATCAAGTATTGCTGACGTTTTACTATCATAGTTAAATTTTGTATATACAAGGGTTTTTGCGGTAAAACAATACAAAAATTAACAAAAATCGAAAAGCATTATCAAACATAGGCCATTCACGTAGAGCATTTAGATTTATATTTGTAAACTTTATGTGCATCTGTAATGGAAGGGATTTTTTATATGCAAAATAAACTGAATTTTTTTTTTTAGCGTAATTACCATTTAAAATAAGTTTTAACATTGTTTACATTATATGCATTATGTTTATGATGATAACGTTGGCGTGCAAAAGATCAAAATAAGATTTAAATTTTAGAATAACAATTTTTGTTCTTTTGCACGTTACTTGTTTTATTTGCAAAACAATTATTTTGAAATTTTTACAGAACTTCAACGTTATTACCATATACGTAATGCATATAACGTATACAATGTTATAACTTATTTTAGTTGATAATTACACTGGAGGAATTAATTCAGTATGCTGCGCATATCATATAAAACATCACTTTCATTGCAGATGGCACGCGTAGAAAGTCTATAAATAAATATCTAATTACACCATGTAAATGACTTTTATTTTGTGCTAATTATTGTTGCTGGTTTTTGTACTATTGCTCATAAAAAAGTTGTGCAGGTTTACATTATTTAGGAATTTTTAAGTGTTTTTTACTATACTGCAAAAGCATTAAAAATACGAAAAAAGGCGCTTAAAAAAGCACAAAAATGTTACAAAAAAGGCACGAAACATGTAAAAAAGCGTTAAAAAAGCATGAAACAATTGAAAAAAAAAAAGAAAACTAAAAAAATCCAAAACTATGAAATATTTTAATAAAGGTTTAAAACATTTATAATTACAAAAGTTTGAGTGATGATATTTTCTACACACATTTCAAATAATATTAAAAAAAACATTTAAATAACTAAAACAAAAAAGACTTCTTTCAACATGCACACTTGTTATTGGTGTATTTTGTTTATTATTTGACTAAAATACTCTGAACAATGATAGTTTAATTCTTTCTAAATGTATTGTTAAAAAAATTAATTGTAGAAATAGGAATGACGCCAAAGTAGCTGTTTTCACTACAATACTGGAAATCAACGTAGCGGTCGATATACTCTCAATGTAGATAAACCTCCATTTTTCAAAAAAAAACATCTACGGATTTTGATTTCACTATTTGCCCAATACAGCCTTTACTACTTACTACTTTTACTTTTAAAATTGCATAATATTTAAAATCTCTAGTTATACTTAGACGTTGATTTAACGTATTTTCCTGTTTTTCTAACAATTTTATGGCATGATTCACAAAATCGTAATTAGCTTTTAAGAATGCTGAACTGTTTTGAAGTTTTTTATTTTTTAAAACTGCTTTGCAGATTTTTACTGGTTTACTTGCAGGATCTGAAAATTGTCTTACAACGCTTTACATTTTTTTTTTAAATTGAGAGAATCTCTGACCTACCGACTATTTTAAAAAATTATAAAATACAGTTATTTGACTTGCTTGAAGAAGTTGCACTAAAATACGCTATGAGCTCAGTCAGGATTTTACAGAATTATATCGAACTTGTCTAAATAATATTATAAATAATATTCAAGATCTCGATACGTAAATATCGCTTTACGTTTTTTAAAGAATAAAATAATTTACGTTTTTTTTTTTATGTACATTTCTATCCACTAAATTTCACAAAAGAACTGAATTATAAAAAAATGCACCAAATCTAAGGAAAAAGCTTAAAAATAAGCACAAAATCTTAAAATAAACACCAAACTAAAACAAATAATAATAAAAAAGCAAAAAAAGCGTAAAAACTTTGTGTAAATGATTAAATTCTTGACAATTCGTGCAAATTATATTAGTTAATTTATTAACTATTAAAACAAATAAGGCAACTTAATTAATTTGTTTATATTAACTACAACTACATAGTATTGATAAGTATAAAATGCAACGACTTGCTTAAGGCGCGTCGTTTATATATTAATAATGTGTACAATCAGCAGATTGTACACGTGCAGCTGTGTTGACAGAATCAGGATTGCTGGAAGCTGCCCTTGAGTCATCATATTACTTCTCCATCCTTAAGATTGAAACTCCGGAGAGATCAAAAGATTGAATCATCTGGGTTTGTCCTAGTTTGGGTTGACCCAGTTGATTCGATGATGGGTTTTTTATTGATGCAGCTCATTTTTTCCAAATAGTATTTAACTAAAACTATACAACTTATGATTATTATTAAATATAAGAGAATGATGTTTGACAAGTGCCAATTTCCTATATTTTCGGGTTCTTGTTGTAGCTGGATGGGTTGAAGATTATTGCGTATCTTTGATAGCTTTATCGGTCTCAGCTGTAACTCCGGTAAATCTACTTCTTGGGACGGCTCTCTTGTTAGATAGAAGTCTTCTAATACCAGTGGTTGGCCAATGGTTGAATCGTTAAAAATTAACAGTTGGTCTTCAATAAAATATTGACAATTAGGGTTGTAGCTGAACAAGAAAATACCAGTAATTTCTCGAGTATCCCATGCTTCTTTACATCTGGATTTCACCAATGTTAATTTTGGGAATGCTCCTAAGTATTGATTTATTTCAGGAATATACTCTAACATTTTTTGTTTCATTAATTTTGTGTGGAGGCAACTTTGGAAGTCATTTTTCTTTATAATGTTACGCTCACAAGTAACATTTTGAAATGTCTTCTTTTGTCGTGTGCACAAATATTGGTCAGTCAAGTAATCGCAAGCATCAGACAGCGGTACCATATCAAACTCAGACTCAAGAACATATTTATTGTCAGGTATAATTATCTGATAGTCCTTAGCAGGTATTGGTAAGAAGTAATACAGTTCATATTTAGTATTTTCAAATAACGGTATTGTTAAAGTGTACAAGATCTCAGTATTCTTTATAATACAAGAAGGTTTAATTAGGTTTTTAAAATTTTGAATTTGTTGTAATGAAACTTCAAAAGGTAGTCTTGTTTTATAATAAGATGATATCTTACGTAATTCAAATAATAATTCTGTATCAGTGATTATGCTAGGGTGTAGAATTTTAAGTTGACAAAATGTTAAGGAATTTTCAACGTCTTGTACAATATTCAAGATAGTATTTAAAAAGTGAATAACTTGATTTAAAATATCTTTAGCAAATGGAATGTCTAAAAAATCGGGTTTGGATTTAAGTCTTGCACCTAATTGGTTTATCCTCGATAGAAGTAACAACTCGTTATGCTTTATGTTGATTATAGTCTCGTTAAATTGCTTAATGATTTCATTATTTATAGAGTACTGACCGTTCAACTGTGTAGCCAAATCATGCTGATTCTGCTTAATAATTTTTAAGGAAGTTTCTATTTTGTCGCCATCACTTGAGTCTAGATTACCCGTTATTTGTTTGATAATCGATCCGATACCATCAACAAGTCCTCGTTTATTACGTGTTTGTTCATGGAACCGATTCAATTTTTCGTCAATAAGATTTCTTGTATAATTAAGGATTTTATAGTAGTTATGTAATTCTTTTGAAAATGTGGTATCATTATCTGTTATGTTCTTAATAGTCTCCAAAGTGTTTAGGACATTTTTGTATTCGGAAATTAGATGAGAGAGTTCGAAAAAATGTACAAAAGTATGGGACGCCATTTCAAGCTTTGCACTTCCTAATTTTATGGGAAGTATGCCAGGATTTGTTGTTATATTTCGTTGTGCAATGGCTGTGGTGGTGCACCACATGATGAAGATGTACCTGCAAACATGGTATTATCGGTTTTAGATGTGTTCCAGTAAATATTTATATTTATAGTAGAGTTTTTGAAAATAAAATTTAACATATTTTTAACTCTATCATAGTCTAAACAATCTAGGCCGCATCCCAGTTTAGGTACAGCCAGGTTAGTTATGCTATTTATTAAGCAAAATTCTTTTAGAGTAGTTAAAGTTTTAAATACATTTTTATACGTGGGTTTTTGGAAATATTTATTTTTTGTTATTAGATATATTATGAAACGGTTATCATCCTTTAGATAGCAAAGTGAAGTTAATTTTGGGTTTTGTGTTTTTAACAATTTTACTTGTCCAAATTTGGTTTTAAATTTTAAGGTAATTCCCGCGCTCATTTCTAAGTCAGCACTTACACAGTGTGCCAATGAAACGTTGTTAGGTGCTAAAAATAGATCGCCTTTTATTTCAACAATTTTTTCATTGGGCACTATTTCTTGTGCCTTTTCTTGTTCCAAAAAGTTTATAAAATCTTTTTCTTTATTGCTTTTTAGTTCTAATTTTGTTGGACGTTTTATATTGTCCATGTGTAATTTGTGGAATTTTCGACCAGTCTTGGATTTATTTATTTCTGGAACTATTGTTTTCCGAAGCGGATTAGTTTTTATAATTTGCTCCTTTTTAAAGCGATTTCTCTTTTTTGATCTAAAATTATTTTTAACAAATACCTCATTCGGCAACTCGGGTATGTCTTCTCTGGTTTTGTTAAAATTAGAAATGATTTGACATTTATTATCAACTAATCTATTATTTATTAATTTATATAATACTTGTAACTTTTCTTTATGGGAATTATTTAAAATTTGAGGTTCCAAATTTATATCTGTAATTTCGTGCATGTCGAAATTCAATATATTAAAAGGTGTTAATTTTGTAGTAGAGTGGATTGAGTTATTATAGGCTATTATAGCGTATAGTATCTTTAATTCAATTGGGTCATTTTTAAAATCATTTCTATTGTTTAATAGGTTCAGATGTTCGAGCAACGTTGAGTGGAATCTTTCGATCAGCCCATTACTAGCTGGATGATGTGGACTACAGAAATGTAGGTCTATTTTATGTAATTTTAAAAGATCGGCTATTAGTCCATTGTCAAACTCTGATCCATTATCTGCTATAATAAGACATGGAGTTGAGTGATGAGAAAAGTAGCTCAGTAATTTTTTCATAATTTCGATAGCTTGCATATTGTCTAGTAGATATGCTTGTGCATACTTACTGAAGGCATCTATTATTGTTAAAAATTTATTCTGCTCATATTTTAAAACGTCAATGTGAACAACTTCAAAAGGTTTCGTGGGAGTTGGCGTGATGTTATATTTTAGCTTTAATGGTTTTCTATCGTATTTTACAAGTTTACAAACATCACAATTGTTGATAATATTTTGAATGTCTTTTAGCATATTTGGCCAATAGTATGTAGCACTTAATTTGTGGTATGTCTCAGTTATTCCTCTATGGTTACATTTTCCATTATGATAATTGTCAATTAGATCACGTTGGTCATCTAACACTTCAATGTCATCTAGAATTTTTGAACATTTTTTTGAAACGTATTTTGGTATCAAAGTGTTCTTGTAAAATTGAATTACATTGTTCATATAGTTCGTTTGTTTGAAAGATGCAAGAATATAATATGTTTGGTACAACAAATTGTTTTATAAATTTAATAAAATCTTCTTCTGAGTTACTTTCTGAAATTTGAATAATAAAACGTTGTTTAGTGTTGTTAAATAATTTCGAAAGAATTGGTTCAAGAGGGTTAGTTTTGACCGAAAGGAATTGAATTTGGTTTTTTCCAAAATTTACAGGATCTTCACAAATTTTGATTGCACATACAGGATTTTCCAAACTTGTATGTATTGTATTATCATCTTCTTCATCTAAATTTTGATCGTCGGCACCAGGAGGTTCCACAGCTATTGAATTTGTTTCATCTGGATTATTAATAGTGTTTATGGACATATGTTCAACAGATTTGATTGATTCTGTAATATTCAAATTTGGAGGTCGAGATAATGCATCGGCATTGCTGTTTAGTTTTGGGATGACGAAATTATTTTCAGAAATAACTTTAAATGGTTTAGATAAGTTGACAGTGACATATTCGCTACTGGGATTTATAATAGAAGCAAAAGCAAAATTATTTTCGATCTTAATTAAGCTTTCTGGAATTTCCATTTCATTAATATTTTGTGCAGGTAGTATAGCAATTCCATTGTCTATGTTTGAAACTTTTATTTTTATTTTGTGTTCAGATTTTGGTGAAATTACAATGCAGTTATTATAATCAGACAAATTTTTGAATTCGATTTTAATTTTTGTATGTGGTAATATCATTTCATTTGTATTTAAATTTAAAGTCGCATTTAATAATTTATGGTTATCGATTCCTAATGGGCAATCAAAATGGTTATGAAATTTAAAAATATGAAATTTAAATAGAAATTCTTTTAATTTGAAAATGGATGGGCATGGTATTGATATGCTATATTTCTCTTGTGTTGAACCATGCGCTGTTGAAATAATATAAGGGTCATGTTTAACATGTTTAGGAAAATATTTAATAACTGGTTGGGGGTTCATAAAAGATTTTGTCGACCCCGTGTCGATTAAACATTTAAGGTTAAAATTCTGAAAAGGAATAATTATAAATGGTAACTGCGATTTATTATTGTCAATGTTCAATAATTCAATTGTTCTTCTTCCGAGGCTAGATTTTCTAAAAAAATATTCCTCAGTTGTGCTATCGTCAGGTAATTGTTCCTGAAGAGGGTACAGATCTATGTTTCTGTTAGAAGTGTCATTTTTGTCGATATCTTGCTCGACATTAAATAACTCTTCGCTTGTCCAGTTAGGACGAGGTTTGTATTCTGGTTTTCTCATATTTTGTGGAAAAGCATTTCTTGTTGTCATGCTCATTGGTATTTGTTTTGGAGGTAAATAATTTTTGTTCGGTTTAAAAACGTTCGGTGATGGTTGTGTTGAAACAGCTGCATTAAATCTCATTTGATTTGCAGGTTTCTGTTGCATAAAATTATTTTTGTTTGTAAAAGGAACATTTTTATATTTATTTATATTAGGTTGAACGATCTTGACGTCATTAATATTAAAATCATTCGTGAGCATGTAAAGTGCGTTGTCTAGCGTTTTTGGATCTCTTGTGCTTAAATAGTCGCCAAGAGGATTGTTTAAATTTTTTAATAATACTCTTAATGCAAGTTTTTTTGCAAAATCAATTAAATGTTCAACACCTTGAACTAAATTTGTATTAATATAACTAATTTGTAAATTTAGGTTAGTTTGTATTTTATTATAAAATTCAAGCGGTTTTAAGTTATTCTGCTTCATCGAGCATAATTCAATTGTAAGTGTTTGCAAGTCGCGTTTATCCGCGTATGTCGCTATTAACCCGTCCTTCAGATCTTTCCAAGAAGATATATTACACGATGACAGCCTATCTGCTGCATCGCCTTTTATTTTATTTTTTATAGATTTTAACATAAGGACGTTTTGAAAATCGGCAACATTATTACCGTTATAAAAATGAGTAAGTAATTGTTCACTACTAGTTATAAATTCGGTTAACATGTTCGGATTCCCGTGGAATTCCGGAACAATGTTGAGGTATTCCATTTTTAAAACCGGCAAGGCCATAATTTCGGTTGTGTTTAAATCACTATTGTCGGAATTATTAGATAAATCTGTATTTAATTGAGTATTGTCGAGATTATTAGATAAATCAATGTTTAATTGATTATTATCAGAATTATCAGATAAATCTGAATCAGGGTTACCTGGGTCTGAGTTTCTAATGGGGGATCTCGATCTATCTCTACTTGACATTTATGACTCACCAATACTTTTGCATTTGCATCGTACGATGATCCAGGGTCTGCCGGTGAGGTCGCTCGTCTGAATGTCCGTCAGGGTATCCGCGGAGTCGCTCGATTGAATTTTATAGGAGGTCCAAGGTCTCTGCCACGGAAGTCGCTCGCTTTCTTAATCCAATCGGGGGTCCAGGGAAGTCACTGAAGTCGATTCTTATAAGGTCCAGGGTCTGCCACGGAAGTTCTTCGTTTGATGGGAGTTGTATTGTTGCACTTTTTATTTTATTTTTAAATATTATATTGTGGTCACCAATATAAAGTATTAAAATACACCAAAACTTTTTTAATCGATTTGTTATTGGTAATCCTACCGATTCTGCGCCAATTATATTTGTTAATTTATTAACTATTAAAACAAATAAGGCAACTTAATTAATTTGTTTATATTAACTACAACTACATAGTATTGATAAGTATAAAATGCAACGACTTGCTTAAGGCGCGTCGTTTATATATTAATAATGTGTACAATCAGCAGATTGTACACGTGCAGCTGTGTTGACAGAATCAGGATTGCTGGAAGCTGCCCTTGAGTCATCATATTACTTGCATATATTAAGACATATTTTTGGTGTTTTAAATATTTAGCGTAAGCATAATAGCTAGGAATCCGCTCTCTAGTGATAATAAACTCTAGTTCATTTGCAAATTAATGTTTTAATTAAAAATGCAGTAATAAAATCTATTAAAAAAACTGTTAATTAAATTATATTATATCCAATTTCTGCAAAATGACGTTCGGGGGCATTTCTTGCTACTTCTCCTGCTTGAGGAATTTCTCTTTCAGTAATTAGCTATTGCAACACTTGTTCTTCCACTCCATCCGGAATTGGTGGTTCTTCTTCATTATTCCAATTTGCAATATTATGCAAAACAGCAATAGCGACAATTGCATGAAGAAACGTTTCTAGCGTAAGTATACTGCCATAGGCTAATACAGGAAATCTTATTTTTCCAACAACAATAGTTCGTTCTACAACTCCCCGAGTGCGTATATGTGACTAATTATATAATTGTTCTGCCGCTGTAACAGGGTTTAATAATGGAGTCAATAAATACGATCTAAGGTGATATCCCGAGTCGCCTAAAAACATAATAATTCTATGAACAATATTTGCCTAATTTACTCTCACCTAAAAGTAAACTGTTTCCATACTGCCCATTCTGCAAACACCTATTTCGATTGCTGTTAATTAAAATTGTAGAATCATATACTGACCCGGGCCATCGAGTCACTAAATCAATAATTTGCATCTTAGAGTTGCACATGACTTGTGCATTAATAGACAAATATTACTTCTTGTTCCTAATTATTTCAGCAGGAAAATTCTTTTAGATTATATACAAAATAATCGTCATATATTATAAATTATGAGTAGATACCTACCGGGTGATTGTACTCCAAGATATGTATCATACACCACTTCTATAACTCTAGGAAATGAAGCAATATTAAACAAATCATTTTGTGATTGCATTAGTGTAGGGGACACTTAAAAGGTGTTTGTCTGTTGCATAAAATTGCAGTGTTAATAACAACTGGTCAATAGGAGGCAATTATTTCTGTAAAAATGACAATTTTAGCAAATTTAATTTTAATTTAACCAAGTCATTAGTGCACCTACTCTAATTATCGTAAGGAAACTCTACTTTACTCTCAATTTTTTTAAGTAAGTAGAAAACTGTTTCTTTTGCATCCCAATTATCAAAATGATGTGATCGGACATAAATTTATCTTGGAAATCTATGATTGATAATTTCAAGGATTTCAAGATGATCATCAAACGCATCTAAAAATCTATCTATTTGTAACTTGAAGTAGTGTGTAGTACACACAGTTTTAAGATTCTTTATAAAAATTACAAAGTCGATTTAATTTTGCAAAGCAAATTTTAGGTTATTCTGCACCTATGCGTAAACCGATTTTAGGGTTCGGCTAACAATAAGTTTCACTTAGGGCCGGAATTACAATAGTGGTTTAACTCTCTAGTTAGGCTAATCACCAGTTTACTTAATTTGGTTTGTATTACATAAGTGGTTTAATACTAACTGTAGGTTAAAATATCTCGATAGTTAACTAGCGGAATCGGGCTATTAACGGCTTAACTAGCAGTTTATATAACCTCAAATTATGTGAGTTATGACAGTTGTTATTTATAAGAATAGTATTTTGTAAAACAAGAGTGGATAGTATGCCCATATCGAACGAAGACGAATTTGGAGCACGACGCTGCAGGCGGAGTGCTCCAAACGTCTAAGTGCGATATGGGCATTCCACTCGAGTTGTACAGGTTACTTTTTCTACGACTGATAAAAATCTAAAAATTATTTTAAAACTTTTCAATTTCAATTTTAACATTATTTTATATTGAAATAAATTCAGGTTATGTTTGACATCTGACGTTTCGCATAATTATCAAATTCAGAACTATTTATAATGCTTAAATTATGTTGTTAAAATATTTAATTAAAAATGTTTTTAACTTTATTGTATAATAACAGTTAATAAATAAGGCGTTCTTAATCTATTTTTGACATTTTACAAATTAAAAAACCATTTGTATTTAGCGACGTAATCAAATAAACAATAAGCGTTTTGCCGTGAGATACCCGAACATACCAGCGATCAACTAGCGGTTATATTTCCATCTCTCTCTATTCTCGGTTGTTCGCTGAAACTCACGAAAACGTATCGGTTATAAACTGTTGTGGTAGGATCTGTCAAAACGGTAAATTTTACATATTTTAACCTAAAAGTTTTTGTTACAAATTATAGTAAGTATAACCTTTTGTTATTTTAATAATTTCTTTAAAATAATGACATAAGTTTTATATATGATAATGGATTCATTTTTTTTTTAAGATTATTATGACTTGGACTTAAGGTGTTCATATCTTAAATATAGTCTAATTAGTTTATTGAATGAGCCATACCATTGCCACTTTATACCAGAGCCGGAGAAGTGGATTAACACTTATAATGAAATAGTGTTTTTTCAATTATATAGATTAAAAAAAGAAACATTTTTAAATCTATTAAAATGGTAATTCAAAACGATAAATTTAATTTAATCTAAAAAGATCATAGAAGTGGGAATAAACCTGTAACTGCAGAAAAATCATTACTTATTTTTTTTATTTTTTAAAGTAAAGCAATTCTTAAAAATATTAATATAATAAATAACCTAATCAGAGTCTGAAGAATTATTCTCCCTTGGCCGCTTCCTCGCTCGCCTGTTCATTGCTGATTCAAAAATATTCAACATTCTCTCTCTCTGCTCCGTTTGAATCTTCATTTGATTTTGTAAAAAAAAGAAAAATGTTGGACTCTTTCTTCCTTTTCTTCCTTCAAGTGCTCCAACACTATACTCATATTAGAGCTCGGCCTCGCAGACTTCTTTGATTTAAACCTATAAATAAAAATTGTTTTGTTTTAAATGTGTATAAATAGATTCAATGTCTATAAACTATTAGTATGTTATATATAATATTATTAGACAAACCTGTTTTTTATAGATTCCTGTTCACTCACTTCTGAACTCATTGGCGAACAGCTTCTAGAATGAGATGGTGAATCTAACATTCTCTCATCGGTTGTAGAAGTGCCAGGAATGGAATCTTCCAAATACGGTGGATTGATTTTATCTTTTTTTGATAAAATATCATGCATTTTGTCAAAGTAAGGCGGTGGCTCTTTATGGCTTTCGCCAGTTGTTTTCATATGCGTTATATGACTTATATAACTTTTTTGTAGGTTGGCAAATTTTTGCCTGCATTTTTCTGCCATGTTTTTTTTATCCATTTTATATCCCGCTTCAATCATTTCTTCTGAAATTTTCTGCCATAAATTATGTTTGATTGTTTTTTTGTCATCAAACTTGTTTGTGTATTTTATTCTAAGTTCCAAAAAAAATAAAGTGGCCTCGTGGTCCCTAGCGTCCTGCTTTCTTTTATTTGCCCATATAAAACTTTCTTGCAGTGGTTCTTCCTCAGTAATAATAAAATTGTTTGTAATATATTCTTCTGCTGCATTTTGGTCTGTAAGTGATGTATAAAGTTAATAAAAAATACTTATTTTTGTTGATTGATGTTTATTAATAATTATATGAGGGGTTCAGAGATCAAAATAATAGATTAAAATTAATAAAAATAAATGTAATATACTACTTACTATTTAATATAATATTTGCAGTAGAGAGGTTCACTCTAATTGAAACATCTACTCCTTTATAATTTAGAGTAATCTCCACCATGTCCACCTCTTCTTCACACATGTTTAATAACTAATTAGAAGCACAGATCTTTAATGGTTAGAAGGTATACGATTTTAAGGTTATAAGTTGTTTGTTATTTGACGTTCATTTGACATACCGAACAAAACATACCGCTAGCTAAACTGCTTTCAACTCGGTTTTAAATCCACCTCGCTAGTTGGTACATTCGGAGTCAAAAGTAAATAACCGGTATCTCGCGACAACGCAACGGTTTAAAACCATTTCATACCACAACGTCAACGGTATCTCACGGCAAAACGCTTATTGTGTTTGTATTTTTTGTTTTTATGGTTGGTACGGCATATCATATCCACACTAGAGTGAATATATGCTGCATATCCATTCAGTTAGGCGTGAATAAAAGTGACAATATATAGAAGGGAGTAGAAAAATGTGTTTATTATATTACAGTAATAATAAAATATGTGAAATTGTTTTAGTGCATATTCTCAATAGTGTAGACTAAATTTTAATTAATTAGTGTACTTAGATGATGAAGACTATTTACAATTGATAGATATTGCATTGAAACCCAGGCGTCCTAAAGAATTTCGACAACGAATTGATCATTTTGTTAAGTGGGACGAAGAAGAGACAACTCTTCAGATTAAGCAAGAACGTGGTACAGCATTTGATAAATCTTATACAAGATAAAATACACCCTACTAATAGGTTTTTACTTAATTAAATTATATTATTATTTATACAACACGATTTACTTACTTGGTTATTAGTAATAATCGTAATGTAATCATATCACCGATAGAAATGCTTCTTGTAACACTTCGGTTTTATGTATCAGGAAATTTTTTGCAATCAGTGAGTGATTTCAGTGGTCTTCATAAAGCCACAGTAGGCAACATTATAAAAAAAGTAAGTGAAGCAATAGCTTCTTTTTGTCCACAATTTATTTACATGCCACAAAATGAAGAAATACAGATAGAGTATCAGGACTTTTATATAATTGTCGATTTCCAAAATGCTATGGTGCATTAGACTGCACACATATTAAGATTTAGTCGCTTGATGGAGTAGATCCTGAAACGTACAGGAATAGGAAAGGGTATTTTTCGATAAACACTCAAGCTGTATGCGATTCGAAGCTAAAAATAAGAAATATTGTGGCAAGATGGCAAGGATCAGCACACGATTTGCATATATTTAATAGCTCAAACCTGAGAGCTTAATTTGAGCACGGAGAGTATGGAAATAAAGTAATTGTTAGTGATAGTGGTTATGGAATAAAACCATATCTTATAATCCCACTGGCTAATCCACAATTACCAGAAGAACATTTATTTAACGAAAGCCAAATAAGAGCAAGAAATCCTATCGAAAGATGTTTTGGTGTTTGGAAACGCAGATTTCCGTTTTATCTAAAGGCATCTAGGTACATATAGATAAAGTTGAAGCAATTATTATTGCATGTGCTGTAATGCATAACATTGCCTGCGATATGCAAGATGTTTTACCAGACGACGACGATGCAGAAATAGAAATGGAAATCAACGAAATTGATAATATTGTTTTGCAAGAGGTGAAGTAAATAATTCTACAAGATATGCATTAATACATGATTATTTTTCTTTATTATTGTAAATTATTATTGGACATTTTAAAAATTATTTTTAATAATTTGAAAAGGAAATAAAATATTAATAAAACAAATATCAATTTGTCATCAAGTATTTTTATTTTAAATAAATACAAATTTGTTTATTTACCCATCTGGGTATTTTTTAACACTTGCAGCTTTATTTCCGTTTCCACTTTTGTGCACTTCATCCTTGCGGCACCAGTCTCTTTCATGTGCATCCCACGTTATTTTTAATTTAAGTTGATGCTCTTCGTCGATTTTAGCATCCAATGCGGTAGTACTGGCTGCCTTTAAGTCGGACAGCCTACCAACTTTACTAATTAGATCTTTATTCGATTGTGCTTTTGATCCTATAAATTGAATTAAATAAGGTAAGCATACATTGTAAGTGTAAAATTATTATATATATTATTATAACATGAGTAAATGTTAAAAGCATACATTTTCAATTATAGAGTTAAAATTAGTAATAAATTTGCAAGAATGATTTTATCTTGCTTTTTAATGAATACCTTTAATAATTTGTAGTGGTACAGATTTTCTGGACTTTAGCATTGTTGGGGTGTACTTCAACCAATCCTTCACATTGGTGCTAACTTCTAATCGTTCTATAAATAAAATTGTGTAAAATGGTTTGATGGTATGTTTATACATACTATTTATAGATAAATAATATAAAATATAAAATTACTATCATCAGATGTAGCAGGATAAACATTGACGGGAGGTTTGATTGAATTTTCTGGGATTGGTGGTTCTTCAAGAATAGTGAAATCATCTAAAATTTAAAAAAAAATGTTGCATTAGATTGAAGTTTGTTTACACATGTTATATTACTGTTCATAATCAAAATGTCATTATTGGTCCAGTATTCCATAACTAAAACAATAAGAAAAAATCAGAATGTAAAAATTACTTGTGATATTTATTATTAATTAGTAGCTACACTGCACAGTAACTTCTTACCTTCAGTATGTTCGGGTGAAGCAGGCGGTTGAACTTACCGCTAGAAAGTGAATTTGTGTTTTTTTATTTTAAAATACCAATAAAAATATAGTCTACTTACCATCATCATCAAACTTACTGGCTATGCCCGTAACTTGGTTACCAATAATATTAATTATTGATTTTTCGGTGTCATTGTAATTTTGTTCGATATTGGGAACTCCGCCAGTTTCCATTCTGCAAACTTTCTTTTCCGTATACTTTTTTTAGTTATATTTTTAAAGTTTTGAAATTTTAACTTCAGTGCAGTATGGTCCCTATGCTGCTCCCCAGACATAGAAATAAACTCGTCAGCAAGTTGCATAAATTTTTCTACCTTTTGCTTGTTTGCAACATGATCGGTTTTTTTTTACATTCTATGATGTCTTTTCTATTAGCGACTACTGCACATAAGATGCTTACTCCCTTTTTTAAAAAGTTTGTTGTTCTGCTTCTTTTGTTTTCTATATTTATTAATGCATATAATAATTTTTTTCATTTATAAAATAAAATTGTATTGTCAACAAACGTTCTTTGCGCGTATAAATTATAGGTTATAATATAGGTTTGTTGACATAATATAGTGATTTTATTGAAATTTAGTACCAACCACCGAATCACAGCCAGTTAACTAAACGCGAGTTTGCCGATGATTGTAATACGAGTTCCCGCTAACTAGCGATTAAAATTTTAAATCGCAGTTAGTAAACTTGCACTATTGTAATTTCGGCCCTTAGTGGATTTTATGTTCTATTTAGTAGATGGTGCAACGAATATAAGCTCCACTTGGAAATAAAGTGTCACTTAAGCAGTAAAGCGAAGTGGTGCAAGCGGCCCTAAATAAAATACAAAAAATTTATGTTTGATTATTTGAGGAAATTAATTTAATTTATTAATTGTTTAAATATTCATACAATCATTTTTACATTTACATGGTGGTAAGGTTAAAAATAACATGTGTTTGTTTTATTTGTAGTTTTATATTGTTTATGGACATGTGCGAGTCCCATGATGATTAATGATAATTAATAAAGAATTCCATTAACATGCTGTAACTTATTTCCCGGAATTGGTAGAACCGCTGTCCAAAACCCTGAGATTATTGTTTCGCCACAATATAATGCATTTCATAAAACAATTTTTTTTTTAATTTATTCACAATCTAGAACTTCATTATAATTTATTTGATGATTTGTTGTTTGAACATGGGTTGCAAGTGCAAAAGCATCTATCTTTAATTTAGAATCACTCTTGTCTTGTGTTAATCTAGACTTTAATATTTGTGAAGTTTGCCCAACTTAAGTTAATTTATAATTAAGACAAGGAATTTTGTAAATTATCTCAGATCTAGCTAATAAGGAGATTTTAGCTTTTAGTTTACTAAATATATCACTAATGCCCGTACTAATAGTTGGAAATTAAATCTCGGATTGATCCTAGATTCATAAATCCGAGATTCATTTTGCTAATTGTTGATTGGCTCTAAGCCAATTCACGGATATTATTAGTCGAGATCGACCAATGCATTGCTCGCTTAATTCTCGAATCGAGTTGGAAACTATGCAACCGTCAATATAATCCTAGATTCAAATAATCTTGGGTCCACCCAAGATTGTTTATTTGTGTGTCATATAGTAATTCTGACTTTTGGTAATAAAATACTTTGGCCTATATCCGTAAATTACTGTCTAATCAACGATTAGCGAAATGAATCTTGGATTCATGAATCCGACTATTAGTATCTTATGTTATTCTGTTTTAATACATTTTCAATTTGTTTACTTAGTCGTTCTGCGTAAGGTAACATAACAAAAGTAGTGACATTTGGTTCAATTCTTTTATCTGAATAAGATATGATCAACAACAGAATTAGTAGATGTACTAAAGATCAGTCGCATTAAAGGACTTTTAGGATATGTATTATTGATGAGTAGTATATATAAATTGTTTAAACTGTTTTTTTGGAGTGATTTATGACAAATTTTTATAATCCTTTATTTTAAATTTATAATTAAATTAATTTTTATACTTCACGGGTGGTGGGAATGATAATTAATGTAACAACCAGAACTAATTGGTTTTTGGAACCAATCTAACAATATTACATTATCAATGGTACGTATCGAATGGTACACTATTATTTGTTTCTTTTTTAACGGTAAACTGTATGTGTATATTAAAACTATTAAATATATTATCTGTTTCATTTATTTGATCAAAGAGTACTGCACAAACAATATCGTCTACGTGTTTTTTTAATAATCATTGATAAGGTAATATTAGGTTTGTTCCAACCGACATCGCTCGGCAGTTTGCAAACTGGTTGCGACTAATACATGGATTATTTTTGCGCAAGCGCCGACTTTGTACTGGTCCCCGACTGAATACAAATTGCTTTTCGGTTGGAACGCTCCACAACCAAGTTATCACGTAGTAGAGGTCACAACCATCAATTATATTAAATTCAAACAGTTTTAAAAAGTGAGGTTATGTAATGTAAACAAATATTAAAAACTAAAATTGTTTAACATATCACACCTGACGTTGTGTATCACATTTAGTCCGGGAGCTGGTAACAAAATAGTGCAAGAGTTTAGGAAAGGCTGATATTTTGAGATCGGACTGTTTATTGGTCATAGAACGCCTCTGCAAAGTCAGCACCCCAGGTGTTGGGACACCTGGCGATGGCACGCTAAGAAAGGTGTAATTTTAACACCTTACTTAGCGTACCCAAAAATTGTTTTGGAAAAGCTGAAAATTTATCGGCAAATAGTCGATGCATTACAAAACCTTAATCAAGCAGTCAGACAGTAATAACCAATCGCACGGCGTCAGCACAGTTGCGTACGTGCTACAAGAACTAACTTAATGCAAATGATTAGAAAAAGCTGAAAGTTGGGAATATGTCAAATTACGTAATTAAATTTATAAAACAAATTGACATGCTCCTGTCATAACAGTTAGGTCAAATAAAAAGCGAGCACCATGGCTAACGTATGCCATCAAAGTTATGATGAAAGAACGCGACAAAGCACTTAATAAATTTAAAAAAACAAAAAGCAATGCTAATTAGGAAAATTACAAATCAATTAGAAATTATACAACAAATGCTATTAATAAAAAAAAATGTGTTATGCACAATTTCAAATGAATAAATCAATTAAAGACACTTGGAAGTTAATTCATAGACTAGGAATAACAAATCAGCAAAAACTTTCTATCCCGAAACAGTTTAGCAATGTTGAAGAAATCAATATTTTTTATATTCAGTCGGAAGATCAAATTACTAATATCAATGTTCTTAATAAATATAATAATTCTGTTGGTTTAGAAAGTCAATTTAAATTTGAAAATGTTACTGAAAACGAGATTCTTACACATAATATATGCAATATAAAGTCCAACGCGAAAGGTTTAGATAATATAGATATAAATATGTTAAGTTTGTGTATCCCTCAAATTCTGCCACAATTAATGCACCTATTTAATTTGTGTATATAATCTTCAAAATTTCCTGATTTGCGGAAAAGTTCAAAGGTATTCCCAATACCAAAAGTTTCAAACCCATCAACTTATTCCAATTTACGACCTATTAGCATTTTTCCTGTTATGTCAAAACTTTTTGAAAAATTATTATGCGAACAAATGACAAACTATGTTAGTAAAAACAGTATTCTACCTACTACCCAATCTGGATTTGTTCAAGAACAATCCACGACATCTGTACTTGCGTCAATTACTGATGACATTATTAGAGCTAATGACAGCAAAGAAATAACTGCATTAATTTTATTAGATTTTAGTAGCTTTTGATAACATCAATCATTCAATACTTTACTCAAAAGTACACTATTGGTTTTGACACAGTTTCGGTTAACTTTATTAAAAATTATTTAACAAATCGCATTCAAAAAGTTGTAATTGGCTCTAGTGTGTCATCTGGTAAAAATATTATAAAATGTGTATCATCATCAGATATTGCATCAGTTGTCAAAAACTGTAAGACTCATTTATATGCCGGTGAGTCAATTATATACATCATTTAAGGTTGACCAAACTCAAACAATAATAAATAGTATAAATTTAGATCTAGAAAATATAACAGAGTTTGCATCAAATCACAATTTGACTATTAATTGTTTAAAATCCAGCGTAATATTTTTTGGAAATATAAATGATAGAAGTCGAGTTGAAAACTTAAGAATACCTATCTTAATTAATAATAAAACTCTGGACGTTAAAGAAAGCGCAAGAAACTTAGGTCTCATATTTGATGAGAAATTGCAATTTGTCACGCACTTGTTGGCACTTAAGAAAGCAAGTTGCGGAAAATTGAAAGTTCTGTACAGTCATAGAAATGTGTTGCCCATAAACTTGAAAACTCTTATTACTGACTCTCTGATCTTATCAAAATATAATTATGCAGATGTAGTGTATGGTCCATGTTTAAACAAAACCAGAATATATGAAATTGAAAAGGTGTAAAAACCTTGTATTCGATTTATTTATGGAATAAAAAGACGTGATAGAGTATCTTACAAGTTAGTTGATTTGAAGTGGTTAACAATGGAAAACCGACGCAAAGTACATCTTGCAAATTTCACACATAAACTTTTAATACAAAAACAGCCTTTGTATCTGTTTGAAAAACTTATAGCACGCAATGACATCCACTCCGTAAACACTCATCACAACCACTTACTACATATACCTAGATTTAAATTACATCAATTCAAATGCTCATTTACGTATGCTGCTAGTAAACTATATAACACGCTACCAAATAACATTGAAAATTACTCGGTTGCAACATTTAAAAAATATGTAAAGGAGCACATTTATGCTTTACAGTAGGATTATATTATTCATGTGTTTGTTTTTATTATTTTTTACTATTTTTTTATTATGGTTTATTATGTTTATGTTTATTTTTTTAAATTTTATCTTATTAATTTCTTAAGTTGAAGAATGTAATTACATTAAGAATTAACTTCTTAATATTTATGTAAATAGGGTTAAGTGGGAGAAATTTTTTTACAATTAACTTCGCCTAAATAAAGACCATTTATTATTATTATTATTATTATACTGATATGTATATGTATTATAAATATGATGTTATAAATATTTATAATATCACATAATAATATATGTAATTCACAATATTACACCGACGATGGCCTAACAGCCGAAACCGGTCTGTATTATATAAAACTCACAGCATATAAAAGTATTTTAATTTACCTCTACATAACCTATATTTTTAAATCTGGTTTGTTTTCATATAATGTAATTAAAACTTGTACCTCCTCCCTGCTAAACTGATAAGGCATCTAGAAACAAACAATTTTTTGTTAATGTTTCATTATAAAAATATTAAATTAATTAAAAAGTATAACCATTTAATTAATTAAATAAATACTAAAAAGGTTTATAAATTAAATAAAGAAAACAAATATTTATCTACTTACATTGGCAAATCAGCAAAACATCAACCATGAACCAACACAAAACACGTGTGTTTTCTATGCACAGAACAATAGTTTGTGAAATCATAACCTATAATGTGTAAAGTGAAACAAATTTGCAATAAATTGTCGTAAAATTGACGGCAATTAATGAGATAAATATGTTCTTAAAATTGAACAATAAATTGACAAATGTAAAAACACCTTAAGTCAAAAATTAAACCGAGATTTACAATAATAATATTTTACATTTAAAATCAACTATGCAATTAAATAGTAGTTTTTGATTAAATTAATCACATCGTTTCCATGGTGATTTGTCATATACAAACAAATAGTTAACAAACGTCAGTGTAATTAATTCCGACACTTCAATTACAATTTTTTATATTAAATATGCGGCTCTATGCCTATATGTACATAAGCCAAAAAATCATTTTATATTAGAATAGTCTTATTCTAACAATTCCTATCTGAAACATGGAATCTTTATTAATTCTATTAACAATACATTTGAGTTTGAAATACTTTCAAATAAATCTTGTAAAAATATTTGTTGGATAAATAGTATGTATGTATGTAACTTTGTTGCCAACAAGTTTGCAACCTCAGAAAGTAATAATTATGCACAAAAAGTAAGCCATGCCAAATTTCAGCCCTTAAGATTCAAAAGAACACGTGTCGCACTGCCTTTGAATTTTCAAAATTAATATACTTAATGAGTATTATAACTTTCAGATTTGAGTCAGATGCATATCCTGGTCTCCAAGAAAGCAATTGAGTACTTGCTAATTAGGTTCCACATGAAACTTTACATCAATATACTCTGTTTAATTTTTTTTTTAAATTAACATTTTTTTATTATATTTTAAATTTTGAACATAAAATTAGACTCGTAAACAAAATTTATTAGAATTTGAGGCTTAGTTTTATATATTTTTTTTTATTTAGTAACCCTTTAAAATGGCGTAATGAACGTTTTTTTTTTTCATTTTGTCAAGTTTGTAACATTCTAATAATGTTTTTTTAAGTAAGGTAATAGGTTTACTTTTAAAACTTTAAAGGCAGTGCGACACGTGTTTATTTGATTATTAAGTGCTGAAATTTGGCATGGGTTACTTTTTTTGCATAAAGATCACTTTCTGAAGGTGCACTCAAAAAAATTTCACAAAAAAACTTTTAAGAACCAGCTAATGTACATAATTTTTATCAGAGAGCGGAGACTTCAGAGATGATATTTTTTTTTTAATTGTACAATTTGTAATTAATGATTTATTTTATATCTAAATTTGTCAGATTAATGTATTATTATATTAAGGCCCAATTGCATCATTGTTCCTTAAACCTTAAGGAACCCTTAATAGTCATGAGTGTTTCTTATTACATTGCTCCAAGTTTTTAAGGAATACTTAAAGGCTTAAGTGACGGTTAAAGGCCCCCCCGGTTAACATAGGTGAAATGCCTTCCATCACGAATATCCAAATTACCTAAAAAATTACTTTCCTAGCATCAAATAAACATGTTTGGTAGAATTTTAAAATTTTGATACTACTCCCTTTTCCATAGGGGGCAAAAAATAGCATTTTCTCGTTTTTATTTTTATTCTCTGCACCTATTAAAAGAAAAATTCTAAAAAAAATCATGGGAGTAGGGTTTTGGGTGGTCTTCCAACACAATTTTTTCAGCCCATCAAATTCTATATACAACCCTTAAAAAAATTCCAAAACGGTTGAAATTTAGTTTTGCTTATCTAAACCTTTGATTGCATAGAATTTTATTTTTTAATTTCATAAGTAATTGAGAAATCTACATCCTTGATTTTTTTTTAAATTTTTGCGCCACTATTAAAAATTGATTTTTCAATTTTTTTGCCATTTATACTGTTTTGTTTTGTTTTTGTGACTCTGCAAAGCGTTTATAGTTTTCAAAATACTTAAATTCGGACTCTACGAAAAATTTTACATAGAGTAGGTATCCTGAGTATAATATTTTCATCAATTTGCAATGATTTGACAGCTCAAAACACGATTATCGTATTTTTTACGAGACAAAAAACAAATGAAGTAATTTTTTCATCAAAATTGGTAAAGGTAAAAAAAACCACCCCTATCAAATTTTTATCACAATTTTAAGACTTTTAGCACAAAAAAATCAAAACTTAAAAACGGTTAGTAATAGAGACTATGGACAAACTCCATCATCTTCAGAAGGATGAAATCTAGCAAATTAATCGGTGTATTTTTTTTTAATTTCATCTCTTCTTTTTAGAAAAAATAACATGAAATTTACATTATTGGCTGTCATTTTAAAATGGTTTAACTTTTTCAGTTTTTATTTTTTTATTGGATAAGGTTTATCAAAAACTTTCTAATGATGTATAATAAAGCAGCATTATCTATGCAATCGGAGGTTTAGATAACTTAAAATCAATTTAAACTCTTCTGGTTTACCCAAAACTGTAAAAAATGACAAAAAAATAAAAAAAAACGATTTTTCATAGTGGCGCACCACTCGCAAAAATCTCAAAAATTCATAAATGTAGATTTATCAACTGCTCATTAAATAAAAACAAATAATTTGATGCAATCCGAGGTTACATAACCTAAAATCAATTTCAACCCTTCTGGACCACCCAAAACCAAATGATACAATTTTTTTTAGGTTAGTATGACCCGCAAAACTGCTTTATTGTACATCGTTGGAAAGCTTTTAATAATCCCTATCCAATAAAAAAATAAAAATTGAAAAAGTTGAACCATCTGATTTTAGTGCAGAAAGTCTTAAAATTGTGAAAAAAGTTTAATAGGGGTGGTTTTTTTCACCTTTACCGATTTTGATAAAAATTAGTTTACTGACTAATTTTGATGTCAAGAATACGAATCAGACATTTAAAAATTTGAAAAAAAAATGACTTCATTTGTTTTTTGTCTCGTAAAAAATACGATAAATCGTGTTTTGAGCTGTCAAATCATTGCAAATTGATGAAAATATTATACCCAGGATACCTACTCAATCTAAAATTTTTCGTAGAATTCGAATTTCATTATTTTCAAAGCTATAAATGCATTGCAGAGTCACAAAAGCAGAAAAAAAAAACAGTATTAGCATTTTAAATTTTTCAACTACTCATAAAGTTAAAAAATAAAATTCCATGCAATCAAAGGTTTAGATAACCAAAAGTAAATTTCAACCCTTCTGGAATTTTTTTAAGGGTTGTATACAGAATTTGAAAGGCTGAAACAAATGGTGTTTAAAGACTACCTAAAACCGTACTTCCATGATTTTTTTAGAATTTTTCATTCAATAGGTGCGGAGAAAAAAAATAAAAACCAAAAAATGCTATTTTTAGCCCCCTATGGAAAAGGGAAAAGTATCGAAATTTCAAAATCCTATCAAACATGATTTTTTTATGCTAGAAAAGTAATTTTTGAGTTAATTTTGATATTCGTCACCTATGTTAACCCCCCGACCCTTTAAGTCCTAAAACTTTTTTGAAGATGATGTAGAGGTATTAGAAATAATAGAAGTTGGGATTCCTCGACAAGTTTATACTAGGAGCAATTACCTTGAAACAATGGATGACCTATCTTTGTTTAAAAGATTTCGTCTCACTAGAGAGACTGTACTTTTATTACTCGAAGAAATTGAACATGATTTAAAATATCTATATGATAAGTATGAATATAAATAAAAGTTAAGTTCTGTTATAATATAATTTCTATATTTCAGAAATAATTCTGTTTCTCCGATAAACCAGATTTTTATAACACCAAAGTATTATGCCACTGGAAATAATTTATTAAGCATTAGTGATTTTGGCAGAACACATGTATCTACGGCTTGTAGAATTGCTAAGAGTTTCGGTGGCACTAGCAAGACTGCGTCCAACATATCGTCGCTGATACTTCAATATGTCGTATGTCAAAAGTACTCAATTTTCAGGACAGCAAAAAAACTATTTTATTAATTTCCCGGTTGTTTCACATAATTGATCAAGTGAAACAAACCTTCACTTTAGCAATTGTTTTTGATTATTGAATAGTTTGTTTAGGTTAATTTTAGGGATTTGTCAAAACCTTGACATAAGACATAATGTATCTAAAAATTGGCTACATATAGTGACATACGACCTGCTTCATTAATAATGGGGGAAAAAAAGCAGTATATTATTATTATTATTTTAATTTTACAATTTATAGAAAAAAGTAACCATTACATATTATTACAACTTATTTGTGTTTCAAATTATCATAAAATAAGTGATAATCTGTTGGAATATATGGTTTGAGTTTGTTCTTGTAAATGATTAAATTTAGAACCCTCAATTTCACACGGTGCAGTATAAAGTGGGGGATGATCCACTGGAATTGTGGCATGTTTGGGACGAGTTGGCAGCTCGGTCCACGTATTATTAAACTGAACTTTATAATTTATGACTCCATCTTTGTACTGAAAAGCACAAACATTGTTAACACAAGGATCTCCCTTCTTCTTCCCTGGTCTAATACTCGTGTAAAAAATGGTTTCAAATTTATTAAAATCTGTATAAGAAAGAGACACAGCTTTATAAGGACGTGGATATTCTCTAGCCGACCTAATTATTTCCAAATAGTCGGCCGGCACATACACTTTGCGCCTTCGGCGAAGCTTTCGCTCGATGGAACTGTGTACAGAATCCACCTCCATTTGTGTATGCCCGACCTCCAAGTATTTTTGCTCTATAATTATATTTTGTTGTAGGCTTAATTCAAGTAGTGCATTAGACAATTTTGCGTTCTGATTATGGTAGCCGCATCCATCACTCCACATAATAATTTTCGATGGACGACCATTTTCTAACTCATTCTTTATTAATTTTGTGGCAATGGAGGCGAAAACATCGCTATCTAGGCCTCCATTACCTTTGTGCCATACGTAACAATAAGTCAGGTTATGAACTTTTAGTTTATTTTTGTAGTAGTTCGCTGAAGCATTTAGGCGAGGCGATAAAAGAACGGCCAGTACGTCGACTGTATAGGTCCATACTTCCCCGTTTTCAGCCTCTGTTTTATACGTTTGTTTTTCTGCACGCGCATCATCTTTTCTCTGGCGATGTCGTTGGTATTCTTCTTCCAACAAATGCCCATTTTTATACATGACACACTCATTACATTGCTCTTTTTTCGGTTGAAAAATTTCTAAATTCATTCTTCTAAAAACTTTCATAAAGGTTCGCCACGATGCACATCTTTTATCTTCATTTTGGCAGTATTCAGTGAATTCTTTGTAAAGGTGCCTATAACTCTCCCAGACATCTTCTAGATAGAGCTTTTTACTTGACGCTCTACAGTAATGAGATTCAATCTGTGGCAATGTTTCCAAAAAAGTTTGGACATTCGTGCTAGCTTCTTGCCTCGCGGTAACAGCTATTTGCCTCGAGGCATCAGCTTCTTGTCTCGCGCAAACAATTTCTGCCCCCACACCAACAGTTTCTTCCCCCCATGGCAACAGGACGTGTGTCGAGTACCCATGATCTTACAGACCTTTCTCCAACACCAAGTGTGTTGATAAACATATTTTTGCAGACATGTTTCCGCACTGCATTGTTTTCGTTTTCATTCAATTTTAGGAAATATTTAAAGCCGGTTTGTTTACGTGAATCCACCGGGTCACTTATTTTTCGCCTTTGGCTTGGCTGAGATTGTAAAACTAGTCCTCTCACGAATACTTGTTTGACTTCCCATGTTAGCAAGTTCCAAAATGAACGAAATACTTCTTGCCGCTGCTCTTCACTTATATCAGAGCATTCAAATTGTTTTAGACCTTTTTTTTTATAAAGGATGGCCAACACATTTTGCTTTCATTTCGCGTTTTTGCCGCACCGCGGTTTGTTCATATTTTCCAGATGCATTTTTTTTAAATCCAACAAAGGCTTCGCCTTTTAATCGCAAATTTGCGTTCTTTGCTCTCTTCCAGTCCTTAGGTTCACTTTGTGCCTTGCTTTTCCTCTTATTCTGCCTACCGTCGGTAGTTGGATGATTTTCTATGCTTGAAGAGTCGTTTGAAGAGTTTTCTCCCATTGTTTCATTTTCAGTGAGGTTTTCTTTATCAGATTGTTCATCAGGTTTTTAGTCAGAACCTGAGTCTTTAAACATTTCAATTAAATTTTCGTCACTATCTTCAATCGATTCTTCGTCTTTGTTTTTTTCACTCTCTGTTTTTTTACCATTGTTTTTGTTGTTTTCAGGTAAAGTGCAGTCCATGAATTGGACACTTGTCCCTTCCTCTTTGCCTTTTTCTCGTCTTACATCCTTTCTATCATCAATTGAAGTGCTATTATCGCCTTGGTCAAGTTTCTCCTCGTCTTTTTCGCCTTCTTGTTTAAAGTGTCCTTGCTGTTTTTATCGCCTTGAGCAATTCTATCTCCTCCAACATCGTTTTTTCCTTCTTCTTCTTTTTTTTCCTATGCCATCTGATAGCGGAAGGGCCGATTGGGGAATCATTTTTCCTCTTCCTTTTCACCATTCTTCATGTTGTTTTTAGATAAAGTGCAGTTCTTGGCTTGGCCACTCATCCCTTCCTCTTTGCCTTTTTTTCCTTTTTCATTTTCTCTGATCAATTTGAAAATACGACCTTCCATTCCAATTCATATCTTTACTTGAGGAAAATTAAAATATTAGTTTATTGCGCAGAATAAAGTAGCAGTAAAACGTCGTATGTAAAAATAAAGTAGATGCAATATGTCGTATGTAAATATTTATTAATTAATATAGTGTGATATGAAGGGGGGTGAAAGAAATATTGCAATATTAATTAGGAAAATTAAATTATTCATCTATATAGGTAAATTTATATGAAGATTTAATAGTTTCTATGTGTAAAAAACACTATATTTTTTAGGTTATGTTAGATTTCGCCTTTAATTTCATATCTTTCAAAGATACTATTAGGTAATTTGCATTTTTTTTTTGTTAAAATAACAAGTAATAATAAGTTATTCATTCGTACTTACCGAGTTATCTGCAATCGCACAGAGAATAGAATATTTACACAAAATTAACTGTAACTGGCTGTAACATACGACATATTGAAGTAAACAAGACTTGAGAAATGACATCGGACATATTGCAGCTGCGCACGTTCAGTGCTTTCTATTGGTCCAATGCATACGACGTTTTGTGAGAACGTAGAAATAATTATTTTGATAACAACCATCCAATAAACCGAAAATCGGTTTTTTTGACATACGACATATTGAAGTATCATCGACGATATGTAAAATTCCCTGAAACAAATTTAGAAAAAAGACAATTATGCCAGGAGTTTTTTAATATTTCCAAGGGTGTTCGGTGCTATAGATGGAACCTTTGTAGATTTATTAAACAACACCTGCAAAATACAAATTTGTTTATAGGTGGAAACAATGCAGAAATACGATATACTCTTCTCTCTATTTATTTATAACATCTACAAATATACATACCTTCAAACTTTTGTGGTTAATATTGCATTTCTATGTCTTTTATGTATTGCATTCAATAAACTCAATTGCAATAATGTCAGAAATTTGACAGAAAAACGTAGCGGAAATAAATTTCATTAAATTTGTACAGTGTTGTCAAACCTATCTTTAACTTAACCTAAGGTTTACTTTATTTTGTGTGGTGCAATGTAAATTCAAACTAAGGAAAAAATTATTTTAAGTGCCCTTTAGTTATGGAACACTTTTAAGGAATAATGATGCAAACGGGGGTAAAGGTTTACTACTTGTGTCTTTCCTTAAATACAACAAATTATATTTTATTGGTTTCTAAATGTGTAGATTTTATTAAACTTACCAATAATTTGTTTTGCTTAAATTTTTTTTAAATATATTTAAATAATTGTCTAATGACAAATGTCACGTTCACATTAATCACAATACTAGACAATTTTGTACATTACAGCTTAATGTGTAGTATACACATTCATTCATAGAAGCCTACATTCACTACATTACAACAAGTATACTTCACATAATATAAATATAATTGTGCAATTCAGTAGAAAGAATTTACTAACTATAATTTAAATAAAAATTGTTACTATTAGGCCACCAACAAAACAAAGTGTTTTATTGTTTCACTTTGATAATAAGTGACTGTTTGATTTGCCAATCATTTGAAATAAAGCAAAGAAATTCCTAATTTATCAACAGCTATTATGCCTTTCACAAAACAAGTATATTTTTATTGTTTTACTTTTATCACTTTGACAATAAGTTAGTATTTGATTTATCAGTCTCTTGAAATAAATCGAATACATTCTTAATACATTAACATCTATTTCGTCTTAAAAACAAAACAAGAATTTTTATTGTTTCACTTTGATGATAAGTGACTATTTGATTTCGCTTGAAATAAAGTGAAGATATTATTAATATATCAACAGCTATTGCGCCAATAACAAAACAAGTGTTTTTATTGTTTCATTTTTATCATTTTGACAATAAGTTAGTGTTTGATTTTTCAATCACTTGAAATAAAGCAAAAAAACTTCTAATACATCAACAAGTAGTAAAGAATTTTTATTATTAACCATTACGCCTTTGACAAAACAATTATTTTTATTGTTTACTTTGATAGTAAGTGACTGTTTGATTTGCCAGTTGCTGAAATAAAGCAAATACATTCCTAATACATTAACAACAGTTACGCCACCAACAAAACAATTGTTTCACTTTGACCGTATTGATAATAGGTGAGTGTTTGATAAACTTATATCGTCTGACTTTATTCTACAAACATAACTAGAACAATAGTAATGTCACGTGATATTGGGTCAAATTACGCTATGGAAGGTCATGCAGTCTAAGCAGTATTACGTGAGTTCACTTTTAAAATACTACCAAAAAACGTAGAGTAAGCCAAGTCAGACGCTAAGTTAGACGCTTAACCTAATTTGACTTGACGTTTGCTTGGTTACGTGATATTTATTAGAAAAAGGCAAAATCACGTGGTATTTATATTGGTTTGAGTCAGCGTCAGGTCACGTAATGTTTGGTCTATCGTGCGCCTAAACAAACATCACGTGACCTGACTGTAAAAAAATTGCGGCAACGCTTTGTCAGGTCACGTGATGTTTGGTTAGACGCGCTTCTGGCCAACAATCACGAGACCTCACACGCCTGACCAAACACATTTAAAACGTTTTGTGAGTGTTGTGTGAGCGTGCTGGTTTTATCAAAATACCATAATAAGTAATAATAACATAGCAAGAAACAAGCAGATTACTCAAATAACAGGAATAAACTTGTAAGTCACATTTAAATTCTGTTTTATTAAATTGAATAAATATTTTAATTAATTTATTAAATGTCAGTTTGCAACAATTATATTAACATTTCACAGCAAATTTGATTATGGGTGACTAATTATTGCACAATTTTATGTAATATTGGTTAGGTTTGCATGCACAATTATGTTATACTACACACGTTTTGATCTATTTTATTGTATATTGACTAATTTCAAGTAATTTAATTTCATATTATTATAGTTAAATAATAATATGAAATTATTTGATGCAAAGTTCATTGACCTTTCTTTTGACATAATAAGTCGTAGTGCATGGTTAGCTTGGATTTAATAATTTATGTTACAAGCTCGTAAAAAAAATTGCGGCAACACTTTGTCAAAAAAGTTGATAAAAAAAGTGTGGTGTCACGCGGTACCAGTTTAGGCCAGTGAGAGGTCACGTGATGTTTGGTCGGGCGCGTTTCTGGCCAACAATCACGTGACCTTACACTGGCCGGTGAATAAAGTGAGGAGTCACGTGGTATCTGACCAAACATTACGTGACCTCACACTGGACCGTTAAAAAAATGAGGAGTTACGTGGTATCAGTATAGGCCAGTGTGAGGTCACGTGAAACAAATGAGGAACCACGTGACCTCACACTGGCCCGTAAAAAATGAGAAGTCACGTGGTATTAGCATGGGCCAGTGTGAGGTCACGTGATGTTTGGTCAGGCGCGCGCCTGACCAAACACTGGCCCGTGGAAAAAATGAGGAGTCACGTGGTATCATCAGTATGAACCCGTAAAAAAATTGCGGCATTACTTTGCCAAGTGGCATTGGCTTCGTTTTTTTTTTTTTTTTGTGGGGGGAAATCCATCATGGACACTTAACACTGGGTTCATTAGTGCTAAGTAGTGCCGGACATTTACCGGCTAAAACACCCTTATCTTCATGCGCCTTAGTCTTCTTCGTCGGTGTCGGCGTCTTCTGCATTCTCGTCGATAGGTTCTGCCACTGGTGGTTGACAGGGGTTATACAATTTCCCCGCCAATTCAAGAAATTTTGTGAACCTATCGACTTTTAGCTCGGTACAAAGTTTATTAAACATATACCTAGCTAAATTTCCGGGGATGTGGTGCTTGACTCTGCCGCTTGACGACATTACAGCTTTCGCGTGTCTCCATGATGATTCGATGGCGTTGGTGTGGGCAGACAAAACCAGGTCTACAAAATTTATTGAGTGGTTCACTTTTAAATATTGGTAGCCATGGTGCGATAAGCAATCGTACGCCTTCCAATAATCGGAAACTATAGTAGATCCTTTCTCGATCCATTCCTCGATTATTGGAATCAGCGTATTGCTATCTCGCTTTTCAACTGCTACTATAAACACTCTTCCAGTGCCACGTTCATACCCCCAAAAACCCACTGACCTTCAACGTGATGGCCTCTATGGTATTTTCGCCTTCCAAATTTACTTTCGTCAGTTTCGACAGTAATTCCTGGACCCCCAATTTTAACCGGAAATTTGAAAAAAATAGTCATAAACTACTTCCCTGCAAAAAGAGGCCCAATTGACGCACGTTTTTTTCGAAATTTTGATGTTTTTCCCAAGTTACTTTTAAAGAAATATTGTCTACCCACATATGTACAAATCCTAAAATTTGTAAAATGCTTAATTTTGAAGACGCAAAAAAGGAACCTTTCCGAAAGATACATCTGTACTACACAATTTCGACTTTAATTTATATCTAATAATTTTATTATAGCAACGCCATCGATACCCATCAGGCCTGGAAGATATTTAATAATTTTATATTAAAAAAATAGTCAAATGACAAACGTAACATTTTGTTTTAATTACTATTGCAGTACATATTTAATATGAGATTAGACTGCACCCGACTATTTTAACATTTGAAAAACACTTAAATAATATTGTTATAAATATATTATTACAAATAATGTAATTAATTATTAGGAAATGATCATCTATACAAGACAAGTAGAAAACAATGTCTTTGATGTTCAGTTAGATTTTTCCATATAACGTGGTTATACAGGGTTAATCAAAATTACCACAACACCTAAATAATTCTTCAACCGCATAAAATTTTAAAAAAAGTTTCCAACAAAATTTGTTTGGTTTTAAACAAGCTATTTATTAAACATATTTTCAATGTACAGGGTGTTTATTTTATTGTGAAAATTGTTTGTTGTGTTTTAATTAAATAGAATATTCTATATATTTTTACAGACTAATTCTAAGTATTTTTTTTTAAATATTTTTTTAATAATTTGCATCATTTTTGAATTATAAGAATTAGATGACTCCTTAACTTCAAATAATGAACATTTTCCCACAAACATGCACATTTATTTTACCCAAACAAATAAAAAAAACATTAACATTAAAAACAAATAACAAAAAAAATAGAAAATTCTAAAAATACACAGTGAGTTCCATTTAAAAAAATTAAAAAATCTAAATTTTTATAATAAAATAAGCACCCTGTATGTTTTTACATTTTTTTAATTCTAAGATTAATTCAGAGAAGACAAGTTTGGATGCCAATATGAGGTAACGGACTTATATTTGGAAGAACGCTACGCACTGCATTACTTTGTTGGTCACTCATCCAAGTCGTGGCGTTTGATTAACTTTCATTAGCGCTGTTAATCATAAATCTTTCTGCCGTACTGCCAAAATTGATTCAACATACAAATAAAAATAATATATTGTAGAAATTACACTGAGACGGTGAAAAACAAATTTGGTAAAAACAGAAATGTTTACGATATAATGTTAAACAACTCATTTCACACGCAATTTAATACTACATAAAGACACAGAGTGGCATCTAAAATACAAATTTAGAGGGGGGGTGGGGTTGATTGATAACATCATTAACGTCATAAGTTTGACGACCAAACCACCGAGGATGACGTCATTTTGCGGGGCCTTTACAAAATACGCCAATCGCTATTAATTTACCTAAATATTAAATATGCTAAAGTTTAATATAGAAAATATTACTAATAAAATATGGACAATAAAATAAAGGACATCAAATGTGTTTACATGAATGTATAAAACATGTACAAAACATTTACATCAGATTAAATAAATTAATAGCACAAGCAACAAAGTATAAACATTATCAAAAAAATATATACTGCAACATAGCTACTTAGTGTAAAATTATTGACAATAATTTCTATTCCCACACAATAATCTCAATGTAACAAAAAAAATGGTATTTCATTATAACAAATTATATAAATATAACATACCGCGAAGGGACTGCACCACATCTATAACAAAAGTAGCTGCCCTCTCTTGGTATAACTGTCCATTTTTGCAAATGATCCAAAAACTGATTTGGACCATTGCATACAGTTTGCAGCTCCCATATAGTAATGTCTTCCATATTATCTGATATTGACATCAATAAATATGACTGATGTCAACTGAATTATATTAATACCAATTAATTAGGCCATTTTGATTAAACAATGTGTTATATATCTTAATTTTTATTTAGCACTCTGTGAGCAATAGATAATTACCAAAAAAATGTTTCATACCAAGTAGATATTCAAATTGTCTGGTTTTTTGTTCTTTGGTACCAATTTAACTTAGTTAATATAGAAACTTTACACAAGCTATATTTAAGTAAATATGAAATGTAGTTTTATTTTATATACATAAAGTTTTAAAATTAAATGTCAAAATAATGAATTAAAATAAATTACACCTTAAACATATTTTTAAAGATAAAGCATTACTGCATCAATAACGTTTCAAAAAAAAATATAGAGCGCAACTTCCGGAACAGTTAATAAAGCACTGGTCAAAAGATTGTAAATTAATTACTCAACTTCAGTAAAATTCAAAAAAAAATTGATTATTTTTTTTTAGTGGGCTGCATAATAATTAATATATTTTTTTCATATAATAATTTTCTCGCACTAGAACCGCATTGAATCACGGAAAAACAGTTTTTTACAGTGGGCAGTGAACAAATTAATTAATGATTCAATGAATAACTTGTTGAAAGTACTTGTAATATGCTGAAACTTTTTATTTCAGAACATATTTGAAGATGGTTTATTTTCAATCTTCAAATATCCACAATATAATCAATCATAATCATTTAACCCAGATTGCACAGTTATTTATTTAATTTATTTATTTATTATGTGAACAATACTTGCTAAATATACTGAATATAGGAGTTTATGTATGTTATGTATAAATAATACACTACTCTTTAAGCAGTATTGTAACAAAAGTTGCCTAATAATATGTCAAAAGACATGTTTTAATTATATTAATAAAATCGTTTAAGAAAGACAGCAAAGCAAACTATTAGTAATTTTATTAAAATGAACACATTTAGAAACCAATAAAACAAAATTTGTTGCATTTTAAGAGAGGGACAGCAAGTAAACCAATTCCAATAAATAAACTAAAAATTTAACATTGTATGCAAAACAAAATTATTTGTTTCAAGCTTTGATTGATAAATGTACTAAGATATGCAGCTTGGGATAAAATACCGTTTATGAGATATAGATGGCACTGATACAAAATATTAAATTTAATTGAGAAAATAATCTCTCTGCGGCTGCTGAGGAGTGTGGAATTGTCATAATAGTTTTAATAACTTTTGATAAATTAAAAACTATTTTATATTTTTATGGCATAACACCAATACTTTTCAAAATCGTCGTTTTAGGACTTTGAAGTTTTTATAACGAGCTTACTAATGCCCGTACTAATAGTTGGAGATTTAATCTTGGATTGATCCTAGATTCATAAAGAGATTCATTTTGCTAATCGTTGATTGGCTCTAAACCAATTCACCGATATCGTGACTTTAGTCGCGATCGGCCAATGTATTCCTCGCTTAATTCTCGGATCAAGCTGAAAACTATGCAACCGTCAATATAATCCTAGATTCAAATAATCTTAGGTCTACCCAAGATTGTTTATTAGTGTGTGTCATATATTAATTTTGACGTTTAGTAATAAAATACATTGGCCGATTGCAACTATATTCACCATCACAATATCCGTAACTTAGCTTAGAGCCAATTAACGATTAGTAAAATGAATCTAGGATTTATGAATCCGAGATTTAATCTGTGGCTATTAGTACGAGCATAAATGATATTTTGCATTTAAATTTTTAATACTTATTTCCTTTTCTAATTGTGGGAAAAAAATCTATTATTTTTATAATTGACAAATGTTCTCCAGAAAGTACTTCGTTTGGAGAAAAGTTTTTCACAAACATTTTAATTTGTTTACAAAGTTCAATATAAAAAGCAAGGGCAATTTTCTAAACTTTGAGAGTTCGTTTATATCAATCGTCTCTTTATTATCTGTTATAATTTCTACTTTTGCACCAAAATACATATTATCAATTTTTAAAAAGTTATCAAGATTTTTTCCACGTTTAAGTTGTTAATTGAGGTAATTTCTACGTAATCTTTTTTTTTATTATTTTGTATTTTTTTTTTATATAAATCGCCAATTAATAATAATACAAGATCAAGTTTCACTTGAAATTATTTGTTTACTGCGTTAACAAAACTTAATACATATGAATGAAATGTAAAGTAAACCTTATATATTGTATTTGTTAAATTGTCTAAAATATTTTAGGTGATTTTAAGTTCCTCAGCAAAAACCTGGTTTGTGAAATAAAGTCATCCCAAGACATCAAAACTCTATCAACTGCAATCTAAAAACTGTTCTACATGTTTATCAATAAATGACTATTAATTTATATTTCATACCTGTAGTGATAGCCATCTGGTTTGGCTTGTTTTTAATAAATTCAACGGCTTTATTTGATCAAAATTCTTGGTATTCTTTAAAAGCTTCTATTTGTTAGGAACTATTTGCAATATATGTATATATATATATATATATATATATATATTTTAATCTTCTATTGATTGATGCAGTTTTTGAGCAGCTGTAGACGAACATAATACAGGGAAAAGTATTATGAGTAATGATTTTTTTATATTGATGTCATTAGTTTCATCTACAATTAAATCGGTGAGTGGAATAACCATATAACTCCAAAATCTTAGTTTTGAGGAATACGATAAAATCTGTTTAGTAGGAAAAAATTACATGTGACAACAATTTGATGTACAAGAGAGTTGTACAATTGGACAATGTTGGGTTCATGTGGGGCTTCAGCAATTTATGTGTTCTTCACATTTCCGAAATCTTGATCATATGACAAGAAGGAGTATCCGCAAATAAGAAAATATTGATAAATTTTACGGAAACGTTTGTTACCGACAAGGCATAAAATAAATTTCAAAACTGTGTGGTTGCGTTTTTTTTTTAATGTAGTCATAGAGGAAACTGCAAACTTCATTTGGACTTTTCAGTGCTTGTCCTTCATGATATGTGTAGAAGTGCCCAGTATTATTTTTCAAGTCATAAATTTCGAATCCGTACAGCCACAGTTGTCTGTAGTAAAACATTTCTTGCCACAATTCCACCAACATTGTCACGTTCTTGGCATAAAGCTGTGACTTTTTTACTTTGGCATAACATTTATTACCTCTCCTTTTGTGGACAAGCAATTCAGCAGCAGCAACTCGATTTGCATTTGCATTAGGACTCTCATGTCTTAGCTTTGTACTGAGTTGTTCGCACTGACCGCATAAATCTACCTGAGGCCTGCCAAATCTAAGTACAAAAATTTCCATGAAAAATTTTAAATAACACTGGTACTTTACTTTTTTTTCTAGTTCTGTGTATTTATTGATAAATATCTCATACATAATCTTTACATTCAAAGTCGCGTCAAGGTACTGGACTTCTTTGGTACAATAGTGGAAAGTCTTAACCGGAAATAACTATGTAACTTCTTACTTTGGCAATAATTTCAGACGGCTAAACATGTGGTCTATTCTTATGTCTATCGCGAAAATTCTTAGGAGTTTGTCTAGAAAGCAGCAATTTATTAAGCCGCTGGAGTCGCGATTTGTTATTGAATGCATATTCAAAAAAGCCATATGAAAATGTTGTGGTTTGGTGTTTTTGTTTTGGTTCTTGTTTTGGACTACTTCTAGCTATTTTTCGACTTTCCATTAGACTAAGCAACTATGTGTCTTGCTCGTTCTTAGATTTTCGTTCATAAAGTTGAGTCAAAATTAATTCTTTTTTGTTTGACTAAGATTAGACATGCTTTCTTCTTAAATCTGAACAATAAAAAAAAGAAGAAAAAGAATGATTTACTACTTAATAAACAATAAAGTAAAAACTTACGTGCAATCTGGTCCAGTAGTTTTTGAATTCATCAGACGCCCTTTTTCAATGGTGTACTGGTTACCATGAAGGCAAACACGCGTTCTCGCAGTTTATTTTGGAAAAACAATATAACTCCCGGACTTGTACCGTTCTTTCATTCAACACTAGGGTAGACGACCTCGTACACGCTCACAAAATGTGTTAGTATACTGTTTTTTAGGTTAACATTGGGCTTCGTTTAAATAGGATCTCAGTTTAAAAACCACCATTTCGGAGTTATACTGTTTTTCCACTCACCGATTCAATTAAACTGTACAGTTTATTTATTTTTAAACTATTTTTTAATTTTAATATAGCTTCTGCTGTTAGTTGATTTTTGTTCTGCAAATTTTTATTTCTTATTAATAGTTGAATCTGGGAAAACAAATTTTATTAATTTGGTTAAACGATCCATTAAATTGAAAGGTAAATTATGTTCTGCTAAAAAAACTAGAAGTTTTAATTAAGCAGTTTTAAAAGATTTTTAAGAGCCATGTGTTGAGCATTGTTATTTTTTATCAAATTTTCAATTTTTGCTGTTGTTTTTGGAACTTTAGTTTTACATATATGAATTGCAAGCAAGCAAGCAAAATGCTTTAATATATGATTATAATTGCATGTTAAAAATTGATTGCAAATTTTACAATAAGGAGTGATCAATATTCACTAGGCCTTCAAATTTTTCAAACCAGACATTTTGAAAAAACTAAAATATTTTTATTATTATATTTTAAATTATGAACATAAAATTAGACGCTATTAAAAGCTACTAAAGGTGTAGATCTTGTTTTTTTTTTCTGCAAATCTAGAACATTTTGTTTCTTTAGATTCTTTTTTGCTATTTTGTCCATAACGTCTTGAACGGCTGTAGATTTATCTATTTTATTAAGAAATAGATACTAATAGGTATCGCAAAACATTGTCTTGCAAACCCAATTTTTATTTAGAAAATATTTATAGGAAGCTGTTTTTTGATCTCTTGATCTTTTCCTTTTTTTTCCTTTCTGACCATGTGAGTGTATAAAATTTGGTAAAAATATTCATCATTTCTTTTTCCATTAATTTGTAACACGTAATTTTTGCTCCATCTCTTTTTGTTGTATTCTCTCTGCACGAGCATCTCATTTTCAGTTTTTTTTTTTTAATTTTAAATTTATTGTTTTAGACCAAAAGCTCGGAGTAAAAAAAAACTATAAAAGTATAAACGCTAGTTATTAAATATATCATTCTAGATAGTGGTCCAGATTAACATACTACTGTCAGTCAAGCTCTTGTTGGGACAGGTGCCATTGGTGCGTCCTCAAAGGTGTAAATACAGGGGTATTAAAATAAGTCTATAAATACTCAAACTTTGAGCACTGATTAAATATTACATATAATGAAGAATTATAGTAGTCAGTCGGGCTTATGGTTGGTCAATCTAGCCCCAACTATGTATTCAAATATCGTAGTATGTTAATCTAGACCACTACTAGAATGATATATTAAAAAACTAGCGTTTATACTTTCATAGTTTTTTTTTGGCTCCGAGCTCTCGGTCTCAATCTGCGTTTTGCTCTTTTTGGTGAAGCCTTGAACTTCTTTATCTGAACTCTCTTCACTAGTTTCGGTATTTTTGCAATTGTTATTACCTCTTCTTCTGCATACGTTATTTCTTCTTCTACTTTGGTATTTACGTTTTCTCTTGCAATGTTGAACAATGCTTGCAATTTAATGTATCTGAAATTTTATTTTCTTCTTTCAAATTGTTTAATATCATGGCTACTTCATTTCAATTTTATCCTCATTTTAGATAAGATTGAAAAATATGCCATATTGTGTGAAAAAATCTTCTGTTTCCTGGACTTCTTCTTATAAATGTGCTTTGTCCGATTGTACATTTTTATCAACTGATTTTATTTTACATAACATTTTATATTCTAACCGGTGCTTAGTGTGAGATTGATTATTTGTTACATCCTTTAATGAAACAACATTCTCTTCTTCAGCCAAAGACTTGAAATTTAAGATCGATATTTGCTAGAAAAAATAATCCGCAAATTTCAAGTCAATTTTAGTTAATAATATAACCAGAATTAGTAGTTTCCAAAAAACAATCAAACAGTTACATTAACTGCTTATAATTATCTTATTTGAAATAATTTTAGAAAACAAATTTGTCCGTTACTTACAAATTAGAAATAAATATGATATGCATACTTGTCAACATTTTATCACAATCACTATATAAAAGTGCTTTGAGTTGATTTACAGAAATTAACAACAGTCACTGCGGCACCGTGTTGTTTACAGGGAGTTATGCATTTATCATATTGTTGCCAAGAAGACAGGAGTTTTGCAAATTTCATAATCTTATTTTTGAGTGATTAAAAAACCAAATCCAGAAAAAATGAAGTTATGCACTTTTCACATTACGCCGACGATGTGCCTTTTACTGAATAAAAAAGCAATTTCTATAAAATACATCGTTTATTAATTTTAAATTATTATTTGTTGTTACTTTGTGTCGGCATTTTGAGGTGCTTTTTTAGAGGTATAGAACTTTGATCTTAAATGAAACTTATAAAAATCAAGTTAACGCCATGGTATTATTGGAAATATAATTTTATGCCATTACTGCTTAAATATGAGTTGGGGCATATGGGCGCCGCGGCTGGTTTGAATAAAGTCCAATTTTTGAGCAGCCTTGGCCGTATATCGACAATTTCGCGGCTAATGTTGGCTTCCAGCTGATCCATTATTATTGGTTTATTGGCGTACACTAGCAACTTCACATATCTTCACAGAAAGTAGTCTGTAGGTGTGATATCACACGACCGTAGAGGCCAATGCACGGGTCCGTTGCGCAAAATTATGCGGTCAGCGAAAGTTTCCTGCAATAAATTAATTGTGTCGCGTGCTGTGTAGCATGTTGCGCCGTTTTGTCGGAACCAAAGCTCCTCCACATTAACGCCATTCAACTGGGGAACAAAAAAGTCAGTAATCATGGATCGACAGCGCTCTCCATTGACTAATAATAATAATATTAATAATAATATAATAATATATTGTTTGATGTTAGAATACATAGGTATTTACATAAGTCATGTACAGTAAGAAAATATAATCTAGTGCTAAAGTAGAAAATTATAATTTAAAAATTCTTCGTAATTATAAAATGATTTTTCTAAGAAAAACTGTTTTAATTTGCGTTTGAACTGTGGCAACTCTAACTTTTAATATTATTTGGTAATCTATTGTAAAATGTGACACTATAGTATCGAGTGTTAGTTTTACTTTTCTCAAGCCTATTAAAACAGTTTCTCAAATCGTTGTTGCGCCTTGTGTTGTATGAGTGGATATCCTTGTTTAATGTACGAGAATTTATTGTTTTGTGCACTAACAGCAGATATTCTAATTTAAACATACATGGTAATGTTAGTATTTTCAAGTTTTGGAATAGTGATTTGCAGTCTGCTCTGTATTCTACTCCGGCAACAATTCTGACTGCACGCCTTTGTAATGAAAATAGTCTGTGCTTTATTGATGAATGACCCCAGACCAGGATGCCATACATTAGCGCTGAGTTACAGATTGCAAAATAAACAGTCCTTAATATATGGATGGAAGCACAGTTAGCAAGGTTTCTTAAAAGATATATATTTTTGTCCAGCTTATTTGCAACCTGTTCCCCATGTTCCTGCAAGTAAAGTCCTTTGTCTAAATGTAGACCAGGAAACTTAGGTACTATTGTGTCTGTTGTAGTTGTAGGTCTACGGGTAAATTGAGTTTTAGTAGTTTTCTCAACATTTAAACAAAGTGAATTAATTTGAAACCACTCTACTGCAGTTTGTAGTGCTGTTTTGCTTAAAACTGTTACGGTTCAATTTTCATTTAATTTTCAAATGGCAATTTAAGTTAGGCAACCTTGTGTACATTAATAATAGACGGAATATTTGTTATTAATATTCTCGAGAGAGGCTCTTTGGGTAAATTCAAAAATTGGCCATTTTATTGTGTGGTGTTCTAGCGTACGGGTGCGGCAATATTAAATCCGCGGGCATCCAAGTGCATTTCTGCCGTACGTTGGAGTTAATGGTGTTTGTGGTCCCGGGCGATTTATGACATTTTTGTGTCGAGAGTCGTTTTGGATTTAGGGGCCACAATATCGGTAATTTTACCGGATCTGTCGCCACATGGTATGTTTCTTTTTTTTATTACTTGGTCTTGTATTAATGTTTGTTTAATCATCCTTTTAGCACGTTCATCTGTGTAGTAGAATGTGATTAGTAGCAATCGTTACTAATTTGGAAATTAGGGAGCCGATAAAATCGGTAACTATTTTTTGTGTGTCCTTATCTTTTTTTTGTTGCCCCTTTTATTGCTAGAAATGAATTAATTTAATTTTAACTATTGTAGGCTCTTTTGTACGCCCCAAAAATTGAATTAAGAAAGGGGTACAATGCAAATGTCCTATTAATAGACCTTGGACCTACACCGTTACATGGAGAATCTAATCGTTACTATCGAGAAGACTAAAGTTACATGGAAAGTTAACAGAGCTAGATTTTGAGCCGCTCTGAGGAATATTCAGCCCATGTGTGACGGATAAAGACGCGAAGGGAAGGACGAAAGACTAAAGTACATGGAAAATTAACCAATCTGGATTGTGAACCGTTCTGAGGAATATTCAGCCTTTGTGTGACGGATAACGACGCAAAGGGATGGACGAAAGGAGCAGCAGGAAAAACAATTACTATACAGGCTTGTTTACGGCAATATTGGCTTACCTGCTACTTTTGCAGTTTTGTTCCTCAAACAGCTCTTAGTTTTTTTTTTAAATTTGTCATATTTTATCTAGTAATTGTGATCAATAATTATTTACATAATTGATATATATTTGGGTAAAGTCTAATACATTTTTATTTTTTATATATTTATATTTGATAAGCATTTGCTACTCTTGTTATGTTATTGAATTTTTCTTGATCGGGTTTTGTTGTGTTTCAAAAAGATTGATTGTACCATTATATACGGGCTAAATTCGGTCGGTGTAGCGCTACCCCGCGGATTACGCGTTCTAAGTCACTCGGCAGTCACGGAAGCATATCATAACTTAAAAATTTAATAACAAATAGATGGTTTTGTCTAGCCTTTTAAAAATACTATTACAAATATAAGTTGATTTATGGGTTATTTGTTTTTTTTTTATTTATATATCAACATGGGTTCGAGTTTTTCCCAGAATTAAAAACGTTGTGGGTCAGATCATTATTTTAAACTCGTGGAGCTCTTATCTACCTACTCCCTTCTCCTGGGTTGGCTAGGCTAGCCCACAATTTGTTTTTAATAACTGTCTCTTTAAAGAGATTTAAAAAAAAAATAATTAAATCACTTACCCAAACATTTCAGCGTCAGAAAGAGCGTAACAAAACAGTACCCTCTTTAGTTGTTATGCTGCGATTACTAATAGTAGTGTCATCGGCATATTGTACAATTTGACCTACTTCATTAACCCTTAGACGACTGAAGGTGGTACCCGGGTACTTTTTCACTATTTGACGTTAAATATTACTTTAGTGTAAAGACTTTCTGACTTGAGCTTCTGGGACATCTTCAATCTACTTATTTTGTATACTTTTGTAAATTTTCAGATTTGTACTTGTTAGTTGTTTTATAATTTTGACACTTGAAAATACCACAACGTTAACTGGCGGACGGTGGTATCTAGGTAACACCATACTTATTGTAAATAATAATTAAAAAATATTAAAATATTTAACATATTATTTATTTTTACACTTTTTACATTATTTATTTTTACACTCAACACAAATTACAGTTTGATTGGTGTGTTCAAGACACACAGGATTTTTGCAAATGTTACATCTTTTGCGAGTTTTTCGCTTTAATTTTTTGTCTCCATGGTAACACATCCTGCATATTCCTTTTACACTTACTCTGCCTGTAGAATCTCGGTCTGGTGCAGAATTAGTTGAGTGAGGAACAAATAATGAAACTCCTAAAATACACTCAATTGCATTTTTTGTAGTTGACACTTTCATAATAATTGGATTTTCAACCCTTTTATTTATAACAGGTAAACACAAGTCTTGCGCTAACTCTTTTATAAATTTTCTTCTTTTATTTGTTCCCTTATAAATATTTGGATTATTTTCAGTTTTAAATAACATAAACACCCAAAGCAGCTACATCTATCATATTGTAGAAAAAGGTTAAAGGTCAACGGCTTGTCCGCCTCTTACATGTGTAAGTGCTTAGCATTTTGTCCATAACGTCGACACCTGATTTAGTTTTATTGTAAAATGTGATCACTTCGGGTTTATGTTGTATAGTGTCTTCAATTTCGTTTGTTGAGTGAATTGTGTATAACATAATGACAGCTTTGTTTGCTTTTGGTACATAGAAGCAAAGCATAACATCCTTCTGAAAACCAAAAAGTGTTGAAAATGATTGGCGTTCCTTATTAGCTAGTAGATCTTTTGGGATATATGCTTTATTTTTTCTTAGAGTGCCAACTAAACTGAGTCCATTTAATTTTAGCATTCGAGCAAGTGGCAATGATGTCAAAAAATTATCAGTTGTAACATTTTGACCAGAACCTTTATAATGCTGGCACAAATGCATAACAACTTTTTCGCCAAAATTTGTCTGCCTTTTACGACCTGCCAGCTTGCCAGTGTATATTAACCCTTGGCATGTATAAAAGGTTTTTGCATCGCATACCCAGAATACTTTTATACCATACTTTGCAGGTTTTGAAGGGATGTATTAAGTAAACTTAGTACGACCACGATAAGAGAAAAGTTGTTCATCAACAGTTAGATTCTCATGTGGCTTGTAATATTTTAGCAGATTTTCGTTTAGCATAAACCAAATGTCACTGATTGCTGCAGATTTGTCAGTTAGAACTCTAGCTGGACGTGTAATATGGTTATCGAATCTGATGAATCTAAGAATTTGCTTGAAACGGTCTCTACTCATAGCTGCTTTATACAAAGGTAAAGCGTTTGAACTCCATAATTCATCAATAGATTCAGTGTTAGATTTATGAACACCTGACAAAAGTAGTATACCAAAAAATGCATCAAATTCCTCAGACGTAATTGTACTCTAAACTTTTTTTGTTACCAATGAGTTATTTTTATTGTAAAGATCATAAACCTGTTTAGCCTTACGATTTGATTTCCGTATAATAATCAATTTGATTTCTGGTGTTACTAATGAATTGAATGTGTCTGTGCGTGTAAATAAAGCTGTTGACTTACTTGGACCTCCTAATACAAATGCAAAAAAAAATTGAATAGAAATTAAAAATAAAAGTGTTATTACCTAATTTTCGAATTATATTATGAGAACGTGTTTGAGATGCAGGGAATGGTTTTTTATTCCAGACGACCAAATCGCTACTTTTATATATATTAATTGTTGGTAGGCCAATATCGGTTTCTCTCTCTGTCTCAGCTAATATAATATCTTCTTCGTCACTGCTTTAATCAGTATTTTGTTCAATAGTAATATTTTTTTCAATACGAACGTCTTCAATATCTGATTCTTCATCATTTGCTGCTGGTATATAATCCTTGTCTTCATCATCTTGGAAAGAAATGACTGATTCCTCATCTGAAATATTGCAAAAAAGTGCAATTTGTTCATCTGAAACACTGCAAAAACAATTGTTGTTCACATATAACAAAAAAAATATATACCTACGTTTCCAAATCAATATATCTTTTTGAATTAAATTTAAAGAAATCAGCTGCCCTGCGTCTACTTCCTTTACTACTCCCTGAAGCTGTGGGATTATCCATGTTAGCACTAACAATTACCGCACTGTCTGTTTTTGTGATGCGCGGAAGATGATAAATTTACGTTCTGACGTGAATACTACCACAACTATAAACGCAAAAAGTCTGCGGAAATAGTGCGTAAGTGAATCTACCACGTGTTCAAGTCACGCAACGGCAAACACATAAAACAAGCAAAATTGTTATGGTACGCATATAAAATAGACGGGGGTACCTGGGTACCACCGACCGCCAGTTGTGTAGCATTATTTTACCAGTCGCATAAGGGTTAAAATTGGCAAAATCATTAATATATATGAGGAACAACAAGGGGCCAAAAACTGACCCCTGTGGCACCCCCCCCACGTACTAGATATAACAGTTGCAGATGATACATGATAATAATTTGCATATTGTTTCCTATTACATAAGTACGAAGACAGCTTAATGCTATTTGGACATATATTATACGCGTACAATTTACGAATAAGAATAGTGTGAGAGACACAATCGAAGGCCTTGCTTAGGTCTAGGAATGTACTGAAGACAGACTCGCCTTTTCAAAAGCATCTATTATTTTATCAGTTAACGCTAGTATGGCCGAAGTAGTCGATTTTCCAACCCTAAAGCCATGCTGACTAGTATGAAAAATATCATGTTCTTCCATGTGTTGGAAAAGTTGTTGTTTCAATAATTTTTCAAAAATTTTAGAAATGACTGTCACGTGTTGGCCTGCATCATCTTAAAAAAATTCTTCTGGATTTTTCTCGTTCCAAATCCGACAATTTTGTTTGTAGCTAAACAAAATTTTTTGGTGAAAATGAGGACCAAGAACAATTCTTTCGGCTCATTTTTCGAACGTACGACGCATATAATAGTCATGCGGCTTTAGCTCTTACACGCAATGGCAAAACATACTTAGCAGAAATCAGCTGTCACCTATCAAATTGACTGTCTCTAAAAACAGTGTTGCCAAGTTGAAAAACAAACCTCTAAAAAAACAGCTTTTATTATATAATAAACGGATTTTTATTTGTTATGTTATTTTATAAATCTAAAAACTAATTTTTAAAAAATATGCACAAGATCATCAAAAACATTATTGCATTGGCATAGTAATTATCTATAATTTTAATAATACATTACATTTCACTCTTTTAACATAAGAACATATTTTGCACGCATTATTACTATTTTTCAAACACAAAACTGATTAAAAATAACAATAAACTTTAAAAGTCAAACTGTATAATATAATAACTTTGAAAAACGTGGAAATATAAGTAAAAAATTAAAACGAGAATAATAATATTTTACATTTTTCATTAATTAAGCTGTGACTTCAACTAAATATAGTAGTTTCTGATTAAATAAACACTTTGATTTGTTCTAGCAGCCCGATTGTAGTTTTCCGAACGGCAGTTACAAAATTTAGCAAATGTACCAGGCTTACCATAATAGTTACAGAATCGTATTTGCTGCATCGAATATGGTTTCTCTGGATGCAGTTGCTCGGTCGTAGGTAGAATTTGTTAACTTCTGCTATTTTGCTAAAATTAAAAGTATTTTGTTTTGTAAATTTTTTGTTGGAATACATTGTTAAAGGCAGTGCGACAAATATAAAATTTGTATCTAGCTTGTAAATTGCTGTATATTCTTTCAAGAGTTGCTTTGTTATTAAATTTGCCATGTCTTCTTATCAGTGTTTGTATATTTGTGATGTATATTTTTACTGGTTCTACGCTTGTGTGTATTCTATTTCTGATTTCATCCTCGAACTTTAAAAGTGAAACATTTGCCCTAAAGAATGTTTTAAAATCTGCTTCAAATTCAGATTTTTTTTTTTTAGGTTTATTTATTGTTTCAAAACTATAAGAGTGCAACGCCTTTCAATAGTAGGTGAAATATATATAGAACTTTGAAGAAAGTGACGTCATAGAGATCTTCCTCAATCTGTTCTAGAAATGCTTTGCCATCAATGGTACCATCATATTTGATGTTCCAAGTTTACTACAGTTGCTGTTTTGCGCTGTTTTGGTGCAGTTTGTTTGTTCCTGTTGTCAGAAAATTTATCAGAATGTTATTCGTTTCCTCAATGTCCTCTGAGACCCTTATGATAAATTTCTGTAGTTCTTTGTGCAGATTTGCTTCAGGCGCGTCATCTACTCATCTATACCTCTCCTCTTTTATGTCCTGCATTAGTTGGGGAGGTGCTAGGTTTTGCTTGTTTGCTGCGCATTTTGTCTATATTTTATTAAATAGTTATTTTTAACAATACGTTTTTTTTTTAATTTTATGCGCCAAATTGTAACGTTTTCTCTTTGGAAGCGGCGCAACTACCGTGATAGAACAGACGTTCGTCCAGGGTTTGTCGTTAAAGAACAAATTATAATTCAACTATCATTCTAAATAAATAGTTACATTTTTAAGAATTTACAACAAAGTAACACTTTAAACAATTATTAGTTAATAAACTACTAATCAAAATAATAAATAAATTCATTCATTCAACACCATGTAAATTATTACATGGCATTTTAACTTCAGCGCTCGTCTAACACGACAAGAACGGCTAGTGTAAAACTCCGTCTCGACACTCTAATTCGAATATTTTGACAGGTCTGGCGACAAGTCTGATGTAACGCACCTTATAAGCAAATCTACTAATAAGGCTTAAGAGTTTTTACCTCGTAAAACTACTTGGCAAGACTCTGCCGATGTAAAGACTTTAAGTGCCGGATTCACTCTCAGGTGGAAAGTGCCGACCGACTAAACTCGCCTTGAGTGAATGCCCGGAAGTTTGAGACCGTTAGTGTGTGGACACAACGGCGATCCGACTATTGAACAGGGCTCCGGCATAGAACACTAAAATTTGTTCTAAGCAAAATGGAAAAAATGTTTTTGGTATATTTTTAGATTTAACTAAAGCTTTTGATCTTATTATCAAATATTACTAAATAAACTATATATGTACAGGATAAAAGGCACTGCATTTAATTGGATTAGAACGTATTTAGAAAAAAGAACTCACTATGTAAACATTGATAATGTAAGCTCTAACAAATTGGAAATGACCCGAGAAATAAAAGGTTTTGTGTTAGGTCCTCTTTTATTTATTACATATGTAATCATGTACACTTAAAAAAAGGCATTTGCAGACGATACCACTATTTTTGTATCAGCAAAACAAATAGATGATGCCGTATTAAAATAAAATGAGGTAATATTAAATTTATACTTTTGGTATAAAATAAACCCAAAAAAGTCTACGTTTATAAGATTTAACGCAAATAGTTCAAACTATGACCATTCCAATTCGATACGATGTGAAAATAATTCAATAAAACAAGTCACCTATGCTAACATTGGGGAGTAGCTGGAATAAGCACATCGACTATTTATTAAAAAAACTAGGGTCTCTCTGTTATGTTGCTACAAAGCTAAAAAATATTGTAGACATTAATAGTCTCAAGTTATCGCACTTTGAGTCTTACATATCGTACTGTATACTACCTTCATAAGCAAAAATCCCGTAAAAGTAAAAATCGCTGAAACGAGATAAATGAGGTTAACTAAAAAAGTTGAATGCCACCTGTTTCCATAAGACAAATGTAATTTTGTTGTTCCTAGAAACATGTATTTTTATACAATATTTTAGAGAAACTTATTAAAATAGACATTTTTTATGTTATATTGTTGGAAATGCTTAAAAAACTGTTTTGCTTAGTATCAAAAATATCAAAAATATTAGGTTAGCTAAGCAAAAACACATTATGTTATTTTACGGTGTTTTTGCATAGTACGAATAATTTCTTCTGGTAATGCAAAAGATAACCTACCTATTTAAATTAACGTAATTTAGGTACCTAGATATTTTAAATATTAAGCTGCATCATTTTTATTTATTCAACTCATAAGCTTTATTATAAGACAACTTTAAAAGTTTACAATAGAATAGGTCCTAAAACGTTAAATAAAATAAAAGATACATATTTTTAAACAAGCAAAACTTAAAACATATTAAAAACCGGTTAGTCTGCATTTGCATTAATTGGTAATTCTTCCCAAAATGGTTTTTGGCTTTCAGGCAAGATGCCCCTAAGTTTTTGTAAAATGTTTTTACGTCTGCCTACGGGTACACCACATGGCTCATTTTTTTTTTATTTTGGCATAGATAAACCAATTTTTAACGATTACTTGTTATTAAAGTCAAGTTTCCTCCGTTTCGAAAGAACACCGGTACTAAATTAACATATATACTTATAGATTACTAATGAGAACTAAAATGTAAATATAATGAACTTACCTGTAATGTCAATTTGCCTTTTTCGGCGATAACTTGCACCATATTTGCTAAATACGGTCTTGGTTTACAGTGGTTTATTTTGTACAACAAAGTGCTATCCATCCAGTCATAGAAGTCTGTATAATTCATACGTTTGACATCAACTTTTCCGGAATTTGCCGACTGAATTGCCTCTACAAAATCATTAAAATCATAAGTTTTGCGTTGACATAAATGTATGTCCTGCTTCAAAAAAATTAAGGGTTAAGGTACGTGCCAAAATTTTGCCCATATATATCAAAAAGGTGAAGAGGCCCCAGTTCTTGTTTTGTCCAAAACAGTTGTCTAGCCAAATTGTTATGTTTTCGGCATCCCAGTTTTTTAACTGAAATGCATAGAAAGTACTGGTCAGTTCTTCTTTGCAACGTCCAGCGATAGCCTTATGCCAGACAACTGCATACGGAAAAGCTTTAGAATTCTTGTCAACAGGTACAAAGCTCTCATGGTACGCTACCAAGCGTTTAATAAAAACAACTCTCTTAAAAGTATCAATACGTAGAAGCATTATTATTTTCTGCAAGTCAACAGACACACATATTGATTTGTCGTTGAATGGCAAATTGGCATTATATCGGTACATTTTTCTGGCTGCTCTAGCCCGAGAAATGTGCTTTGACCAAAGTTGACATTTATCACCATCCTAATTCTATTTTGTGTGATTTTTATCATGAAGTGTAAATTCTTCACACGTTTCACATTCTTCATGACCAAGTTTGGTGAAACTTATTTTCTTGTTGCTTTATAGTGATTTCGCTGGGCAAATACCTTTTATTAGGAGCATGTTCCCTTCTATAATGTGACACAAACGGGTGAAAAGACCCAACGTTTTCCAAATCCTAAGCGTTGAGCTGATGTTTTCAAATTGTTTCGCAATATTCTCAGATAGTGTTTGAGGTTCATAATACCATCAATAAAAACTTAATTTCCCACTCCAGATGCCGCCATGAATTTCCAAACCATTACCGACCCTCCACCATGTTTCACAGTTGGGAGCAAATTTTCTGTTTTCATCTCTTCTTTTGCTTTACGCTATATTTTTTCTCTGCCATCCGATCTAAAGATGTGTACTTACTTTTGTCTGTAAACAGAACAGTTTTCCAAAATTCAAAATTCTTTTCAGTGTAATTTTTAGCAAAATCAATTCCTTTTTGTCTATTTTGATTAGAAATCAAAAGTTTTTTTTGCGGAACTTTTCCGTTAAATCCATTAAATCGCAAAACTCTACGCACAGTTTTTGGATGTACAGCTTTAAGGGTAGCTTGGTGAATTTCATCTGCAAGTTGAGGAGCACTTGTTCTGCAATTTTTATATTTAAAATAAAATTTATAAAATGCATGTGTTTAAAGTGTGATTAATGTTACCCGTTTTTTTTAAACTTATACAAGATATCAAAAGAAAATTATGAAGGCTTATAAACATCATATTTTCCGGCTCCAGACTTGATAGAAGTGGCGATTTTTTTTCTCACTGACCTCTATGTTGCCATTAAACATTCTCTCTTTCTCTTAAGAAAATCTAATGAAATATTTACACTTATTTCTGCAGGTATGCAATTCCACAAATCAAATACAAAGTTTGTAGTTTTGTGTTCCTTATGTTTCGGATCTCAAATTGCTGGAGGTTTTACATAAATATTCAGAAATTTCAAAACCAATTCACTGCTCCAATCTATGTTATTTGGCTCCATAATATCTAAAAAATGTTTAAGATGAAGTATTTTGTAACCATTCTATCCGAGATTCTTAAAAATCTTTTCATGATATGATTAAATAAAAAATAAACATTTAAATATAATAATTTATACTGATCTTTTTAAATCTATAACTAAACAAAAGCTGCACACACGATTGACAACAATGACAACAGACATGTTGGTCGAGGCAGTCGAACGTTTGGGCACGTTTGCTCAAACCGCCTGTAGGAACTTTTATATAACTAATAACGAGGAAATATAAATCATAAATTAAACCAAGATTTTCAATAATAATATTTTACATTTTTAATCAACTAAGCTCCGACTTATTAAATACTTATAATTAGCAAATGTACTTAACTTACCACAATAGTTACAAAATCGTATTTGCTGTTTTGAATACGGTTTCTGTGGATGCAATGGATAACTGCATTTCCAGAAGCAAGTTGTTCGATAGTAGAATTTGTTAAGTTCCGCCTTTTTTTCTGAAATTATGAGTATTTTGTTTGTAAATTTTTTGTTTAAAATTTTCTGATAACTTTATTAATTCCGAAACATTGTTAAAATCAAGTGCGACGAATATAAAACTTGTATTTAGCTTGTAGATTGTTGTATATTCTTTCGCTACGCTTGTTTGTAATTTATTTTTGATTTCGTCCTCCAATTTTAAGGGTAAAATATTTGCACCAAAGAATGTTTCAAAATCTGCTTTAAATATTAGGGGTAGTGTATATCATAGATATCTTCCTCAATCCGTTCTAGAAATGCATTGCCATCATTGGTACCATCATATTTAATGTCCCAAAGCCCGGAATCACAACAACCTAAATAGTTTAAGATTTTTAGTATATTCAAAATCTTTTTTGTCCAAAAACATTTAGCTAAATTTAAATAATACACATTTTTATAATAAAAGCTATAGTCAGTATAGCTTGCAAATTGATTTTTATTGTAAAGGTTAATTTTAAATGAGTAAAATATTAATTATTTTTAAATCGAAAGAGAAAACTTCTTATAATATATATTAATAATCATACTTATCATATATAATACCTTAAAAACTATTTATATTACTATCGATTAAATTTAAAGATTTGCAAAATAGCGGACACATGAACCAATAAAAATTTCAAAAGCAAAACGGTGGAAGTAAAGTGTTTACGCTAACAATATTTTTCAAAGGAACATGATTGAAGGCCAATCTTGCAAATTTAATTAATAAAACAAATAGTTTGAATGATATTAATAAGATTAATGCATAAAACCAATTAACTGACAGTTGACGTTAACAAATATATTTTTGATAAAGACCGGAAATGAAAGTAAATATTGTTCTACGTGTATGATATTCAGAGTGCTATTCGATTGCTATTGGCTAATATTTGAATGTTGCTTGCTTTAAATTGCTTGTATGCATTAATTTTATATCAAAGCTACCTCTTCGCAAGTTCTGTTCTTTCGGGTTTACAAAGTTTATACAACACAACATAATTAGATATCATTTTTTTTTAATATTTCACATAAACACTGTATTATAAAGAAATGCAGAAATTAAATACTGCGAGATCCACTGGTCTTCAATGTAGAATCGTACATTGATTTGCACTGAATTAACATCTTTGTTGCATCTAAAATAAAATTGTACATGTTATTATTTACACAACAAACTAAAAGATTCAATTACTTTATTTAATAATTGTAGATTATTATGTACATATATATAAATATTATATATATATTTTAAAATTATATTTATAAAAAATATACTTTTATATGCTTTTAATAGTCATTTATTAAAATAGACTAGTTTTGGTGGTTAGACCATCTTCAGTATAATAACTATACAATGTAAATATATGAATAAAATAAAAATATTATAAAAATAGATTCACTTACATAACGTGTATAAAAAAAATGACTATAAAATTGACAAATTTAAAATGATGTGCAGTATAATGATTAATTAATGTTTAATGTTATTTATTGTGTATTTGTAATTGGTTTGAGAAAAGTGTATATGTGTTGGTATTTAGTGTTAATTTGTTTATTTGAGCAATTAAATTTGTTGTAATTTTTTATACTATCAATTTCAAACGATTCAAGAATTTTCATTTTGAGATCTTTTTTGCATTCATGAATTAATTTTATATTGTTGTTGTGTTTATGTATTTGAAAATGTTTCGAAAATGTGGATTTGTTGAGTTTTGTAGTGTGTTCTTTTATTCTGTGTTTTAAAGCTCTTCCTGTCTGTCCGATGTAAGTTGCGTTTCAATCTTGGCAGTCAATTTGATAAATTCCGGATTTCATTAAAATGTCTGTTTTTTGTTTATTATTAGATAATATGTTTTTAATTGTGTTAGTCGTAGAAAAAAAACCTATGATGTCATATTTGAATAATATTTTTTTAATTTTGTTACTTTTGTTCGAGTATGTTAATTTTCTGTATTGAGTTGTTTTGTGTGTTTTGTTGTTTGTGAGTGTAGGGTTGTTTCTTAATTCTATTTTTTGTTTGTGTTTATTCATTATTTTGTTAATAGTTTTAGTCGGAAAATTATTTGAAATAGCTAGTTGTATGATAATGTTTAATTCAAATTGTAAATTAGTAGCCGAAAGTGGTAAAATTAGTGCTCTATGTATAAGTGAATGCAAAGCTGAAAATTTATGGTTATTACTATGATTTGACTCGTATGGAATAATTATTCCGGGGTTTGTAGGTTTTTAAAGTCTAATTTGTTGGAAGTTTTGTATATTGTAAGGTCGAAAAATTTAATTTGTTTATTGTTTTCTAATTCTAGAGTGAATTTGATGTTAGGATGTATATTATTTATTAAGTTATGAAAATTTGTTATGTTAGATAATGGTTCTCTAAGTATGTAAAATATGTCATCAATATATCTTTGCCATAGAATGATGTTATTGTTAAATAGATTGTTGTTATTAATGATAATGTCATCTTCTATTGTACTTAAAAAAATATTAGCTAGAATTGTTGAGCTAGAAGCTTGTTTAGTTTGTAAATTTTATCATTGTATGTGAATATTGTTTCAGATGTTAAATTTTTTGTTAAGAGCATGTATCATTAATTTCTTGTTTGTCTATGTTTATGATAATAAGGTGTTATGGAGAGCATTAATAGTTTCTGGTATAGGAATATTAGAGTATAGATTTGTTATGCCAAAAGAAATGATAGTATCATTAGGTCTATTATCATGTTTTTTAGTTTATTGGTTAAATCTATTTGAATTTATATTGTAGTGTGTTTGTGAATAATTTAGAGATGTTTAGTTAATATTAAAATATTTTTAGTACGGAGAATAAGTTGGTTGAGGGTATTGGTGTATGTTAATGTAATTTCGGTAAAATTGTTATCTTTTATATATTGAAATACTTTGTTGTTATATTCTTCTTGTTTCATGAACCAGTTCTTTTGTCAGCAATCATTGCTGTGATGTTATTAATTTTGTTTTTGAGTTCTTTAATGGTTTTATTTTCAAGGTTTGTTTTGAAAAAGGTTGTGGTGGAAATTTTGTTTTCTTCTTGTTTTAATATTTTGGTTATATCTGTTTTGATGGTGTTTCTTGCAGTTCCATATATTGCGGTTTCTATTGAGTTTTCCAATAAGAAGTTTCATTTTGATATTAAAAAAAAAAACGGGTATTTTTTAAGAGAAATCAATAAATGATTATTTCATTGTAAAGAGGAAGGTATGCCATTAACATTTGAAAACGACATCAGTCAAATGGCCGCCACGGTTACGGTTGCAGTACCACATTCTTTTCATGAAATTTTCCATGACCAATTCGCACATTTACGGCTGTATGTCCTCGAAAACTTCACGAATTCTATCTTTAAGGTACTAAATCGATTGTTGAGCATTGGCATAGACCTTATCTTTCACGTGGCCCTAAAAAAAAAGTCTAAAGGTGTTAAATTATTAGATCTCAGTGGCCAATTCTTCGAGAAATAACACGGCCAGGAAACTTTTTTTGCAAAATTGCGATTGTTTTGTTGCTTGTGTGGCACGTAGCGCCGTTTTGCTGAAAATAATCGTCGTCCATATCAATATCTTCCAATTCCGGCCATAAAAAATCATTAATCATAGCTCGGTAGCGCCATCCATTCACCGTAACAGTTGCACCAGCCTCATTTTCGAAAAAGTAGGGTCCAATCACACCGCCAGCCCAAAAACCGCACCAAACAGTTGAGGATGCAAAGACTTTTCAACAATCATTCTTGGATTTTCTGAGCCCGAAATGCAACAGTTCTGCTTATTAACGTAGCCTCCAAGGTAAAAATGGGCCTCACCACTGAAGATGATTTTTCCATAAAATTCCGGATCATTTTGATGCATTTGAAGGACCCAATCAGCGAAGATACGACGTTTATGCTGATTGACCGGCTTGAGTTTTTGGGTTAACTGAACTTTAAAAGCCTTAAGACTTAAGTATTTATGCAAAATACGGTGAAATGTCGTTTGTGGAATGTCTAATTTCAAAAGATCGACGAGGAATCGACAAACCTGGGTTTTCTTCAACACTACATCTACATCAGCAATATTCTCATGTGTTCTTGAGCGATGCAAACGGTTTCGATTCTTCGCATCACAAACCTGTCGTGTATTGCCGGCCGATAAGGTGCTTTACGACGACCAAAAAGTGCTTTAGTTTTGCGAACTGTGACTGAAAATTTTTCACCATTTCTGTAGTTAATTTTAATATTCAATGCGTTATTGAAGCGTGTATCGTTCCATTATTTATAATGGCGTAGTTATCACTTGTCAAATGTCAAAAAATAGCTTCAAAATTGATAGCTGCCCAAATAGCCTGCTATTCAAAATGAAATTTCTTATTGGAAAACCCTTAATTTCAATAGATTGTAGTCTACAGTCTAGTTGTTCATGATTTTTGTTGCATATTTATATCCTTTGTTTAGGAGGTTAGTTTCTTCTTTTGAAAACGTTAGTTTTATTAAATTGGTATATTCATTGTAAAAGACGTGTGAATTTTTAAAATTGTTTTCTAGTTTATTTTTTTCTATTTCTATTTTTTTTCAAATTTTTAATTTTTTGTTTCTTCTTGTTAATATTATTTGTTCGAATTGGTGTAAGAATGTTGATAATTTTTGTATTAATATTTTCTATTTTAATGTGTAGAAATTTCGTTAAGTTTTGGTATATATTATATTTTTTTATTTCAATTTCAATAAGATTTTTGTTTTTGTTGTGGAGTTCTCGGTTGAGTATGTACTTTGTAATTCTATTTTTCATATGTTCACTTAGGTTGATATGGTATTTTGCTTTCGCAAAAGTAAGAGTTGGTTATAATTTTTTGCATTGAGTTATAAATTTTATATCTTGCAATATTTTCATTTTCATCTTTTCCATTTTATAGTATTTTGTAATCATGTTGGACGTATTTTCCATAATATTTTCTCAATACTAGACGGAATACTCTATTTAAAGAATTTGACATTGTCTAGCAGCTTGGACCTGAACATCAATCATTTAAGCTGTTTAGCAGGCAACAAGATCTTTTGTTTTGCTCTTTCTTCTTCTTCGTTTCAATTTAAATATTAATTAAATTTTTCAAAAGATCCAAAAATCATCATCCCTTCCCAAATTGATTTGTAAAAACTTTACCATTTTGAGATGCGTTTTTTATCTTACTTCTATTCTGAACTATAATTTTCTTAAAAATAGAGCAAATAGTTGAATCGGATCTATGATTTAAATTACAATGTATACCCAAGCTTTTGACTTGCAACAATTTAGCAACCTAGATTATCTATTTGTTGTTCAGGGCAGACACATTTTTCATATGGCCTAATTTTAAACAATTTGTGCATTTTTCTATGTACACTCGCTCTCTTATAGTGGACTTTAGCCAGCCAATTTAATTTTTTTAGCTTTTATCAAGCAAAAGCAAAAATTGCTTTTTTGGAAATTACAAGTGTTTTGGTTGCCACTTCTAGTTGATCTTAGATTTTTAAAACATCCATGTCCTGTTAAATACTGTGTTAAGGAATATCCAATTTGCCCGTGTTTTCTTTTTACCCATCCTGAAATGTTTGGAATTAGTTCATGTGTTCACTTTCCTTTTCCATCAGACTACCACATTCTTTGCCATTTTATCAATGTTGTTTCTGATCTAACTCTTGCCTTTTCTTTTTTATCTTTACCCCCTGTAATTTGTCTTTCTTTTTCCAAAAGCGAGTATGGAATAGTTCTAGCCAATACTATCGCACTCATCATTGGAATTGTTTTGTAAGCACGACCGATTCTGATGGCAACGTAAACTGTTAAGTAACCCAATATATTTGTCGTATTTAAGTGCTACTGACCAAATTGGGGTTGCATACATCACAACAGATGCAACTACCCGATGCCATAATTCTTCTTTTTTTTTCAGTAATTTTTCCGCGTCTTGTCATCATTCTACATTGGATACTGCAACCAATTTTGTTTTAGCTGCTACTCTTTCGACAAATCTTAAAAATTTATCAATAGTTGTTCCTAAATATATTAAACTATTTTTCGGCGTAATTTTATCATTTCCCAATTTAAAATTTACATTTCAACATTTTTTTTTCTCCAATAATTAAAATTGCTTCAGTTTTTTTCTGTTGCAAGCTCAAGTTTGTGGTCAATTATCCATTGATTCACTTTTTCTAAGCATTTACTTGCTGTAACTTCCAATACATCCGCCGTTTTCTCCACAATTAGCATAGCTAGTTTGTCAGCATATGCTTACCTCATACTTTGTACCTCTTTCATCAATAATTGCTCTATTTGTTAAATAACTCTTAATTATTTCTATCATATGTTTAGATATCTTAGCTTCAATGGTTTTGTCCCAAGCCGCCGTATTAAATGCATTTTTTACATCAAATGTAATTAAAGCACATAGTCCTCTTTTCCTAAATGTCTTCTTCATTTCATTACACCCAATTTTTTAACAGTTTTCATAGGGTCTAAAGTTCCCTAAAACCATATTGAGAATTTGATAAATCTTCTCCTTCTTCTAATTATTTTTTCAACCTAGCCACAATAATTTGTTCATAAAGTTGTCATAACGAGTCAATTAGATAAATTTATCTTTATTTTTACTAGGTTTTTGATTATTTCAAATTTGCTGATTTCCATGGGGTAGGAAACTCACCATTTTTCCACAACAAGATTAGGGTAAATAATATCTTATCCGGAATTTCTTTTACTGTTTTTTTAAACATTTCTGTTGGAATCTTGGAATCATATCTGGCCCTGGCGCTTTTGTAGTCTTCATTTTATTTGAGGCATATTTTTTCTCCTCTAGTTTTGTAATTGGCCACTTTATTTTTACTTGTTCTGAAAACAATGTTTTTCTAACTTTATCTTGGAATGAATCTGACAATTTAATTCCATTAGGTTTCTATTTTTTTGTAATATTTTTGTACCCATCTCCCCAAATGTTATTTTCAAGCTCATCATTAATTTTTTTTTACTCTTTTTCTTTAGCTTTAGTATTCAAAATATTAAGTGCTTTCTTAGCAGATTTATAATAATTTTCCTTTCATTAGTATCATCATCATTGTCTCTTCTTCTTGATCTTAATATCTCTCGTCTTTTATGTAAACAAATTTTTCTTTGTGATGCAATATCTTCGTTCCACCAAAAAACCTGTTTCCTATTAATTCCTTCATTTATTTTTGGCATCGCCTCATCACAAGATTCCTTTATTATATTTATCAAAGTATTGTATCTTATGATATTCTTAAACTTTTGTTCATTAAATTTTCGTAGATTCCACCCCTTTCTAAAAGTATTAATTACTGTTATTGAATTTTTTTAATACTGTATCTAATATGAAGACTTAGTGTTTCAACTTCCATTACGTGCCATTTAATTATCCTACATAATAAATTTTCTGAGCACATAGTAAGGTCGACGAAGGAAGTTTGTTAATTCCTTTCGAAAGTAAGCTTTTTCCCATCATTTACAATAACAATACTGTTCCCGGCCATCCACACGGTATGAAACTCACCTCTTTTATGCTCCACTTTGGAACCCCACTCCGGCGATTTTGCGTTGAAGTCGTAGTAGCTTCCTAGTGATCTGTCTAGACTCCTGTTCTAGGGTAGTAATAAAATGTTCATATTCCAGCATGGAGCAGCTCGCTGATTATGAGCACATCTGTTTTGCTCATTTTTGCGGTGGCTTCCAGCATGTCGTGAGCAGCCACTGCCCTACCCACATTAATTTGCATTATTTGTATCTCCATTTTTGGTTTCAGACATCACCATTTCAAGCTTCGATTCAGTTTTTTTCTCTTGTTTTTCTTTTTTCGCGAAAGTCCTTAACCGTTTGGTTGTAAACCGGGCAAGCTATGCTGTCTGCTCGATGACCCTCTTTTTGACACACGTAGCACTTGACTTGATTAGGATTTGGGCAGTCCTTTGCCTCGTAACCTTCCCCGCCTCTGTGACTTTTTATTGGACTGCGTCTCAGCCTGGCATTGGTGCGTTTTGTGTCCGTACCTTTGGTATCGGAAGCATTTTGGCGAATTTAGCATTTCTTCCACTGTCCCCATTTAGTTCCTATCTTTTTTTTTGTTATTATTGTGTGCACAATATGACGCGACATTGTTGCTATTGCATAGCATATCCCTCTCGGATTTGGCTTATACATTGTGGTTTTTATGAACTCCTTTTCTAGTTCTGTTGTTTCTGTCAATGTCCTTAAGACTTCTTCTTGCGTAATACTTTCATCAATGTCTTTGACAAATATTGTCGTTTGCGTTGCCATAACGTTTCCGTCGGTCATTGTCTTCTTAATCTCATCTCTTAGGGTAAAGTTTCCCCCCTTGTTTTTGTCTGATACAACAAGCTGTATTTTATTATTTTTTGTTGTAAAGAGCCTTTCTATTTTGACTCCCGTCTTATGTATGTCAACATTTTGTTTGAGGTTTCTAACTACCTCAGCAAACGATTTTCCCTCCTTAGGCTATATAGTTATAGTTTTCTTGATGTTCTTTCTTTTTTGCCTTCCTTGCTTTTTCAATCCTCCTTTGCTGGATTCCGGGTTAATTGTGGTTTGTCTCTGGCTATCTTCACACTGTTCTTTTATTATGTCATTTCTCATCACGCATATTTTATCTTTTATTTGTTTGTTCAAGAGGGTACAATCCGTCATTTTCTTATATTTGTCCAGGTTTATCCAATTTGGGCATAGTATGGCGAGGTTTTTCCGCCCTCCTTCTTTCAGGTTTTTTGCCGCTCTGGTAAGCTTCTTAAAGTCTTCTTCTTCATTTTTGCCTCTTCTCAAGATTATAACCCATTTTTCCTGGTGACTTTCTTCTGTTCCTTTCCTTATCTTCGATAAAATTTTGATCAGGCCAACATCGTCCGTGGTTTCTGCAATATCCGGGTACTTTTGGGTAAACTATTTCTGCAGACCCGTTTCTTTTTTTGCTTTCGTTCCTCCGTTCAGATAGCCACGTCACCCTCTATTATTATCAGTGGGTTTCTTTTCACTATTTCCGTCTGAGAGTACAATTCTTTTCTCAATTTTGTTCCCATTATTTTTTTGTATTCGTCGTAGGTGCTTCCTAGGCATGTGTCATACTACTCTACATCCACCTCTTCACCGTCGCGTTTTGTCCGCAGTTGTTCTTTTTCTTTCATTTCTGCGATTTGCTTTTCACATGCTATCAGCTGTGTTCGTAGCATGAAATTTTCTCTATGCACTGTTTTCACCTCAGCTATCTCTTTTTTGAGCTTTTTGTTTGCTGCTCTCAATTTTTTCATTTCACTGAACCTAACCTTTTTTTTTTCCTTATGAGGTGGAAAATCTTTCATAAGACACCCCGAAGGGTAGTGTCAGATTTTTACTGACTAAAAACACCTCCTTCTCTTCTTGCGGGAATAACGATGTTTCTCCACCTCGGAATTGCATTTAAGTATTACGTCGAGGTGGAGGTTCCCGCGCGCCAGTCTTCAGGCGCAATTAACACACATTTACATAGATTTGACACCACTTTTTATTATGCGTTTTGGTTTGGGCACTTTTTTTGTTTTAACCTAACCTAATTTTTTTTTGCTTAAGGAGGAAAATCTTCAGCTAAGACACTGCCACTGCTCTGACTGGCAGTAGTGTTGGGTTTCTACTTACTAAAAACCCCCTTTTGTTTATCAGTAGTAATGCGGATCTACCTTTCGGCAAAACTTGACACTACACTGGAGTCACTTTGCGGTCAGACGTTGCGATCGCACACTTGGCTCACTTCCGGCTCTATCCGCTCTCGATCGTCCGAGTTTTTAAACGTTAGCACTAATTCTGCAAACGCGTTTACTGCATCCAACATAACCATTGTCTTTAGCATATGACCCACTAGATTTGATACCGATGGGAATTTGCCAAAAGCCTCCATTATTAGGGACCTGTAATTGGCCCACCGCGGGCATTGAAACAGAGTGTGTTTTGCGTCGTCGCACGACAAGTCACAATATATACATTTTGGATGAGGCCGCTGCTGACCTGAGACGTCCTTGTTTAGTAGCAGAGCAAATTATTGCTCGTTCCTCTACGCTTAATTCTCCCGGCAGTACCGCCGCCAGCACTTCGACTGCATCCGTGCTGACGGTCCGGTATGCCCGCACTATTTTGATGGCTGACCCGCCCAGCGCTTTTCGCAACCTATCTCAATTTCTTTGTGCTCTTGCCCTTTCCGCCCACGTTGGCGCAGCATAGATCAACCTGGATCTGGCTACTTTTTACCTGGCTGGGAACACGCCGTTCTGCAGGCACTGTTTGCATAGGAACTGAAGATCCTGCTGGTAGCACTCTACCACTGCCTTTATGATTTCATTTGGCAGCTCGTCGAAGTCCGAGGCTTTCTTATTTGGAAGCCTTGTTGCTGCTTCTGCAAGCTCCTAGCTTTCGTAGTAGCGGGGCTAGTTGTAAAAAAGGCCTCTACTACAGCTTTTATTTCGCCCGGGACGTGTGCTTCTGGTCCTAGAGATTTGACGCTCATCTTTTTAGTAATTAACCGGTAGTGCAGACCCCATGGATCTTCGTTTACTTCAACGCACAGTTTTTTCCAGCATCTATTTTTGCTGGCCGCAATCTCGGTTTTGAGCTGTTTTCGTTTGGCTTTGGCTCTAGCTTCCGCTTTGGCAACTGCGGTGGCCGTACCCTTTTTTCTGGCTCTGGTTGTGTCCCGGAGGGCTTTGTGACACTTTTTTCTAGCGTTTGCAACCTCGTCGCACCACCAGTACACCGGGCGGCGCCCTTTTGTGTTCTTTTTCGGTACTGCCGCCGTGCAAGCTGCTTTGATGACATCCATAATGTTTGCGCAGTTTTCCTTTAAGTCAGCTTCCGTCGTTGCGGTTTCGCACCTGGTCAAGCTTTTCAACAGCTTTTTTTTGCAGTCTGCCTACTGCCCACCTTACTTTTGTCGGTGAGTATGTTTGTATTACTGCCGTGTTACGGATATTGAACATAATGTACCGGTGGTCACTTACCGCTGGGCCACGAAACAAACGCGTCGCCTACAGCATCTAGACAATTGCAGCGTCAAAAACAAGGACACAAACATGTCAAATTTTGTTCAAGCGTTTAGTTTGACATTCCTATTTAAGGTTATGATAAATTTATTATACTTTTTTAGTTTAAATTTTATTCATTCTACCGATATATCTATTTAAGGTAAATTATATTAATCTTACTTTTTAATATATATGATGTTAATATATTTATATATAAAAGTATGTATATAAAAAAGAAATCATGGAATGCAAACAAAACAAAACGCGGCGTTTATAACTTCTAGACGCAACGCGACAATTTCGAGTACGGTTTCATATCGATATTATGTCTTTCTCACCGAATATAGTTTGCTATTGCTTCGAAAGCTGTACTTTTCTTGGACAAGACGTTATCAATTTAAAATCAATAAAGAAAGATTGGAATATGGGGAATTTCATACATTATATAAAAAAATAAAAAGATTTTCAAACAATTTTTTTTTAGTATACTAGGATGAGTGTTGCTACTTTTGATTATGTTATGGATCATATAAAAGGTACATTAAAAGCATCTATCAAATGTCCTCAAATTATTACACCTCAAGAAAAATTGTTCTTAACATTAGGTTGAGTACCTATATAATAATTTCTCCTCATATATTATAAAATATCTTTTAACATGTATAAAATATATAAAATGTAATACATTCTGGGTGTTTAAATAATAAAAAAATATTTTAATAGATGTTTTGTTTGCTTTTCTAGGCAATATGTGCTCGAACATGTTTGTGATATTTCTTGCGCGAGTCACATTTTGCCTATTTGATCGCATTTACATATTCTCTCTGAATGGATTTCATGCACCGTGATGTATTAAAAAAAAAACGTTAAATTCTTATGTAGGTTTGTCATAATTGTCATAATATTGTCATAATTCGTGAATGAAACGTTTATATTTGCAATAATCATTTTATTAAAGTATCATATATAATAAAATATTTAGCTATTAGTGCCGACAAAATAATATTTAATTGCTAACAGTAACTTTTATCTAAGATCATATGAACATATTTCTATCTCTTCAAGTAATGCTAGGTCCAGACGCATTTTTTGAAGAGGTGACAATTTGAGGTAGAATGCTCATTAAAAAGTGATAATCTTCTGATTTCTGCTCCGGCTGTTGGTTTATATTTTTGGATAGCTCATGTTCAATTAATTTTAGTTTTTTTCTTTTTATATGCAAATACTCAGCTCTCAAATCATTAGGAGCTAATCGTTTTCTACTTTGAATATCAGCAGAAAGTGAATGAAAATTAAATTCGTCTTCATGTTCACTATTCAAATAGACAATGTCTGAATTTGAATTTTTATCATCAATGTTTTCAGTTTCGCCAGTTAACTGATTTATATTGTCATCTTCAAGATTGCCATCGCCAACTTTGGGTATCATTTGATTTCTTACAAACTTCATTATGTTGAAATATTTTTTCCATTTTACTTCTACGTCAATTTCAGCATCACAATATTATTTATTTCTTTTCTGTACGTGTCTTTCAGACTTTTCTATCATTTTTTTCAAATCATGAACTGTAAACAAATCAAATAATTTAATAAATACTTATTATAAACTCTACATACATTTTATAACTTATTTGTTTAAAAAGTAATAAATGTAATTTTATATAAAATATAAAGGATCCCCTTGGTTAACATAGGTGAAATGCCCCCCATCACGAATATCCAAATTACCTCAAAAATTACTTTTCTAGCATCAAAAATACATGTAAAATAGCATTTTTTCGTTTTTTTTCTCCGCACCTATTAAATGATAAATACTAAAAAAAATCATGAAAGTAGGGTTTTAGGTGGTTTTCAAACACAATTTTTTTAGTCCCTCAAACTCTGTATACAACTCTTAAAAAAATTCCAGAAGGGTTGAAATTCACATTTGGTTATCAAAACCTTCGATTGCATAGAATGTTATTTTGGAAAATTTTACATTGAGTAGGTATCCTGGGTATAATATTTTTATCAATTTGCAATGACTGTTCAAAACACGATTTATCAAATTTTTTTACGAGGCAAAAAACAAATGAAGTAATTTTTTTCCAATTTTTTAAATGTCAGATTTGTATTCCTGGCATCAAAATTAGTCAGTAAACTAATTTTCATAAAATTGGTAAAGGTCAAAAAACTACCCCTATTAAACTTTTTCACGATTTTAGGACTTTTTGCACTTAAAAAACAAAATTTAAAAACGGTTAGTAATAGAAACACTGGACAAACTATCATTTTCAGAAGGACGAAATCTATCAAATTAATCGGTTTAATTTCAGCTCTTCTTTTTAGAAAAAAACATGAAATTCACATTATTGGCTGTCATTTTTAAATGGTTTAACTTTTTCAATTTTCATTTTTTTATTGAATAAGGTTTATCAAAATCTTTCTAACGATGTATAATAAAGCAGTTTTGCGGGTCATACTAACCCAAAAAAATCCATTATTTGGTTTTGGGTGGTCCAGAAGGGTTATACTTTTTAAGCTTAGAAACTTGTCAAATATCATATGAGGGGTCTAGTTTCAAAAGGTACAATCTCCACCGTAATCAATTTTTCAGAAATTTTAAAGAACTGAAAAATCTTTAAACTGATTTCTATGCGTTGTTATTCACATAACATTTGTTAACAATGTTATAAATTTAAATTAATTTGATCAATAAATTATCAAAATAAATCACATTACAGGTTCCATAACGTCTTTTTATACTGAATCTTGCCAATATTTTCTTAAGTAAAAACAAAATAAAAAATAAATAAATAAACAACTCATTTTTATTGTATCTTAAGTCTCACGTTGTAGAGTGCGTAATTTGCTACAAGATGGAATCACTAACTCAATAATTTCAAAAAGTGGAGATTGTACCTTTTGAAACTACACCCTTATATATAATATTAAATATTTACATTAAGTTTTAAAGTTTTTCTATTTAACTAAACTTCATTTTGATTAACATGTCTAATAAAGGTGAATTATAAATAACTAATTGTTCATTAACTACTGTTAAATTAGGATATTTTTAAAGTTTTTTAATTTTTAAGCTTTACAAAAAATTAAATTTGTAACCTAAATGTAAATTCGCAGATGCAAATTCTCTATTAAAATAATTTAAAACGAATTTATTTTACAATCTTTATCACATCGGTATATGCTTTTCAAATCTCGGTGGCTAGAAAGTTGTGTAGTGTGACTGACCTGACGCATGCTAATGTTATATTTACTACTTTTTCAAGTGCTAATTGAATAGGATTCATTAGTACCTTAACTTTGTTGACCAAAACTCCAAAAGTACTTTTCATTCTTCTTGTTCTGGAGAGTCGTTAATTAAAAAAATCTCATGTGATAGCCCCTGTTTAGATATGGATTTATAGTTTTTTGAGAAAGTGGAAAAGAATTATCGGCCTCAATAACGTATGGTGCTGATAATGTTTGGCCAGGCAATAGACAACTTTTTGGAAAATTTAAGTTATTGTTGGCGATTGGCCATTGACACCTACATTGCAATAATTAAATTTATTAAAAAAATCTACCATTGCCAAAAAGGACAATTTATTGTTGCCTTTAGTTATAACAATAAGAACCTGCAGAGACAGGTGATTTGAAATTTTTATGACGTTCAGTTTGGAACTAATAACTCTTCAAATTGTTTAGCCACTTCTAGTCTTATGCTTTCATTATTGGATATCTAAAAAACATCTATAAATTATTTTACTTAATTACTCTATACGTTATTTTAATATTTATACATTATACATTTATACAGTACTTTATTAGATAAATTATCAAAAAGTAAATATACAATACAAAATAAATTAACATAAACAGTTTTATATTTAAACTTGAAAACTAGGTTTTTTGCTAAGGCAAAACAATTATTAGCTTACACATCTTTTGAGCATGCAATTACATATATGTATATTCTGAGAACAAAATATAAATTAATTTATTTCATTTTGTATTTTAAACTTTTGTTTATATAACTAAATATAGTAGATAAATCACTTTATCTCTGTTGTCAACGACCACGGAGATGTAAAGTTATATTATAAGCTTTAAGAAATAAGCAATGCGTCTGGAAAACATCTTCCAATCTGTGTGTGTGTCTATACACAAATTTTGGACGCAAACTTCTCCGATCAATAATAGCTTCAATTTGAACAAATTTTATTTATATCTTACTTAATTATAATCTAGTCTATAGGTGAGGAATTTTTTTATAAAAGAGTCAATTGTAATTTGCTTGGTTTGAAATTTAATTCATTTTAATTTTCTTATGATTGTTATATTATTATGAAATAATAAATCATAGACGTTATTTAAAAAATTCCAGATGGTAAATTAATTAATATTAATTTAAAAAAAAAACAACAAAACATTAAATGATAAAACTACTTGCTTGATTGTGTTTGGGATTATATATTATATTAGCACTATCCAAAAGACGAGTTTCAATTATAATTTCCTCTGAAATGAACACAAATTGCTTTTCTTCTGCAAAAACGACCATTTACTTATTTATAAATTTAAATTCAGACAAATTTCAAACATAATAAATTAGATTAGAAATAGGAAATGAAATAAAATAATATATGCAATTCGAAGATCAAGCTACATTTAAATCTTCAAAGATCTTATAACTTCTCGGCTATCGCCTTGATCTCCTTATTACTATCAATTTAGTTTTTTTTTTTTTTTATAAATTGCTAAGTGTTATTGGACAAAGAAAACTTACGAGTAAAGCGAATCAAGACCATCTTCAATGCTGATGAACAACTTATAAAATTTGCATTGAAATTGTCAATTTAAAGAAGCTTAGGGCAATTTCAGCAATAAACACCCAAAAATACGAAGAGAAACTAGCAAATAAAATTGGAGGATTATTGTAATAACAGAAAGAGTTAAAAATACATGCAATAATATCCTATTTATTCAAATAAATATTAAAAAATGCTACTGTATTATTGTCTAAATGCTAATTCAACGTTATTGTTTGGCATGTTTGGAATATTTTTATTTGCTTTAACATATTGGTCATTAATCTCTTGATGATTATATTTTAATTTTATGTTGTATAATACAGCACAAGCATCTATAATTAATTAGATGACTTGGTTTTGATCAAATTGTACCATCACTTCAGTCAAAAATTAAACTATTGTGATGTAATCCAGAATGAGTAACCACAATATCTAACTTTTCCAACAACAACCTCAGCAAATTTATTTTAAATGCTTATGTTTACATGCTGCAACTAAATACCTGCACGTTTTTAAATCTTCCAAAAATATAAATTATTTATCCAAAATGTGTGAAATTTCAAGTGTGTTGTAAAAGGTGCGCCATCTGTTGCGATAGCATTTGAAACTTGAATAACTTTTGATGTGGACAACTTTTTTTATTTTTTTTTACACAAACTTTATTTGTTCTTTTCTATTTTATTTCCATCATGTTTTGAATATAATATCCAACAAATTACCGCTTTTATTTTTTATACAAAACAATGCCCTTTTTCGTGCATTTTGCATCACATTTTCCAGCGTCTCGGTGGTAATAAGCGATATTTTTTCTCGGCGAATATTTGCTTTGAGCTGAGGTATGGTCTGCGGCTTGTCGATGTAAACTTTGCTCTTCAAATACCCTCACAAAAAGAAGTCCGGCGGCGTCAAATCGGGTGAGCGCGGCGGCCAGTCGAAATCACCGTTATTCGATATGACGCGTCGGTCGAACATCGTGCGGAGTAGCGTCATTGAATCGCGGCTAGTGTGTGGTGTGGCTCCGTTCTGTTGGAACCAGAAGTGAGCCATGTCATTTTCAGTCATTTCCGGAAACACAAAGTCACGCAGCATCGCTCTGTAGCGCTCGCTATTGATCGTAACGGCGTTGCCAGCCTCTTTCTCGAAAAAATACGGCCCAATGATCTTTTTGGCCAATACGCCGCACCAAACGGTCACTTTTTGATCATGGAGAGGGTCCTCAAATATCTCACAAGGATTTTCGTCGGCCCAAAAGCGGCAGTTTTGCCTATTAACCGCGCCATTCAATGTGAAATGAGCTTCATCGCTCATGATGATTTTGAACCAAAACTCACCATCACCATGGAGCATGTTTTCGACGAAATGAGCGTACGCAATACGTCGCGGCTTGTCTTGCGGCAACAAACGTTGTGTCATTTGCACTTTGTAAGGGAAAAGATGCAAGTCGTCCTTCAAAATGCGCCGCAATGTCGTTGCAGCCAAGCCCAACTGCAATGCACGGCGTCGATACGATGTGTTTGGGTTTTCACGAACATCGGCTTCTACGGCAGCGATATTTTCGTTTGAGCGCCTTGGTCTCGGTCTTCTGGGTTGCCAATTGGTCGCACAACTGCCGGTGGCCATAAATTTTTGCACCAAATTGCGAATTGTGGTGTGTGAAAGCCGTGTTTCACGCGGATATAAACGTTTGTAGGCACGTTGCGTTTTGACAATGGAGGACCCATTTTCAAAATGCAATTTGACGATTTCTGCTCGTTGTATCGGTGTTAGTTGATTCATGGCACAAAATAGACTCAAATGACGCGTCGAACAAGCCACTGTATATGTCAATACGTCAAAAACTGGCGGAACTATTCAAGTTTCAAATGCTATCGCAACAGATGGCGCACTGTACTATGAATTTATTTTATGTTTATTTAATAACAAAGGTTTTTCAAAATCGGATAAGGGCAGACAGCCTTGGAGTTTGCTTACATAGTAGAGGGGTACCCCATTACAGCTCTAAGCCAGTCCGTAATTGTCCAACCCGATCTTGTTTGGTACTAGGCGCCCTACTCTAAGGACTAATCCAAGGTATGCGGTTTGAGACTTTAGCGTGATGGTTCCCCGCTAGTAGAAACCGGTTAGTCCTACTGGATCGGATCTAAGAATTGTGGGTTTTATTAGCCAGGGCAAGGGTGTTGCGATCCAAATTTCAATTACCTTAAACAGAAATTGAATTAATTTTTAATATATTTTGTTTTATCTAGCTTAAATATAATCCTGTCTTATTGTAGGCAATTTGATTTAGTCCTCGGTTGCATCTGCTAGCGGCACAATGTATGAAATGGATGTAACAAGAATACATAGCTATTAAGACAAAGTTTAATATTGCAATTTAATTAAAGATTCATATGGACTAAGTATACGTATAATTTTATCTGAAGGAACAATATAATTTGTGAGGTTTACGATTTAAGTTATTGATTATCATTTTATTTACCTACTGCATGATTGTCACTGGTCCTAATTCCATCTTCTGTTTATAATTATTTGTTTGAGATCCTTTAATACTTTGTAATTTCAATTAATTTTATCCATTAATTTGTCTGCAATTATCTCTATTCCTATCAGTTGCTAGTGATTCTGTTGTCAGCATGGATTTCTGGAGATTAATTTTAATTGCCGTGACACTTTTGCCATCGGTGACTTTTTTCATAGAAATTACGTAATGTCTACGACTAAATAAATGCAACAAAAATTTAACCTAACCTAACCTTGCAAAATCATTTTTTTGTATTATTGAAGTCATTTAAAAATACTTAACCACCCCCATTTCTTACATTGGTGGTGAAAGTTGATTTAAAATTTATTAATAATAATGTGGTACATTTTTACAATAGTCAAGCGTTACGGAGTCCAGAATCACACAGTACACTTCAAGCCGCAACGTCATTAATCATATAATACATATTTTACATATATCTTTATAATTAGCTATTCTAGTTTCTGTTCTATGTTCTTCTTTCTATATTAGATTGCATTTGCTTTTTATTCTACATAATAGCCAAGTACTAATTTCAAAACACCTAAATAAAATATAAATGTATTGTTAAAAATAGAAATTAGAAATCATGTGTGAGTGGACAATAAATAATAAATTAAGAATTACTTAATAATCTTTAATAAATGGTCAATATTTTGGAGATATTTGTCTCCTTCATCAATAAATAATTATTTCACAAACTTATTAAGCTTATATATAAATTATATGATATTTCTGGATATTCTGTTGCCTTTGTGCTAAAGCTTTTGAGCAATTATCAATGTTTAAATAAAATTTCGTAAAAATTCGCTATCGGTATATACCTTTGATAATTAGAAAAGGATTATTATTTATACGAAACGAATAGAAAATAATGTCGTTTGGTGCTCAGTTGCTTACAAATAGAAGTGATGGTGTGTGTTTAGTAAAATGCTGGACTGTATTTTCATTTTAATTTACAAAATTCAGATTGATACATTTGAAAGATTTCCGTCAAATTATTTCTGCTTTTCGTGCGTTTATTCGGGGAAAATTATTATTTTGTTTGCTAATTTAAGCTAAATTCTCTTGCTGTTCTCTTGCTGTTCTCTTCTTTATTTCGATAAGGTTCCTTTTTCGTTAAAAACTATTACAATTCTTCTAAAGTCATGTTCCTCTTCTTATAAAATATAATGGTCACAAAAAAAATCTTTTTTTCAGGTTTTTTTTTGTTTAATTTATTATTAGGTAAGATGATCATAATACTTGAACTATTGTATGAATTTAAAACATTTTAACAAATGGAGAAAATAAATTGGTTTGTATAATGAAGTTTTAAAATTCAATCTGGTTTTTTCATTACTACAGTAACGAAGTTTTAAAATAAAAAAATACTTTTGTCACACAAATACAAATTGGCCTGCTAACTTTTTTAAAATCAAACAGTGTGTATTAAAGAAATTACACTAAAAAATATATTTTTAAACAAATTTGGCAAAACAAAATTGTAAAAATGTTTACAATAAAATGTTAAACGTCAGTTGCTATTAAGATATTAACATTTATAGAAGGTAAAATGTGGACAATAAATAATAACAAATCTGAATGTACAAAACATGTACAAAGCATTTACTAATAAGACCAAAAAAAATTAGCATTTAATATTGTATGTATTGGTATAAGATCAATAATCGATGTTATGTATAAAGGTAATAAAACATGATAATATTAATTAATGTATATAAACGATATTTTTTATGAGCATTTTTACGACTAGACTATATTATACAATGTTCTGACACCTCTATTATATATAATTTTTTCTCTATGGTAAATAACTTATTTTTCATTGTCAAGGTCAGCTTCATTAATACATTCACATTTAAATACACATTTGAAACCACTCAACAATTATATTCTCCCAGAAATACCTAACCCACTTAATTATTTCAAACTGTAGATCTTCATCAATGTTTACAAAAACAACAAAATATGCGATTTTCCTATTAATAATTGCTAATGGCCAATAAACAATTTATATTTAGATATTAAATTAATTATTGATTGTAACTAATCATATTATGTTACTTAATAACAAACTAATTATTTTTTTGTTAAATATTAAACTTTATTATTTTTTCTTAATTCTTTACCAGGACAATTATATACTTGAATAATAATAAATTATTTAAATAACATTTATCAAAATTTTATCATGAAATTGCAAGGAATGATCAATTTACAGACTTTTAAACTTGTTATTGAAAAATACATAGATAAATTGCTATTGTTTTTTTTGTTTTGCCAAAACAAATGGAGTCAGTATACGACAGTACATGTTTTACAAAGTTATGACATCAAAACTATTACTACCAATGTATGTACTATAACTTGTCATTAAAAAAAACATTGTAATAGTATAATATTATATCAAAATTTTACAAGTTACAAGACTAATAACTAGAGAACGGATTCCTAGCTATTATGCTTACGCTAAATAGTTAAAGCATCAAAAATATATTTAAATATATGTACGAATTGTGAAACATTTTTTTTACGCTTTTTTGCTTTTTTGTATTTTTTTTTTATTTAGTGCTTATTTCAAGATTTTGTGCTTATTTTTAAGCTTTTTCTTCAGTGTTGGTGCATTTTTTTTGATAAATCAGTTTTTTTTGTAAAAATTAGTACATATTTTTTATAATATTATTTAGACAAGTTTAATATAATTCTGTAAATCCCGATTGAGCTTCTTGCGTATTTTAGTGCCACTTCTCCAAGCAAGTCAAATAACTGTATTTTAAAATTCCCAAAATAGTCGGTAGGTCGGGGATACTCTCAATTTCGAAAATTTTAAAAACGTTGTAATACAATTTTTCGATCCTGCAAGTAAGTCATGTTATAAAATTTGTAGAAAAACAGGAAAATACGTTAAATGAAAATCTGAGTATAATAAGAGATTTCAAAGACGCAATTTTAAAAGTACTTGACAAAAAGTGAAATCAAAATCCGAAGATGTATTTTTGAAAAATTAATTAATTAATTAATAATTATTTTGAGTGAAGAGAATGTTCCAGATTGCTTTTAAAGCAAAATATAAAGATGCACCAGTAACAAGTGTGCATGTCGAAAGAAATTTTTTTCTTTTCAAAAACATTTTAAGTAATCGAAAGCAGAATTTTACAGTTGAACACTTTAAGAAAAATTTATTATTAACTGTTTTTGTAGTATTTTCAGTTTTTTAAAAGTTTATTATTTAAAATGTGTGTAAAAAATATCATTACTCAAACTGTTGTAATTATAAATATTATAAAACCTTTATTTATTATTATTTTATAGTTTTGGATTTTTTTTTTCAGCTTTTTTAATGTTTTTTTACATGTTTGGTGTTTTATTAATGCTTTTTTAGTAACATTTTTATGCCTTTCTAAGCGCTTTTTTTCGTATTTTTAATGCTTTTTAATTCGCTCTCTACTAATAACAATATTAATATTTTGATTGTACAACTATTTCCAAAATGTATTTTATTTGATTTACGTTGAAAAACTAATAGAATTTATCATCCTATAGAATCTAAAAAAGACATTTGCTAAAGATACAAACTGCTAAATGAAAAAATAGATTGGAAGATAATGAAATAAAAAAAAATGCTATGCATATTAATAGACAATAAAACAAAGATAATCAAAATAAAATTGTAATGTTTTGACAAAGCAGTAGTCAGTTTTTTTTTCTGTTTCAATTTAATTGCTCACTTATCAACTACAAATCATACAATTGGTTGTGCAACATTATCATACTTTAAATAATATAAATTATAAATTACCTTACCAAACTATTGAAGAAAATTATTGAAAAGAATAGTACCTACAGATATAAAGCTTTTATTGCATCATTGGTTATCCCATATGTCGACAAATGTTGTTCAATGCAATTTGAAAAAACAAATTATTGATAAGTTATCGCTTTGTGCTTGAAGTAGATCAGGTGTGAGATTGTTGCGTGTATTGCAGCTATTAACCAACGGGTTCTAATTAGATGTTTCTATTGGCGATCCAGTCCTACGGATGAGTCCATCATAGATGGTATACTACCATTATACCATCTATGATGGTATACTACCATTATACCATCTATGATGGTCTAGGACAGTTCTGCGCCGTTTGGGCGCGGGGACACATCGGAGGCGCTGGTCGTTTCAGCGCCGGCCAATTCGGCGCCAGAACTTTTCACTATCCTTTATACTTTTCAGGTCATTATTTGAGAGCCAAAATTGTATTTAGTTATTATACTATATATTGTATATTTGACAATTTAAACATGTACGTACATATATTATGTTTTTTATCTGTAATTTCTGTTTGATATGTTATGAATTTTTTTGTATTTTATATTTTATTTATCATACAATATTTTTCATGTCTCATAATCGGCCGCGCCGAAGTGTCCCATTCCGATAATGGTATATCTCTATTAAAAAAGCTTAGTTTTTATCCAACTTGATTTTCGATCTAATTGAAATATAAAATTTGATGTAAAAAATATATAAATAATTAAACACTTGTAATACAATTGATAATATTTAATTAAAACAATTTAATTATTAATCGGTGATAAATAATGGAACAGTCTCAGAATTTTTATTTATTATTCCACGAAGTTAAAAGCGATAACAATAACAAATTAAACAAGTTTGAGAACAGTTAAAAAAATTTTACCAATTTTTTGTTATATACACATATTATTATATACATTTATTAGTAATAAAAATGATGAATTTTTTAAATCATTTCTATTTTTATTTGACAATAAATAACAATTTCTCCTTGAATCTAATATATTCTTTACTTTTATTCAAGTAACACTTTGTTTATAACAAGTAATATCTAAAATCATCACTTCAAAATTTACATAAATCATATTCTATAGAAAAATAAAAATCACGACGGAATAAGTATTATAAGCATGAAAAGAAATATGCAATTGTTACATATCCAATCTTAGTTTCTCGTTGACCTTTATACAACACGTGCATATTTTGCCGATATAATATATTGATAGATCAAAAATCTTTCAGTCAGTAATAAACTATTGAAGATAATCAATATAAAGATATCAATAATTATCAAAAATTAATTTAAATAATATGTGTGCCATGAAACTACTTACATCAGTTTTTATTTTTGGAGTTTTGGCTGTGCTTGAAGTGAAAACAGTACAAAAGGGAATTCGTAAGTAATCATTTATATTAACTATGTTAGCCTGATTTAACTTTTAATCATATTAATTAATAGAGAATAATGTATAAGTATATTGAAATTGATTTAATATGTTTTTTATAATTAATTAATTTATTATTATTATGGAATAAATAATTGGTTTTGAAATTTATAAAACAACTTTTGCCGTATAATATTTATTATGCTGATTTATTACATATGAAAACAAGTATTTTTGAAATTAAAAACCGATACATTTAAAATTTTAATTTCTTAGAAATTAAAGAATATAGAACAATTATTTCAGTTATCAGCATCTCGCCGCTTTTAGCACCACAAACGAGTGATTTATTATGCGCAGTTATTAATCGTTATGCCTGTTGGGCAAGGATTGTTAAAATTGGCACAATTATTTTCTATTAAAATAGCTCCCGGTACCTAACGAATGGAAATGGATTTTGTACAGATTGAGCCTCATAATTTATAATTTCATGACGCGTGTCGATGTTTGCGGCTACAGTTATTGAGCTTTTTCTGTAGTTCTGTTTTTTTTTAATGAATTTTCCTATATAGCTTTCTGCTATTGTTTTTGAGCGTCATCCTGCATGTTATAAATTCCAGTAAATTTAAGCATTTCAAAAATACTGCACAAACTACTTTAAACATATTTTTTTTGTCAAGGGTTTCTATTAAGAAGTGCATTACGTATTATTATGTAATGTTTTAGATTTTTTTGCTTGATAGTTGATAAATTTTGCTTTGGTAAATAGTCTGATATCAATGTTATCTTTGATTTTGATAACAGATTGCAGCATATAAAATTCTGACCATAAAATCGCATTATTTATTATCTTGTTTCTTTCAATTAAACAGACCTGAATTACGTTTTTTGTTTATTTTTTGCTTTTGTCAATAGAGAGCTCGGAGCCAAAAAAAACTATGAAAGTATAAACGTTAATTTTTTAATATATCATTCTAGCAGCGGTCCACATTAATATACTACGGTCAGTCAAGCTCTTGTTGGGACATGTGCTATTGGTGCGTCCTCAAAGATGTCGTGAATACCGGTGTATTAAAATAAGTCTATAAAGGCTCAAACTTTGGGCACTGATTAAATATTACATATAATGAAGAATTATAGTAGTCAGTCAGGCTTATGGATAGTCAGTCTAGCCCCAACTATGTATAAAAAATATTTATGTGAATGTCAAAACTGATACAATTTAGTGTCACATTTCTTAATTTTTCATACATACGAGGGCCCAATTGACCAACTCCCGTCTATACATACATCTGACTGACTACTATATTTTTTCATTATATGTAATATTTAATCAGCGTGCAAAGTTTCATCATTTATAAATTTAATTTAATACCCCGACATTCACGACATCTTTGAGGACGCACCAATGGCACCTGTCCTAACAAAGACTTGACTAACCGTAGTATGTTAATCTGGACCACTAATTGAATGATATATTAAAAAACTAGCGTTTATACTTTTATAGTTTTTTTTTTTGGCTCCGAGCTCTCGGTCTAATACCTTCCACTTGCAAAATACGTTATAGTTGAATTTTCTTGATTTGGCTGGTAGTAACACTGAAAGCAATTTGTTGTAATTCTGGGTGGCTCCATTAGGTTTTGGCTGTTATCGCTGTCGTTTTCTTTTACTAATTAAATTAACTGGACATCGTTCAAAATATATTGATGTCACTACTGTCAGATTTTAGAGTATGACATGTGAAATCGTGACTAATTACAAGCTTATTTAATAAGACGAATATTACATTTTTGGGTCATTAGGCCTCTAGATCGTTGTTTCGGCTCGCGTTTTGTAGTTGAAACCGATGGTTTCGGTAGAAGTAAGCAAAAAATAAATTTATTTAAAAAATGTAACCTCTGTTCACTTATTTTCAGTATTAGGAAAAAGTATTTAGTTGCTAATAAATTAATTATTGTTCTATTAACTATATAAAAAAACGGCCCATACTTGATTGAAAGTATTTTTATCTTATATTTCGTATTATTCTTTGAAAAAAAAAATTAAATTAATATGAAAATAAGTACTTTACGCATTTTTTGGTTTTTTGTGTTATATGTTAGTTTTAGAATTAATATCTAACTTCACAAAAACACTATGATAATGAACTTATTAATTTTTTTGCGTTTTTATCAATTCATTTTCCTGATCTATTGTAATTAATTATCATTCAAAACTATATTAGGTAATTTTAATTACCAAATCTTGACATTTAAATGCCTTTAAAATTAAAAACTAGTTGTAATACCCCTCAAAAAATAATGTTTCAAAGAATTCGTTAAAAATTAACGGATTTCAATGTTAATAGTAAATCAATATTATTTTAAACGGCGCACAGTGAGGCGAAACACACAATTTGTTGGCCAAAATTCTAAAACTGGTCCTAATGACGTGAACATAAAAAAAAATAATGAATAAAATTGGGTTGATTTTTAAGGGATGACAATCGAAATTGCGGATTAAAATTCTGTAACTTATGAAACTGGTCCAAATTAAGCTTTTGATTACAGAAAAAATAATTTTAAAAATCTTATTGATAAATTGGGGTGGTTTTTAAGGGGTGGAAATCAAATTGGCGGAGTAAAATTTCAAAACTTTGGATTCGTATAAAATTTGACCCTTGAATAAATGAAAAAGTAGTGACAAAATCTCTGGAGTTATATAGGATAGTTTTTATGGTAAGATAACCAAAAATTTATAATTAAAATCTTGCAACTTTGGATAAAAATACACTTTACTATCACATCAATAGAAAAGTAGCTAAAAACAATTTCACTTGTTTTTAAAAAATAAAAACTAAAAGCATATTTGTAGAAATACTTCCACAAACAATTAAAACACTGTATCGCAGAAGTTTAATTTATTGAATATAAAAATGACAAATACATATCATAATGAATTAAAACAAGATTATCTCTATTACAATATTGAGCGCTTATACAACACCCCGGCAGCATTAGGGAAAGTAGTTGTAATCTTATTAGTGTATACAAGAAATATAAGATTAACATAACAATCTCGTTAGCGTTTACAAGTGTATTTCATAAAAGATCAATTTGTTAATTGCTAAGTAGTATTTGTTAACATGGAGGGATTTACCGAAAATATTTGTTGTGACGTATAAAAACATATAATTAAATAAATATCCAATTTGTTTTATAATTGATATTATAATGATTAGGATTCAACTTATTATTCGCTGTCGTTTTCGCTGTCAACATCGCTGTCATTATGGTTAACATCATCGCTATCATCATAGTTGTCATCATTGCTAATATACTTTAAATCTCCTTCGGTTTCATGTTCACAATCATTCCCATGTGACCGTGGCAATTTTAATAAATGTAATGCTTTTTTAGAAAATTAGTGTATTTTTTTCAGTGGCAATTTTCGCTTAGTCGTTATGACTGGATCTGAACTCAACAATAGTAAATTGAATAATAATCCTCATTACATTTTTCTCGGCTGCATTTTCTTGAATAGTGTTCTCGATATTTCTTAAAATATTTGTTGCGCGCTTCTTGAGCTTCTTCTGTCAATTGCCCTATTGGTAATAATGCAGAAGCAATGATTTCAAGGCCATGAATTAAAAATTTGTGTACTGTAGGAGGCATGTAAAACCATGGATATTTTTCTACAAAAATGTGTTAAAAAATTTTCAACATTTATTTCGTAGCCACTCGACACAACCATTAATAGAATATGCATTTTTTTATCAAATGGATGTCAAATTTAGTTATTTCAGATGAAACATCTGCATTTTTAAAAAACCTTCTTGCAGTATTTCCATCGTTGGAGTAGTTGAATTCTGGCTTCGGTTCGTCTATAATCAGCCCACATCGTTCCTTAAATTCTTTTTGAAGTCGGACTTTGTTTTCTGCAACAATTTGTTTGTCGTCTCCTCGAGCTTGCCATTTCTTCAAAGGCAATTTATATGATAAATGAATTAGACATTCGAAAAACCGGATCCATCCATGTAGCGTGGATAAACCAAATTCCAAATTTTCTGTCACTATTTTTCTTTTTACCATTTCGTCGATTGAATTTAAAATTTTTGAAGTTGCGCTGCAAATGTAACATTTCTGTGTTGATGCAGTAGCTGTATATGCATTACATATTTTACCATCAACCATTGTAAATAGTAGGTTGTGATTAATTACAAATGTCTTTTCATTTATTATTACTGTTGTATTTTGGAGAATTGTAATTTCATTGTCTACTCGTTTTTTTTCCTTCAATGAAACAGCTGTTTCTTCTTTGGTATATTCAATTCTTAAAGGTCGACAATATCTTGTGGAACCTGGTCTTGGATTTTGCTATATAATTTTATTATTACACATAAGCCGAATTGGAACTAAAGACGTAATAAAAACAGACGAATCAGTAGCTTCTAATCTATGAAAAGCTTGTTTATATGCACTGTGCTTCCATCAAAACCCCATTTTGTATATAAAGTTAGCTTTTCTGTATCCACTATAATGTTTCTATCAATTGTTGCTTGTAACAAACGTTTTACCGTATGATCAAGCAATGACTGCAACGCAACTTCCTCTACAGTGAAACTAACTTCTATACCTTCAGGATAACATTTTTTCTTTTCTGATTGTATTATTTTGTATGACGGGAATATTTCAGCAGCACTATTTCTTATGACATTGTATTGATGTCTGCTCAATTTGGCATCTATTAAAACCACTAAAGCATCTTCACCTGACATACATTTCCGCTTTGGTGAAAATGACTTTTTATACGATATTCTGTAATAAGTTGCACGTCTTGGAGAAGTAGTTGTGATTTCTGTCAATACTTTTGATGCATCCTTTTTTCCTGAAGCTCTCAAACTCATTTGAGTTGCGTAACTTAATTCTTCAATTGGAGTGGATTTTCTTAAATTTGTTGTTTTTTGGAGTTTGGTCCTCTTACTACAAATATTAAACGGAATTGCCGGGCGGCCGGCTTTCTTTTCCGAATATAAAGAAAATGAAATTGATGTCTCCAGCCAGGCCTTATTATTTTCAATAAATATATCTTTTTTTCTGTTTGCTTTAATCTACCGAGATTTAAATCGTGATTTAAAATAAAACAGTTTTTTAATCAAATCTTTGATATCATTTTTGTTTTCACATTTTTTCAAGTAACACACCTTCAGTTGTTTTATTATCCAAATTTGTCAAAATGTTACAAAGTTTAGATCTTGTAACAAACAAAGTATTTGTACGTGTTGCTAAAAGAAAAGAAAATGGAAATATTTAACATTTACGTTACACAAGAAAAATCATTTACATTGTAACGGCATAATTCTGGGGGAGTTGATGTCGTAGGATTTCTAAAATCAAAAATAGGTATTAATAGTATGCAATTAAGTATACACTATGTTTAGTTGAAAATGTTTTTGTGTACTACTCAACGAAAAATTTATCTGTTTTGTTAGGGACTGAGGGGTGCTATTTTAAATCTTAGATATTTGTTGTTGTGCGTAGTGGTTTAATTTTGCAAATAAGATTTCTCAGGAGCAAAGAAGTTACAGTACGTGTTCTGGATGATTTTTGTTGTTAATTTAATTAAATTGAATAGCGGTACTTACTTGTTTTTGTTAATCCACTTTTTTGTCACTTCTAACTTGTTACTTGACATTCATTTTTTGACCACTTTGATCAGCTCGTACTTTTTGGCGCAAAATTTGAATTTTACCTAATTAGAATCCTCTGCACATAGGTTTGATTTGCAAGACGCTATGCTTCACGGAAAATGACAAAATGACAGTGGTGTAGTGTTGTGGCAGTGACGAGTAATCTGAGAGGATTTGTTAATCTTTAGGCATCCGGGTCTGTTTTATATACTCGTCGTAAATACTGCATAAAGTGGTAATAATTTGTGCTATGTGCTACTTGCTAAGTGTTATTTAGGAGTTTTTTGTTTATACCACAACCGCATGGGCGGATTTGTCACCCACACACACCTCATTGCTGAAAGTAATCTGCAAAGATGGTAGGACCGTATTGAATCTCAGGTTGGTTTAGTGATTATTTTCTTTTCTTTGTGTTGTTTTCTAGGGTTTGTAGAATTATTAATAATTCTGGTTTTCCATGGCTTGTTACAGGTTCTTTCCTACGGGCGTTCTGGCTTAAATTTTTACAGCCCCGAACGGTCTTGTAAGTATGTATTTTTATAGTATTGTATTTATAACTTCTATTCTAATTAAATTTTAATTAATTTACGATTTATTGTATTACCATCACCTCTAGTTTGTAGATTTCTGCCTGCTTGTTGTTTGTGTAGGTCTTTTGTCTAACTCTGTTAATATCGGGTTCTACCATTAGGAGGTGTGAACGATTACAGGATGGACTTCATAGATAGATCCCATGGAGCTCACTATTTACCATCCCGTCTTCACTAAGCTACGATGGCAAAGGAAACCCTGTTCACCTCTTACGGTTTCCGTTTTGGGAGCCTTACAATAAACAATCAAATTGTGCAAAAAGGCGCTAAAAATAAAAACGTTAACAAATAGTATACTAAATTTGCTGCCAAAATTTACAAATAATAAACTTTGGACTAGCTTGGAACATAACTAATTTGATACATTTTTATAAAAATAATTGAAAATGTTTAAAAATACAATGGGTATCATTTACAATAAAAATTTAATACAACTTATGTTTATTTAGTAATATTTGGTTGTAAAGTACTAATACATATCTAAACATGAAAGATTCATCTCAACCGATTCAAAGTTTACACTAAAACTACTAGGGGCACTGAAAAACACGTTTCAAACGTCTCGGCAACAATACGCGTATGTAATCTCCGCAAGTAACTTGTTTCGACTGAAGCAGAAAAAAGAGGAAAGGAGATAGGACCTTTAAATAACCGGTTTTAGGTGCTTAGGATAGTTAACTAATCGGAAAAAAATATAACTAATATTTAAACGCAATATAAAATTTTGAATTTATGCCACCTTTTGGGTCTATTGACCCCACTGTGCGACTATAAAATTTAAAAAGCATTAACAAAAAATTCAGTGTTCAGCTAATGAAGTGTAGTAAACAAGGTAGTTCATGAGTTCAGTGTTCTAAACACGTATTTATTTCTAAACTATTTTTAATCTAAAAAGCCAATTTCAGCTAAAAATGATATTAATTTGTCTTCGCATTTGCAGTTAAGCCAATGTTAGTCATATGTAAATGGTTTACTGAATATCGTTTTCAACAAAATAATGCCTGCAGCAATAACTACAAGACAGTTTTTTTATCATGCCCAAATAATTTACATAGTTTTCCAAATATTTCAGTATTCAGTCATTAAAATCAAGTAGTGAAGACCTATCCTTACACATGAAGTATGACATATGCACGTGAGTGAACGGAGTGAACGTTCGCCCATGCGTAATGAACCGTTTATTACGGGTGCATGTGTACCGTTGAATAATGAACCATTATTTACGAACAATTTTTATTATGCAATTTTATTTTTTGTTAACAAAAACAAAATTAAAAAAAAAAAACGATTTGAAATTAAACTGGTAATCTATAAATAAAAACAAAATCTATTAAAGTAATTTATAATTATTGATTATGAATGTAACATTATTTGCAGTATCAATTTTATGATTTATTTCTGCAATGTGAAATTCCACCCGACATGGTCGTTTTAATGCTGTAATGTCTCCTCACGCATTAACTAATGGTAGTGGAAATTTTGCTATTTGTTGAAGCGTTCTTCCGGTTTTATTAATTTCTATAGCCTAGAAAGTACATTTTCTGTTTTGATAGTTTAAAAAAATGTTAATAATAATCAATTTATGATTTTCAATATCATTGATTTTTTTTATAAGGTAACCTTTAAAAACGATAATAAAGTTCTATTGCTATTAAGACAATTAACTCCGTGTATATTGATTTCAATGTTGTTGTTAATGTTTAATGCGCTCTTAACGACTTATTTACGAGGATGGGGATTGCCAGTAATCATCCGAGAGAATATTTCTCATTATCCGCTATTTAAATAATATACTATTTATCTATATTTTCCTTGCTAATTCGATGAAATTTGTAATATTATTCATTTTATATTACTGTTTTATACTTTTAAAAATAAATTCAGTTTGTTAATATTCGTCCAGTCAAATTAGCTTTTCATTTCTGAAAAAATCCAAAAGTTTTGAAACTTTTTACACTGATTTATTATTTAAGTACCTAGTGAAGGATATACTAAATATCCTGACGAATATGACACGAGCTCTAGCGGCAATTGCCAAAAACAGGGCATTTTTTTGGTTTTTTGTTAATATCTCGAGAACTATAAGTTACTATTTTTTTCATTTCTTGTAAATTGCACATCTTTACAGATTTTTATATATTTTTGTCTGTTCTAGTTTTGTAAATTTTCTTGTTGTTTGAGTGTGCCAGAAAAATTCCTGATCTAGTTTTATTAGAATTTTTTAGTTTTTCTACGACTCGTTGAATATTAAACCTAACGTTATCGTTTATCGGTGGACTGAAGAACAACATTTTTCTTCAATTATAATTCCAATAATGCATATAAAACAAATTAACAATTTATTAAGTGTCATAATATGGCATAGGACTTAAGCAGGCATAATAAAACGATTGCATAACAGTTTCATAAATGAAACATTACAGTAAGAAGTTGAAAAAAAAAAGTGTTAATTTGTTAATAATTTAATTTAAAATCTGTAATAAAACTTGATTTTCTTTATATTTTGGTTCTTCGAGATGTACATTTATTTTATTTGTATGTGGTCAATTAAAGTCAATCATAAGTGCAATTATAATGTTTGTTATTGATAATCTAACCAGATGGAAAAATTGTATGCATAAAATTACCATAAATTATTATGAGAGATATTGAAGTTTTTATTCACTTTCCAGTAATAAAATTTACTGTTTCTTGTAATTTGTAATAAAATTAATAAACATTATATATTTACTAACAATTAATACGAGATAAATATATAATTACTACAAAATTTATAAAATTTTATATGTTAATATTAAAAATAGCAATTCAAAGAAGTGTACAATTAATTGTTATATATTCAATCTTACTTTCTCGTTGACCTTTATGCAGCATGTGCATATTTTGCGGATATAATATAAAGCTACATTAAAAATCTTGCAGTCGGTACCAAACGGTTGGAGATATAAGAAATATATAAGATTAGTTTAAATAACATGTGTGCAATGAAGTTACTCGCACCGGTTTTAATTATCAGTATTTTTGCTGTGATTGAAGTGAATTCGGTAAAGAAAAAAATTCGTAAGTAGTAATTTATAATTACAACTAGGTTAGCTGTATCAACTTTGAAAGAGTTAGGTAATGATTTAAATAATTATAATTAGATTTTACTATATTGTTTCTACTTCATTAATTAGAGTTTAATGTGAAATTTATAACAAATCTAAATAAAGGTTAGATTAAGGGGCTCCTAATAAACTAATAGCAGAATAACCTATTTTTAAGCGTATTGTATTTTATTAAAACCTTTGGACACCTAATTAAATATATGCTTAATACAAACATTCATAACAAATAAAAACATTGAGCTTACAATTTATTAACAGTTAATGAAATAAAACAAATTAAATTAATAGTTAGTTTTTCTGATAATAGTTCATTAGGTGCCTTTTTAGGAGTTTGATATTATTACAGCCTTTAAAGTAATAAAAATTGACAAATTAAAAATTGATTCTATTTAACTTCAATTTAAGTAATTAGTTTCAAATAATTGATAACAAATTTTTGTCTTATAAGTACACACTAAAACTAAGTTTAAAATTGTATAATCCAATTTACAAAACTGCATACAATTCGTATATTCAATATCTTATATATATATATATACATATTATTATAATATCAATGCGATTTAATTAGTTTTCTAGACTAAATATAAATATTTATTTAGTTTAGACGTATCCACTGTTTGTATATTTTATTAGCATTAATTTTTAGCAAATAGTCATAATTATGAAACTAAATAACAAACTTTAGAATAGTGTGGATGTTACTGAATTGCAGTTTTGCATGCGTATACAGGATGTTTCTGATACAGACAAATAATTATTTGTACTATAATTAGTACTATTGCTGTTGCTATATAATAAAACCTTTTAATATTCATAACAATTATTTTATATAAATAAATAATAGTTTCACAATAGAATAAATATTATTTATATGCTTTAATATGTTTAAGAGTTACAATAAAAAATTACATTATGCCTGTTTGCTTGTCTGTTCGTTCCTGTGATTAACATATTTAAATATTCAACTTTTTAAATCTCAAATACAAATTGTACAACAAATACGTACCTACAAATTGCAAAATTAAATAAAAATAAATTAAGCTGTGACAGTTCATTTTATTATTTAAGTTTTGTAACCTTTCTTTTTTCAAAAAGAACTATATATATTTTTTCTCCTGTCTCTACCGAAAGCATCAAGGCGATTTTCGGCCCGCATATGCCCATTGGCCTTTTCGGCTATTTGCGGTATTTGATTGGCTGTGAATTACAATTTCATATGTAGACGTCATGTTTGACAGTAGTGACAAATTATAATAAACATTAAAAATAATACTTTTAATTGGGGCAGGCGAAAAAATATCGAGTGTAACTTGTGCCAAAAGGCTTAAGCAGCCAATTTTCGGCACTTGATACACTATATACTATATACGTTTTTTAATTTCAAGATTAATTCTAAGATTTTTTTTTATAAAATACCTCATTTTTAAGTTATAAGTAATTAATCTGAACTCCCAGAACTTGACATTAAGATATATTTTCACACATAAAACTTTAAATTGCAAAAAATAGTAACGATGTTCATATAATTTATAAAAAAACTTATATTTTAAATGAATTTTTGATAACTTGTATCGGAGCCAAGCGCACATAAAGATGGAATAATTATTCTATGTGCGGATGGCATATTGTAGTAGTGATTAGCTCGACTTCATATGCAGCAAACGTAAATGTTCAAATTGGTATCCCTGAGCGGCTTGACACCCTAACCTATCAATAATTTCTTGTAAACAGTTTCTCAAATGTAAATCAGTAATACTCTGAACGTTTTTGATTGATCTCTGCTTTAACTCGTCAAGTCCGGCAATCTTGGTAGCTATTGTATAAATCCTCTCCTTCCAATCCACATTGTAAAATTGTATTTAAATAGTTTTGAACTAGAACACCTTAATGTGGTGCACATCTTATTGGAACCAGATATTATTTAGTTTTTTTTTGCTAAAGATAATACGGAGATGACTACTTTATTTTGATGTAGAGTTCAGATGTAAATGTGTCTTTAATAAAAAATGTCTTACTGTTCCAATGACGCCTAACCAAACGTTACCTTTTTGAGAATACAGAGTATGAATTTCTTCAGCCCAATAACTAGTGTCTATTGACCAATACCTACAATTCTGCATGTTTACTGACCCATTTAAACGGAATGTTGTTTCATCAAAAAATATTTTATTTTGGAATGTAATATTTATTATATATATTATCATTCTTTTACCTGTGATTAAGTAGACCTTATAAGGATGTACTTTATTTTATTTTTTAAGTCTTCGAACTGATGTTTGACTCACTCCCTAGTCTAATGCAAGCTGGTTTGTACATCTTTAAGTATTTCTACGATTTGCTCCATTATTTCCTGCAATTTTTCTAAAGTGGTTGCTGTTTTTGGCCAACCCGCTCCCTTGCATTCTTTATAGAATCTAGATTTATGTATAGATTTAAAGTTCTTTTTACAGTACTGGCACTCATTGGATCTTGTAGTATGTTTTATTTAAATACCATTAATAATATGATGAGAGACTCGGGTGCGTCTCTATTACTTTTTTTTACTTTGCTGCTGAGCTCGTGATTAGAACGAGATGCACGTAAACAAACTAATACATAATACCTTAATACACTACAGATCTCTATAAAAAATTGATTTTTGCCGTTTATGCCGTTTTAGCTTGGCAGCGTCAATAATGGGAATCTTTTTGTTAATGCACTGTTTGGTTTTAGTAAATATTTATTAATTTTTATGCGGTTATGTCATAACAAATAATTTTTGTTTTGGTTTAAAGACTTAAGAGTCATCTTAATAGCATAGGACTTTTTGGTACTTGTCCGTAAAATATTTTAAAGGCATGATGATTGTAAAATATAAGATATAGTTCCTATATTAAAAATACAAAAAAAATAGTGCAATTTTGAAATATAATAATGTGTTTCAAATCAGTTAAATCAATTGCAGTGCTTTTTAAATAAATGTTATTTTTTATTATACTGGAAGTACTTGTTGATGTTTTTTTGCAAATTATATTTCTACTGTTCTAGAAGTTGATGGCATTGTTTTTGTATTCGAAATTTTATTGGCTACTTGCACTTTATTGCGAATGGAATTATCTATATAGCATTTGGCAACTCTAGATGACTGCCATCTCACATGACGTTTTAACTACATCAAATCACCTCCTGCATTGTCCAATAACTTTGCCAAAGTTCTACAAAATTAATATCTAGTAAATTCATTGGGGTTTTGTAGTACCAAAATTTTTTCAATTTCTTGCGCCAATTTTATGAATGCCAACAACTTGCCTAACACATCTTCCTTGGCGGTGAGAAAAAAAAAACGTTTCTTACTCATGTTCTTTAGTCGCATTTGGACATATTTTCTATAATAAGAAGATAAAGTCTTTAATTTCTTTGCTGAATTTTCTCATTATGTTTATTTTGAAATATTGATCTTGTTCTTGATATTCATCATTGTCTTTGGCATCGAATAATTTGACCAAAAGGTCAATAATTTCAGTTTTTGCGATAAACTGCCAAAATATGCAAGAAAAACGTTTACAGAAGAAGATTTAATATTTTTTACCTGTTTATAATCATTAAACTTTTTATATACTTTTTCTTTTTTTTTTAACATATCAAATATTTCCAAACGGTGTTTAAAGGAGGCTTGCGGATGTGTTTCCGACATTATAAAAAAAACAGCGTTTATTGGTTAAAGATTGTTTTTCACCCAAAACATCAGTTATAATATTGAATAATATTAAGAAGAATTTTATTACGCCTTGTTAATTATTTCTCTTTTTTTAATATTAACTGATAATCCGGGCTATTCTCTATGCATATTGCCAGAATGTAAGCAAGATATATTGCTAACTAACAATATGAACTGTCATTTTAACAAATCTTGCTTGCTAACAAAATGACCTGTCATTTTAACAAATTATTATTACTAACAATATGAACTGTCACTTCAACAAAATTAATTAAAGAATAGCCCCAAATATTAGATAACATACTATACTTTAAGTAATTAAAAAAATGAGAAATAGTCTTATTTTTTTTTGCACTCATGCTGAAATATTAGTCTGTTTTTTTATGTTTGCTAACTTTTTGATATAATTTATTTTTATATTTGTAATTGCATAGGAAAGAAATAGTTAATACAAAATATAAAAATTAGTATCAAATAGATGAATATTGCACACATTAATGTTAAAGTAAAAAAAAATACTTTTTTTTTGTTCTTCATATGATAAGTGTAGCAAAATCTGTTCAACTATAGTAAAGATAACAGTAATATTAAATAATTATAATTTAAAAGCTTGACTGACAAATAATTAGTAAAGCTGTCAACCAGTTCTCAAAATCTTGATTGACTCAACTAAACACAACACACATTAATGATTATGGAAACAGTCAAAACGTTTATAGATGTTACCTGATTGCTGTGTGCGTTTTAATTGTAACAATTGTGTGCACCCTCAGAAAGTGATCTTTATGCAAAATGGTAATCCATGCCAACTTCATCCCTTAAGATTTAAAAAACACGTGTAACTTATAAATATGAGTCGGTGCATACCCCGAGTTCCCAATGAAACAATTGAGAACTCTTGCTAATTGGATTCTACGTAAAACTTTTTTGTAAATTAATATATTTTAACTTAAAATTAGACTAGTATACAAAAATTATTAAAATTTCAAGGTTAGGTTTTTAATTTTTTTGAAAATTTATTAAACCATTAAAATTATGTATTGTACGTATTGTTCTCATTTTTTTAAATTTGTAGAATTATTCTAATGTGTTTTTTTAAGTAAAGTGTTTACTTTTATAACTTCAATAACAGTGCGATTCGTGTTCTTTTGATTCTTAAAGGTTGAAATTTATGGCTTACTTTTTTTGCATAAAGATCATTTTATGAGGGTCGAAAAAACTTAGATGAGTTGGAGTAGGATTTTGGGTTATTGTCCGTAAGAGGGATCTTATGCAACGTTTAGATTATTTATGGAGTCAATTTTATAGATGATGGATGCATGAAATAATACTATTATAAATTATATCTGGAGTTGTACCGGTGCAACCAATTAACGTAAATTAAATCAATTAAAATTGATTATGCAGTTTTGTTGTTTGCCATTAATATTGACGTATATACTCTATTGCCTATAATTAAACAATTCGTTCTAAACTGTAATTGATAATTGTTACTTACTTTTAACTAATTCGAATAAAAAAAATAATTACTAGTGATTTTTACAAATTGTATACGGGCAATTCCACGTCAAGTGAGCAGTCCATTTCACGCGACCCTTTCCGATTTAGCTCAAATGTTGTACACTTATTTGAGTACCCAAAATATGACTTCATGCCAAATTTCAGACCACTAGATCACATCGTTTGAATTTTACGGCAATTTTGTAAGTGGGCAATTCCACGTCAAGTGAGCAGTCCATTTCACGCGACCCTCTCCGATTTAGCTCAAATGTTGTACACTTATTTAAGTACCCAAAATATGACTTCATGCCAAATTTCAGACCACTAGATCACATAGTTTGCCTTGTAGAGCCCATTGCATTTTACGGCAATTTTGTAAGTTCAACTTTAATGTTTTTGAATTTCATTTATCTTAATTGCTTTTTAGTCTGGAAAATTTTTAGAATAGTCATAATTGATAGGAAATTTTCCAAGGAATCGAATGCTGGAGTCAGATTTTTGATATCTTGTCGCGCACGCGCAGAAAATGCAATAGACCAGTTTTTTTTCAAAAATTCATATCTCAAAAGTTGCCACCGATTAAAACTCCAAATTTTGGGCAAAGACAGCCAAAAGAATGTACTTTAAGATGCTTGAATAAAAATTTCCCACACTAGTTGTAGTTTTTGCTCTAGAGTCTCTTGAACGCACAAAACCATTTTTTAATCAAAATTTTGAATAATATACAGGGTGTTAATGAATAGGGGTAACAAACTTCAAGGGTGGGTAGGGGGTTTATTTGAGACTCTTTTTAATCATAAACTTATAGGCAAACATGTTCACCCTAGAAGCTGCACGTCAATTTTGTTTTGTTTTTTATTATACAATAATTGAAATATCTCTCTTAAAAGTCTAAATTAAAAAAAAACAATAAAATATAAAAATTATAGGCAATCAAATTGTCTATCTTTTTTGAACAGCATATCTGCATCTATCTCAAACCGTACTTATGTCATAAATTAAAGAATGATTTTTTTATTTTTTTTTTATTTTTGTTAAAAATCATGCTGAAGTAAAAAATTAAAAAAAAAATGAAGGTCAAAATTAAAAGCCATCAATTGAGCATTTTTCACCTAATAACATGTTTTAATGTAGCTCTTACCAATTGTGTGCTATTAAAGAAAAACTTCAAGGGGAACATTTTTTAACCATACTTAAAAAAACATTAATAGAATGTTACAAATTTGACAAAATGAAAAAAATATGTACAATACGTCATTTTAAAAGTTTTTTAAATTAAAAAAAAAAATTATAGGCTTAAGCCTTATTAAATTCTAATAATTTTAGTTTACGAGTCTAATTTTATGTTCAAAATTTAATATATAATAAAAATATTATATTTAAAAAAATATATATACAGAGTACATTGATGTAAAGTTTTATGTGGAACCTAATTAACAAGTACTCAATTTTTTTTTTGAGGACCCAGGGTATGCATCTGACTCAAATCTGGAAGCTAATGATACTTATTAATTATATTAATTTTAAAAATTCAATGGTAGTGCGACACGTGTTCTTTTGAATTTTAAGGTCTGAAATTTCTCATGGCGTACTTTTTTTGTATAAAGATCACTTTCTGAGGGTGCACACAAAGAAATTCCACAAAAAAATTTAAAAACCAGTCTAATTTCAAAAATTTTGATTGAAAAATGGTTTTGTGCGTTCAAGAGACTCTAGAGCAAAAACTACCATTAGTGTGGGAAAATTTTATTTAAGCATCTTAAAGTACATACTTTTAGCTGTCTTTGCCCAAAATTTGGAGTCATAATCGGTGGCAACTTTTGAGAAATGAATTTTTGAAAAAAAACTGTTTTTTTACGTTTTCTGCGCGTGCAGAACAAGATAACAAAAATCTGACTGCTGCATTCAATTCCTTGGGAAATTTCCCATCGGTTATGACTAATCTAAAATTTTCCCAGACTAAAATGGAATTAAGATAAATAAAGCTAAAAATTGAACTTATAAATTGCCGTAAAATTCAATTGGCTCTACGAGGCGAACTATGTAACCTAGAGGTCTGAAATTTGGCATGAAGTCATATTTTGGGTACTCAAATAAGTGTACAAAATTTGAGCTAAATCGGAGAGGGTCGCGTGAAATGGACTGCTCACTGACGTGGAATTGCTCAAGTTCAACTTAATTTTTTTTAAATTTTATTTATCTTAATTGCTTTTTAGTCTGGAAAAATTAGAATAGTTATAATTGATAGGAAATTTCCCAAGGAATCGAATGCAGGGGTCAGATTTTTGATATTTTGTCGCGCACGTGCAAAAAAGCAATAAACCAGTTTTTTTTTCAAAAATTCATATCTCAAAAGTTGCCACCGATTAAGACTCCAAATTTTGGGCAAAGACAGCAAGAAGTATGTACTTTAAGATGCTTGAATAAAAATTTCCCACACTAGTGGTAGTTTTTGCTCTAGAGTCGCACAAAACCATTTTTTAATCAAAATTTTGATTAATATACAGGGTGTTAATGAATAGGGGCAACAAATTTTAAGGGTGGGTAGGGGGGTTTATTTGAGACACTTTTTAATCATAAACTTATAGGCAAACATGTTCACCCTAGAAGCTGCACGTCAACATTTTTTTTATACAATAATTGAAATATCTCTCTTAAAAGTCTAAATTAAAAAAAAAAAAAAAACAATAGAATATAAAAATTATAGGCAATTAAATTGTCCATCTTTTTTGAACAGCATATCTGGATCTATCTCTAACCGTACTTATGTCATAAATTAAAGAATGAATTTTTTATTTTTTTTTTGTTATTTTTGTTAAAATCATGCTTAAGTCAAAAATTAAAAAAAAAATGAAATTCAAAATTAAAAGCCATTCAATTGAGCATTTTTCACCTAATAACATGTTTTAATGTAGCTCTTACCGATTGTGTGCTATTAAAGAAAAACTTCAAGGGGAACATTTTTTAACCTTACTTAAAAAAACATGAATAGAATGTTACAAATTTGACAAAATGTAAAAAATATGTACAATACGTCATTTTAAAAAAAATTTGAAATAAAAAAAAAATTATAGGCTTAAGCCTTATTAAATTCTAATAATTTTAGTTTACGAGTGTAATTTTATGTTCAAAATTTAAAATATAATAAAAATATTATAATTTAAAAAATGTATATACAGAGTATATTGATGTAAAGTTCTATGTGGAACCTAATTAGCAAGTACTCAATTGATTTTTTGAATCTTAAGGTCTGAAATTTCTCATGGCGTACTTTTTTTGTATAAAGATCACTTTTTGAGGATGCACACAAGGAAATTCCACAAAAAAATTAAAAACCAAACTAATTTCAAAAATTTTGATTAAAAAATGGTTTTATGCGTTCAAGAGACTCTATAGCGAAAACTACCACTAGTGTGGAAAAATATTATTTAAGCATCTTAAAGTACATACTTTTGGCTGTCTTTACCCAAAAATTGGAGTTTTAATCGGTGGCAACTTTTGAGAAATGCATTTAAAAAAAAGCGTTTTCTGCGCGTGCGGGACAAGATAACAAAAATCTGACCGCTGCATTCGATTCCTTGGGAAATTTCCTATCGGTTATGACTAATCTAAAATTTTCCCAGACTGAAATGAAATTAAGATAAATAAAGTTAAAAATTGAACTTAAAATTGCCGTAAAATTCAATTGGCTCTTCGAGGCGAACTATGTAACCTAGAGGTCTGAAATTTGGCATGAAGTCATATTTTGGGTACTCAAATAAGTGTACAAAATTTGAGCTTGTAGCGTGTTTTAGTATTTATATTTTTTAATATTATTTTATATTAATGTTAATTAATTAATCAAGCCATAGAATTGGTAGTTATTTTTATGTAAATCCAAAAATCATTTTTGGATATTCTCTTTGACATCATTTTTTATGATGTAAAATATTAAATGTAACCTTTTACTAAAGTATTAAATGGAAGTTTAAGTATGATTATAATTAACTAGAGAATTAAATGTAAATTTAATTATGGCTACCATTTGATGAATAACGAATAGTCTACAAAAAGCTAAATCAGAGAGGGTCGCGTGAAATGGACTGCTCACTTGACGTGGAATTGCCCATACGTTAACTTTAAAATTAAACTGAAGAATGTATGTGTAAATAATGTAACAAAATAATTTGAAAAAGAACATTTTCCACACATATCTAAAATAGTAATTTATAGTACGAATGTAAGTGTTTTACAGTGTACACAGTGCACATAAAAAGTGAAGTTCAACTATAATTAATAAATAAACAAAGTTATTATAAAAACTTCAACAAAAAATCTACATCCGGGCTCAGTTCGAGCAAATGATTAAAACAAAATGGAATCCAAAATTACCACCTATTTTTCTTTTTTGGATGATAAGATAATAACTTGTTTTTAAAAATTAAGTTTTGGTAATTTATTTAATAAAAAGAATAGAATAGCGAAAACTGCAGCAACAGTTGTACCAAGTTGCAAATTAAATCTTCTTTATGATCACTGATTGAATGATAAAAAATAAAACAACAAACTTTTTATATTATAACTATTGCAAACAAAAGATTTACTATTGCTTGCAATAGGATCAAGTAAGCTTGTTGATAGACTATATATTGATCTACTCGCCTTTACTCGCCATAAGATGTATTATTGTGTTAGTCTATCTTTTTTCTGACACCTCTAGATAACTCTTAATAAACTGTTTGCATAATTATTGAATAGTAAAACTCTGTGATTTAAACACGTGTTGTCCTTTGTTCTTGGTGGGAGGTGAAGAAACGAGAGTACCATGTGACGCTATTCTTCTCAAGTTATGAAATTTTATAATAGTAGATAAACAAATAATGTAGTTTTTTATGTATACTATTTATGCACTACGGGATTTCGCTAATAAAACATAAATTTAAATTAATTATTTATGTGACCTGTGATTTTATTTCTATCTGCTAGATAAATCAAAATATCAGAAATAAATGAATAAAATATTGAATATGAAAAAATCTATCTTTTATATAAATATTAAAATACAGCAATGAATTTAATGTTTTCTCTTATTCATTCTATTTTCTTTTATTATGTAATGGAATAAGTGACTATTGCACATACTTTGGCTAGATGTTTACTTTAATTTAAAACTCAATTAAGTATTGATCGGAATGCAACTATTAATGAAATACTTACATAACGTTATAATTATGGGAAAATTGATTAAATTGTATTACTTAAATAAATGATTGCATAACCTGATTTATTTGCTGATAGCTATTCTTAATTATTGTAAAATATCTGATGCAATATGTATTGAATAATTATTATTGTTTTTACTGTTTAAATAATGTCTTTTTTTTTATAACAACTTTTTACTAACGCTTATGATTTATAAACAATTTATAGATAATTACATCATTATTATTAAGAAAAGCAAGCAATATTTGCAGTAACAAGCTTATAGAATAATTTAATTACCTTTTATGATGTTAAATTCATTATTATAAGGTCGACTTTGACCGCCGGTGACTTTTCTCGCCGATGGTTTTTCTCATCAAAAATACGTCACTTCCAGAGCATGCTATTTTAATATTTGTGTGTTTTGTCACAGAATGAGTAAATGCGTATAAAAACCGGTGATTTTAAACAAGCACAATTAATACGGTGACTTTTATGACAGTTCGTTTGAGTTTATCTGTCATTAATAAAATTGAATAAAATTCTAATAAATATTGTGATATACTTAATTCTTTCAATAATCATTTATTTAAATTGTGTGAACAATATACATAAATTAGTTGGCTCGCATATTGACGACACATACCGCATTATTATAGTATTAATGTACTTCGATGCATTTGCGGAATATATTATGATGCGTGCGTCTAGTGTGCGGCGGTCGTCTGCTTGTTTATTATTCACTTAATTAATGTATAAGATTATTTTATGTTAATAAAATTATGGTAAGCATTAACTAAACTGCTCAAGAAAATTAAATAAGACTAATAAGACTTTTATTTTTAATATGCAAACAAAAACATTATTACAAGTACAATTATAAAACAAATATTTACATAGTTTCGTTACACTTAATCGGAACATACATAATTAAAATTAATTAATACTTACTAAAAAGACAAGCAATTTAATTAATTTATTATGTTACTTATTGAGATAAGCAAATGTAACGTATAATGATATACTTATTGGTAGTTTATTATTAAATAATAATATATTTACATCAAAGATGAAAACGAAACTAATAGATTTGCTGTTATCGTATGACATAGAGTCAAAAATAGACAAACCAACGCGGCTTTAAAATTGTCTAGATAACATTTGTCTTAGTAAAGTGCAAGAAATATTATAGGAAATGTCTTAGAAAACGGATTATTATAAGAACATAATACATATAAACATAATAGAATTCAATCTTATAAAACAAATTAAAACACCGGTAAGCTATCACAGAAATTTTAACAGTACCAGCAATACAGCAAAATTTAGAAATCTTCTTAGTTCTTACAACTGTAGTACTGCAACAATCAATAACGACTTTAAATAAAAATGTCAATTATTTTCTAAACACATTTTTGTTAGAAGCAGCGCTTCCTTTAAAGAATTTACCAATATAAACAAGTCTAATCAATGGATCACAATGGGAATAAAAAGATTTACACATATTACAAATTGAGGTTAGGGTATTTTAATAAAAATTTTATACTTTATTGTGCTGATTTTACTTTTATATATTAAGACCGTTTTCGGCGGTTAGGCCATCATCAGTTTTTTCTTTTCTTTTCACAGGTGTTGTTGTGTGCCACTCGGTATGTGGCATACCCGGTCTAAACTATAACACAAAATTTAGTTCTTTAAGAAAAGAAAGATTTGCAATACTAAAAAGATTGTACTATTTGTTTTAATGTCTAAAATATTACTCTTAATTTTTAAGAGCTCCCACTACAAAAAATATCTTGGGTTAGATAATCATATTTATCATTTGGACTATTTGAGAGATCACATAAATCTCGAAAGCACCCCAAACAATTTTCAGTAGAAAGATTGTTAACACATTTTACAAGTAAATAAATGGTTTTTGTAACTGTACAGACAAATATAGCCAAAAACATTTAATAACATTTTTACTTTTTAAACATAAAACTTTTATCAGAAACGGACAAGCATAATCTAAACCTATATGACTAAAAGTCCTCGAAGACTCTATTCAATTTGAAGGTAACTGCGCCATTTATCAGTTGAATCATTTGGGCTTTGAACTGATAACAAGTAAAGCAACAAAAATGCGTTGGTTAATCCCAAAATCAAATTATGCTAAAGATTTCACCGTGCCAACTTGTAAAATTTGAATTTAAACTCATTTCATCTAAATCACATCGTGTAATTTCATCTAATAGCTTGTATAGTCAAATAATATAAATATTAAGTTTAAAAAACGTAATTATTTGTAGAAAATGTAAATACGTTTTTTTTTGTTACATTTGTAAATTTCAATGAGCGCGAGGCATAATTATGTTTATAAAAATAATAATATTCTCACATTTTGGCGCTTATAGATTGTATCTAAATCGTGATGTAAGCGCAAAAACTATCAAACAAAGAGTATTTCTGAAATGACTGTTTTTTGTTATACGATGTGGTTTTCTACTAGATTTTATGTTTCCAAATCGAATGACGCCAACTAGAAGGTCATACAATGCGTAGAAAAAAAAATGTCAAACAGATGATTAAAGGATTAAAAAAAATGTAAATTCAAGTGAAAAAAAATTTTGAACGCATATTTTTTGAGATTTTTTAGTAGCAAAACTGACTGTACTCATCATTTTTATTTTAAATTTTATGTAGATAATTATTCCGTTTGATTGTTTCAAAACTATTACATACAAAAAAAGTTACGAACATAATACCGCATAAAGGTATTACTAATCATAAAATTTAGTAGAAAACAACATTTGATAACAAAAAGAAATTATTTAGAATACACAAATTCCTTTTGTTGTTTGAACCGATTTTGAGTAATTTTACCTCTAGATTGGTAGTTTCTGCGCTTGTGATAATGACAAATGACAAAAAAAATTAAGCTACACCCTAATATTTATCAAAAACAGGCATGCCTAAGTATAGCAGATGGCATGCAAACAGCGTCAACTGCAGCTATAGAAGCAATGCTATGTCCCTTGAACCCTTAACATCATTATTGAGGATTCAGATGTCAGTTTAATATCATTTTATATTTAATGTTGTTTAAATTAGATCTCAAAGAGCAAAAAATAAATTATACAGGTTTATGACCAAATAAGAAGTTAAATTTTAATAATGACAGTTTGAAAAACAATTTATCTTTTATAATTAATCGTGAGTAGTCTAATGTTATATTAATGTAAATTTTGTAGATAAATGATTTTTTTATTTGTTATGTTATTTTTCAATTATTTATAATTAATTAATAATATTCTGTTATGTTTATTTGTAACTAAATTATCTCATATACATACATATTCCTAATTTAGTAGCACTTTTAGATCAATTGAACAATGAACAGGAGGTAAGCATTTTGTTAATTGTATCGGAAATGGCTGGCTTTTAAATTTTAGAAAATTAACATTGATGTATTAGCGCATAATTTACATAACGACAAACAAACATGTGATATCCAAGTTGATAAAATAACGCCGCACCAGTCGTGTTATTATGTTATTAATTGTACATTTTAAAACTCACCAAGTTTCAATAGATACTCCTTTAACAAGGCCCACTAGTAAGGAATTAATATTATTGATTAAATTTATTTATTATCAATTCTAATTATTATAAGCTTGGTACGACATAGTATACAACAGACTACTTAAGACTGCCGTTTTAAATTTAATGGAGCCACTATTATTTAATTTAGTACGTAAAAACTGAACATTCATAAATTTTGAATTAATTGTCAATTATTTCTGTTTTTGCAATTTATGAAAAACTAATAAAAATAATAAGAACTAAAATTACATTTTTGAAATTAGCTAAAAATACTCTTTGATAAATTCATAGTCAATTAAGATATCTAGTTAAACAAGGCAAGTTTGTTTTACATCTGCAACATTAAGATTGTTTTGATTTTGCTAATCATTTGTTCGAATTTAACACAAAAATATCTTCTATATTTTATTTAATAATTCTATAAAACGTATAAATATAAATGTTTTATTTTAATAACATTTTTAAGTATTAACATTATTAATATTAATATATTTGATTGATTAAAAAAAAAATATCGACACAAATGAAGTTGTATATATTATAATGTCTGTTCTCCATAAAACGTATTTCCACACTTATATTAATGTATATAGTAACACAAATCACATACATTATTTAAAGCAAGTTTCTATCACACATTTTTTATTAATAATAATAATGTACTATTAAAATATATATATGTTAGTGTAGAGAACTTTGGTCAGATCGATACTTTTAACTAATTAACAGTACTATTTATTGGTTCAATTATAACATTATGAATAGCGAATTAATTATATTTTTTTTATTAACAAAAAAAACTAATAATAAGTTGTTCATTTAAATGCAACTCTATAATACGTAAGTTGTTATTAAATAACTGTTTATTGACTTTATTGAAAACAATAATTGTCAAACTTTTATACATTAACTTACAGAAACGAAAAATAAAATCCAAAATTATTGTTGTGTAATTGATCAAATTTAATTATTTATTTTGTTCAAACGTAATCAAAAATTAAAAGAATTATTGCATTTTAAAGCAAATTATCTCTCAATCTAGCTGGATAGAGTTTGTATATTGTTATTTAAGAAAAATAATTTATAGCACAATAAATAGACTACTAAGTTTAATGTACAATGAAGTATAATTCTTAAAGTTTAAGCATCCAACAACAAAATTACAAATTAGTTTCAAAATTTAATAAATAATTGAAGATTTTGGATTTTTATATACTTTATTAGATTGGAAATTTCATTCTCTACACATTGCAATTTTTGCGATTTTAAAAAGGAGTTAAATTACGTGAGTTCTGCTCGTAATTTTATGACACTCATCAAACTCCCCCCTTAACCCCTTAATAAGGTCTTGAGTTGGATAAATATATAAGATAACCAGATAAAGTAATTTTTGACGCATTTATTTGAATCACTTGATTAATCAAATTACAATTTATAACTATTATTTAATATAAAACTGAATTTTACCCAAAGAAATTAAGATGAGAGTACCAAAATGTGGCGAGCGCTTGTGAGACGACCGCCTGAAAAGAAAACAAACGAACGATGGGAGGGATGTTACATTTGGATGCGTGTTTTGCAGTGTTCGTTTCGTTTCTGTTACTACTACTTAATTTAACATTATTATTTACGTATGCAGTAAAAATAATTATTAATTGTATTAAAGAATAAGTATGTAATAATGCATATAATACATATTATATTTATAATCTGATAATTTAATTTATTAGATATTTTGTCCAATTCTCTATGGATATTGAACGGTAAGATAGCTTAGTTATAGATCGTTAGCGTAGCACGCCAACAGTCCGGGGTTCGATCCCTGAATATGACTAAACTAATAACTTGCTTTTTATCCACCGGGGTGATTTAGAAATCACCTAATGAGCCGTTGGTTCCATCAACCCTCTTCGTCGCAAGACTTCTGGGGCAATGCAAAATAGCTGTAAAACGAGCAATAAAGAAGATATTGTAAATAGTAATTTTGTTATCATGTAACAAGAACGAGAATTTTTTGTAGAATTTTTTTTTTGTCTGTATAATAAGACGACCTTATTATAAATACTTAATTTTGCAAATAACTTCAATCATTATTAACATATAGATATGAATTTTGGAATTGATACTCGAGTAATTGTTTTCTAGAGCATGAAACCAAAATAAATTTTTATAGTAAATTTATTCATTTAGAAACAATAAAATTTCGAATAATTTTTTTTTTAAAGAAGTTATAATTATTCATGCCTTTCATTGTTCATTTCTACATATAAATTTTGTTTTTTGAATTTGTTATAAATAATACTTTTTAAGAAAATTACGAATTACGAACTAGTGTGAAAATTCCCTGCTTTTAAGCTATTTCATAGAAATGTAACAAAATGGTATTATAAACAACAATCAATGTTATCACACTTCGTTTTTAAATAATTTACTTCAAAAATTTGGAGACATTTACTATGTGGATATACAAATTAAAATATATGCTCCAGTATTAGTAGTAATATACATGCATAATCAATACAGTGTACTAATCAACTGAATTTATGGTGTGCATGGTTACATGGGCTGGAATTAGGATATGCTTACATCAGCAATGCAACTTATCTACTACACAAGTAGGTTTAACTGTTATCGCTATTGCGTTGTGGTCACTTACCGACCAATCCTCATGAACATTTTATGAGGTTGTGTAAGGCTGCTCGATGACGTTAATATTGTTGTTCTCCATGGTTTCTCTAAAAATATATAGTTTGGAGGGATGGTTTAGAACACTTCGGTTCTTGTTGGGCTGTACTTCTGGAGCTCACACCTACGCATTTTTATCCGTCTAGTTGCTCTGCGAAAAGGAAAAAATGGCGTTAGCACTAGCACAATATAATCCACTTTTGCTCAACTGCCCTTTTAATTTTTTCCATGTATTTTATAAAGTTTTTCTATTCTTGCATGAAAGCCTACACTAGCTACTATAATACGTACACACACATTCCCGTTTTCTCCACAAGTTATGTCAAATGGGTCGGGTTAAGTTTAAATTTTTTTACCTAGGACAAAAGCAAAATCTGTCTCTGTTTTTTCTTCCGCATCTAAATAGTGAGGTCTCTAAGATAGCCGCTTGTGCTCACTGGCAGTTAAATTGCATTATTTTGATGATGTGGTTGCACTTATTCTTTCTAAATTTAAATGCCTGGTATGTAAGGCATCTCCCACTAGCTCTGTTGTGATCAAACTCCAGTCCCTTGGCTTTGCAGCCCGGGCATGATACCTTATCCACCTTGCAAACTTTTCTGCAAAGTGGCCGGTTTTACCACACTTTCTGCAGAACCGCTCTGTTTTGCACCCATACATTTGCAGCATCTTGGAATCTTCAGGAGTTTCCTGGTTCTCATAGTCTCTGTTGGCCTCCCGCTGTAATCATGATTTTTGCGCATTTTGCGTATACTTCTTTAGTTATGGTATATAACACATGTCATATTGTTACTTTCATGTTTTTTGCAGAAATTATGCATTCTACAGACCCCTTTTTAATCAACTAATAAAAATCACGACCCGATATAAGTATACCCATTTTAAAAGGAATAACATAAAATACCTGTATTTTACCGGTTGAATTAATTCAATCTAATTACAAATAGCATCTTTTTGTTCTATTTTCACTTTTTATGGCTGGTATACACCACTCTTCTTCTTAATTTGTTTTGTTTTTTTGATAAGTGACATACATTTTTTTACCGTCTTACATTTTAACCGTTTTACGTTAAACTGTTGTTCTATGGTGGCCGCTGATTGCTTCTAATAATAAGGGAACAAACATTATTACGCATTTATTTTAGCTCTTCTTCGTATTTCACCGTTCAAGTTATTCATTGATTGTGCTTTGTGTTTTGACTAAACCATTTGCAGCTGACCATGTAAAACCGAATTAAAAAACAGTAACATACATTTGACATAAAAGACAACGCTTTCCTTACCGCCGGTGAGTCTTGACCTAGGCATGTGTACATAAATTTTGCAATTTACTGGTTTATCAGTACACCTTTCATTAATTTTTGCTTTGATATTACAGTGTCAATATATTGCAAAGAAATTCTCTACTTTAGTGGTTGGTCAATTTCTTTTAATTAGCAGAGGAATCCATGTTTTGGTGATTGTAGTTTACCCTAATTACGTTAACTGCAATCTATGGTTCCCATAAAAAAATTAACAAGTTTGGTGTGCAGTAACGACCTAAAAGTGTTATGAAATTGTAAAACTAGAGAAAATAAAACCAATATTGATTAAATCATTACAAGCAGGTAAACTTTTAAATAAATTATATGACAAGAAAAAATTATAATTACTTAACTATAAACAATACAATAATATATTTTTCAAGAACTTATAATTCTAAAAATGCTATTGGTGTTGATTGTAGAGTCAGATAGATAATGTTTCAGTTACAAGAAACTATTATAATAATATAACTACTTTTTATAAATATATTTATTGACATTTTTTTTAAATATTTTATATGAATTATTATATAATATCAATTAATAAATACTTTTAACAATTAAAACACAAGATATTAACAATTGGTATAAACTTATTGCTGATAGTACTTGAAAAAAGTAAAATCGGGTATAGTCTCAGCGGATTACTTCATTACTAATCGCTTTGGGGAGACAATTATGTTTGTATTATATACCATAAATAGCTTATAACACCTCGATGTTCAAGGGTGAAAATATTATATAAATATACAATATTTTCACTCTTAAAAATTACCTCGGGTTCTAGGTATAAAATACAATCATAATTGGTTGCTAATGAAATAATCCGTTGAATTAAATTAAAACCATGTCGTATCGACACTATATTTATGGGCATACTATACAATATAATTTAATTAAACAATAAATATATAATAAAATATTTTACTTATAATATATGATTTAGAAATTGTCCTGAGTAATGCTATTAATTATCTAGTGGTATACATTTTAATTAGTGGTTAATTAATTATATAATGGTGATAAGTAATTAAATACCTGATTCAAATTTTTAGAATTGCTGTTTAATTACCTGTCGATATGTATACGCATTTTTATTTTCTTTTGTAACAGAATGATTACTATTTTTTAATAATAATATTATAATTGATGTGGTATTAACAACTATTCTGCAGTCAAAACAAATAATTTTATATAAACGTCTTTTTATTTTAGCGGACAGTTTTATAAAATAAATAATGAGATGAATAGTAGATCCATTTATATTTGTATTTACTTCTCCGACATTACCCATTTCAAATTGACTTTAACATACTTTGTTTTCTTTTTTGTTTATATAGTATTTTTGACTTATATTTTATCTTAATTATACTAAATTATTGTAATTTTTGGTCAATTTATATAGTCCAGTTAAATAATAAATACCACAATTTAGCGAATTCATTAGCAGTTCACTCATTTGGCAATCATCAATTTTATTAATTGATTATGAAATAACTAAATAATATATTCAAATTCAATCCAATAGTCAGCCACAAGCCTATGCTTGACTTGTTATGACTTTGAATAAATTATTGAATTGTTTAATAGGTTTATAAAATCTAATTCCAGTTTTGAAAAAAAAATTTCATCAGGTATAAGAGCATATACAATTGTTCTACTCAAATTTTGACAAGTAACTACAATACAATGAGCAATTAATAATTTGCCAACATTTAAATACATTAATTAAATTATATTGTGCCATCAAATAGATGATTTTTGGAACATCGATCATTCTACAAAAAATAATCTAATAAAAATATAAAACATTTTAAAATTATAGAAATTATAAAAAACGATTAAGATAATTCAATGATAAAAATGCTGCACATGACATGTCAATGTCATGCTCTACCTGCGACATATATAAATTGAATTACATCATTTCCTTGAATTGACAACAAATATTGCGTTGATTATTTTTCATTTGCAGTTTAATTTTGTTTTTTTAATTAATATTTTATAAATCTTTGTTATTTGAGCCATTGAAAGCAAAAGTGGACTAACTCCCAAAAAAATAATAAATGTCTAAATGAAACCTAATTTTTCAAAAACCAAAGTAACTTTTGATGTAAATTGAATTATTTCAATATTTTTGTGGCTTAGTTCACTTTTGCATTTCACTATTTGGCGTTTATATATGATCCGCTAGGAATAAACCCAATATGTACTACAAAACTTTAAAATAAATCTTCTTCACTACAATAACTTACAACAGGCAATTTACTAACAGAACTCTCAGTACTAGTCTTGATTCCTTTATAATAATCATGAAATATAGGTGGAACATAATCTAGCAAACTAAGAAAATCTTTCTTTTTTAATGGATTTATACAATTTTTATTGGGATACAGTAGATCTAGTGTAGTGATCGGTGTGGAATTTTTGATTTCAACTTCAACTTCATTAAATAAATCTAAACTATCATTTGAATATTTGCAATAAATTTGTAAAGGATTCTCAACCACAAACCACAACCTCTAAATTTTTAACCATTTCACTTTCAAATGGGCAGTAGCAATTTTTTGATTGGTAATAGTTTTCTCAAGATTTTTTGTTGAGAAGAAGTCAAGTTTTTATTCATTGAAATAACTTTAAATCGTTTTTTCTTCCGGGCAGCTTTAATGACTTCGTGCCAATTTCCAGAAATTTATTTGAAAAATACTTTTTCTGATTTTCTATTAACATGAAGTCCTGATCGCACGGTAAATAAGAATGACCACTAACCAAGAATTTATTATCAATTTCATTTATTGTGAAATCGGGATTAGAAACAATGTATTGACATTAAATGGATAGTTTTATATTTTGATTTTGCCCCCTACACTGATCTGAATACATATTAAGCTTTTGAGTATTGACATAGTTTTTATGAAATACAGTAAACAAGAACCAATTTCTTGCGGCACTTGCGAAGCTATCGATTCGTTACATACAAACATGTAAACATTTTCATTTCCCAAATCGTGTACTCCTAAGCAGTATGTCCACATTGACAAAACAGGTGTAGGTAGCGTTTTCATAACATCAAAAGTTATAACAGTTACATCAGAATTGGTTTTTGAGAGTGCAGAGTCATTTTTCAACCCTTCGCGTGCGCTCTCAGCTTTTCTCTGATGCAAATCTTTTTTGGCAATAAATCATAGTTTCTCAGTATTATTTACTGAAGCATCATTTTTAATTTTAAACGAGTCACATTTCCTAAATGAATCTGTTACTGGTGGATGATGACAAATTAAACTTTTCGTTAAATATTTTACGGAAAATGAAGGTAGATACTGGATGGCTGAACTCTTGTTTATACATACATTTAACTGAAGTTTAGATTGGGTGCCAAGTACTTTTGATTTATTGATTTATGTAAGGTATAGTGACTCTGATACGCAAGAAATTTCTTAATGAAAGTTTTCACTTCATTAATTTTGTCTGAAGATGTTTTAGTCACAGGTGTAGCTTTTCAAGTGTTCCCTTTTGTTACAACATTTTATCAATGCTGACATTGCTAGCGTATTTTGAAAAAGGGCTTTACACTCCTTATTTTCAATCCGATTGGAATCAAGTAGATAATACTGACGAGTTTTTTGCTATTTAGAATCTTAGAGTTTTGTATAAATACGAGACTTGTTCCAGAGATTTAAGATTGCAAATAAAAATGATGACTGTAAGTTTCAAATTTCCCAGTTGATAAAACTCATTAAATATTTGAAGTTGTCTTTCGTCGGATATCTTTAAGTGACTCTTTTTTTATGCATGGACAGGCAGCAATTTTCGGTTGTTTCTAGACAACAATATTGCCTTTGAAATTGTATCACCATTTGTACGTTTTTGTTTCCTTATATTACTATTCCAATTTAGTTCATCTCTAAAACGTTTCCTACTTTTTATTACATTGCTCCTATCATCCACTGAAGTGCATGTAGAAAATGAATTTTCAGACAAAACATACTCTGAACCAGAATTCATTTCGTCATCACTTTGGAACATTTCTACGGGTAGTTAAATGTATTAATAATTCAAAAAATACCTTCAACAGTTTTAGGTTGAGTTGTCATGATTAAACTGACAAACACAGAAAACAAGTTAGCCAACTTAATATTTTGAAGTGCAAAAGCGGACAAAACCACTTTTGTCCATTACTGCACAAAAAAATATTTGTAAAGATAATGCAAAAACTTGTTTTACGTTCAATTATTGTTATCAGAATAAGATATGTGGTTCAATTCATTTTTCTTAAATACGCCATTTTATGATATAAGTAAAAAAAACTAGATTTTTAAAACTTGAGGGTTAGGTATGTGTATATGTATTATTTACAAAAGTGACTTTCTAGTTAATTAGATAGTTTGAAAAACATAACTTAAAAACTAAGCCAACTAAGTAAATTTTAGTAAATAAAAAAAATATTTAGTTTGCAAATTCAAAATTTCACATACAAAAAAAAATTATAAGTGCAATTTTAAGATTAAATAATTTGGAAATAGAAAAAATAATTAGCTTATAGTTAGTTTTTTATTGCTAACATTTCAGTAACGTCGTTACCTTCATCAGAGCTCTAAAAAGTTATAGTTTTTTTTAAATTTTACTGTTTATTTTAAAACTCCGTTAATAAATTATTTAATGAATTTTTCCACTAATTTTTATCATTATTTTGCACATAAAATTTTTATACAATAATAACATGTTAAATCAAAATTACCTATGTTGTAGTGTGTGGTTTTGTATTGTAATAAACAATTATTTCTATAAAATAATTCATTTTAATAAATTGAACATACAATAACAGACTAGTGACATCTATATCAGGTATTGCTAACTATTATTATAGGTGGCAATACCTTTTCTTCCTGCTTTTCCCCTGGGTCCTTCTCCTACTGGCTTGTTCTTTTCTGCTTCATCTTCTGCTACTGGCAATATCTAAAAGCAATAGTTAGTTAATATAAGTTTATATTTCTGAAGCAGACAGGTACTTTAAAATACCCTTCACTCAAGGGTGGATTTAGACCCGCACAGGTTAGTAATTAATATTTATGTAGTTAATGTAATGTAATGTATTTGTTTAACATCTATATTGATGAATATGCATTGCTTTGCTTTCTAACCTGTACGTCGCATGGTCCGCATGCTTGTTTGGCTTATTGTAGTTTTCTTTACAGATTTATATTTAAACAATTAAGGTTATTTTTATACTTACCTAATGAATTGATGTATTTGCTGTTTGGAATAAAATATTATTGGCACTGGTGTATTCATTCTGGAACTGAAGGACTTGATTTTACCCGATCATCCACCCTGCAGATATTGCTTTGCCACAGTATAATTATTTTAAAATAAATATTATTGCAAATATCAGGAAGTAACAACGACTCTTTGAGTAAAGTGACATAATTAATTTAATCGTATTTATTATTAGTTTAATTCATTTTCCGCAATAAAAGATTATCATGCGACCTCATAGCATTGGAAACCCCGCAGTTCAGATAATATATAAAGCAAATAAAAACCGCAAATATAGAAAAAGGAATAAATTCAATAAGTAAATATTAAATCGTCTCAACTGTATAAACAAGATGTCTTCAACAACCAGCAAAGTAGTAAATGTCAACAAAACTAGAAACCAAGTTCAAAATGATTATTCACACACTCCCAGATTCATCAACATTTGATGTTGCACCTTCTGACAAGTTGGTGGGAAAGACAAACCGTCTACGTCTAAATTGAATGCTGGACTAATGCCCGTACTAATAGTCAGATCTTGAATTAATCCTAGATTCATGAATCATAGATTTTTTTATATGAATGTAAGTCAAAGTTTGTGTAGTATATAGCAGTATACTTATATTCCATAGACCTTGTTTGTACCTATAAAATATAATGGTTATTGAAAATTTATCAATTTCAATCATTATTTATTTAAAATTCATTATAAATTTAAACCTATTATCAAATGTCAGAATTAATAACTGACACACTAATAAACAATCCAAGATTGATCTTGAGTGGTCCCACAATTATTTGAATCTAGAATTATATTGACGGTTGCATAGTTTTTAACTCGATCCGAGAATTAAGCGAGAAATACATTGGCCGATTGCAACTTAAGTCGCCGTCACGATATCCATGAATTATCTTAGCAAAATGAATCTCGGATTCTAATTTAGTTATTAAAAATAACATACAAATTTCTAACATAGTACTTGTTGCCTGCAATAACTTCTAATGAATACGACAGTGACGCTGATCCTCAGTACGTGACAACTCAAAATGAATCGAGTGTCAATAAGATGAGATCTAAGAATGCCAGAACTAGATGAAGAAAAGTCAACAAAGAACACTGAAAATCAGATTTATGTAAAAAGCAAAGATCTGAATGTAGTAAGCTTTATACAACAAAATCGGGTTTAAAACCTGCTAGACCGAAACAAATTGATTTTAGCAAATGTTGGTTTAAGTGTATTTCTAAAGCTTACTGAAAACTTAAATCTTTCAATCGTCACAGAGATTACATTATTCAACATGTCAAAACTGTAGTACCTAGACGGCAATGAGTAGAAGCAAATAAACCAGGAGCTGTTTCAAAACAATATTATTTAAAAAAATTAAAAGTAATTTTTCGTTGTTGTGCGCCGTTTTTTTAAACAAAAATTGCTGCTTATCTTATGGTCTTATAAATACAGCTCTATCACATGTAAATGAAACTAGTATTTTTTTAAGTTACGATAAAAGAAGACATAAAATACCAGGAAATTGAACTAGCACAGAGAACATCGAACTTATAAAACAACACATTAAAAGTTTTCCGCAAATGCTACCATACTATATAAGAAAAAGTAGTAGCCTACAATATTTGGATTCAAAACTTAGTGCCCTAAAAATGTATTTTTTATATTTGGAATTTTGTAAAGAAATACTTGTTTTGCCCATTTAGAGTAATGTTTATAGAAAAATATTTAGTACAAGCTTTAACCTATCGTTTTTTATTAAAAAAAAGATCAATGCTGTACTTGTGAAAAATACAAATCTTCAAAAGAAGATCCTCTTTTAATGCAAATTTACGAAGATCATCTCGCCAGAAAAGAAGATTGCTATAAAGCTAAACAGAGTGTCCTCCAATTGTTTTCAACAGACATAGGGTAGTTAAATTATAATCAAAAAGTATGTTTATTAATCTTAAAAAACGTTTTTCAAAATTAATAAAATCACTTGTGTCATGTAGTAAGAGACATTTGTTCTAATGTTACTGTTTTTGTTAGAACGAGTTTAACGGAAAAAGGGGTTTAAACAAAATTGCAACAATGTTTTTAAAATACATAGATTGTATTATGTATTATTGTAATATTACCTATTTGTCAATGTTTTCAGACACTTTTGGCAAACAAAATCGAAACCAAAATGTTGCAGCAGCCCTTCTCTATTGCTTTCAAAACTACCCAACCATTAAAATTATGGAGCATACATTTCTTGAATCCGGTCAGTCGTACATGGAATGTGATTCTATGCAATCTGCAATAGATAATGCCAAAAAGAATAGATAGTGTTATCTATGAATGACAAAGACATTTTTTAAAGATCAAAAAACAAAAAAGAACCGTATAAAGTTATTGAAATAAAGTATAACTGCACTTTTAATTTTCAAGAACTTGCTACTAAATTAATAAAAAATAGATACAAAAGGAAATAAAGTTCAATGGCTAAAAATAAAATATTTTAAATATGAAAAACAAATCTCAAATATTATTTTTTTATAAATGTAATCACAAAGATTTAGTATTCAAAGAAATTGCCATTGTCCTAAAACCAGCATATCATAATCAATTAAAAATAACTGTTCAGAAGAAGAAAGATCTTGTAAAATTATGTAATGCTGGTCTTATTCCCGACGTGTTGTAGCATTGGTATCGAAATCTATCTTCTAGATTTTACAAGAAGAAGAAGAAAGATTACCAGCGGTTGATAAATCCGATTCAGAATAAAATTAATAGCAATATTTAAAATATATTATTTTAGGCAGTAGGGCCAGATGAAGTTCAGGTGGAAGTTTTAAAATTATTAGAGGACAATGGTCTTGACATACTTGCCCGACTATTTAACAAAATCTACGAGTCAGGAAATATTCCACGTGACTGGCTTAAGTCCACTTTCATAGCCCTTCCCAAAAAACCAAACGCAAGAAGATGCGGTGACTATCGTACCATCAGTTTAATGAGTCATGCTCTTAAACTTTTTCTCAAAGTCATCCATGAGAGAATATACCGCAAGTTGGAAGAACGAATAGGACACACATAGTTTGGATTTACAAGCGGCCTTGGAACCAGAGAAGCTTTGTTTTCAGTACAGGTTCTTATTCAGCGATGCAGAGATGTCAATAAAACTGTATACGCATGCTTCATCGATTTTAAAAAAGCCTTTGACAAAGTAAAACATCAGAAAATGCTTGATATACTTAAAAGCACCGGCTTAGATGATCAGGACGTCAGAATAATTGCTAACCTGTACTGGCAACAGAAAGCGACGGTGAGAGTAGAGGACAGCCTCAGCAACGAAATAGAAATACGAAGGGGAGTACGACAAGGTTGCATTCTATCACCACTTCTCTTTAATGTTTACTCCGAAGAACTTTTTAAAGAGACTCTACAAGATGTGGATGAGGGCATTCAAGTGAACGGCGTAGTAATTAATAACATACGGTACGCGGACGACACCTTGTTAATCACTGATACGCCTGATGGACTTCAAAAACTACTAAGCAGAGTAGCTGATGCTGGAGAGGACTACGGACTTAAACTAAATGCAGCCAAAACAAAATACATGATCGTAAGCAAAGACACAAATCCAATTGATACTGGTCTCCACGCAAACTACACGGCTATTGAAAGAGTGCAACGCATTACTTATCTGGGCTGCAATATGAATGAGAACTGGGATCACTTGGCCGAAATTAAAATCAGAATTGCACTTGCTCGGGAAGCCTTCCGGAAGATGAGATCCTTGCTATGTAGTTACAGTCTCAGCTTAAAGCTCAGAATACGCATGGTTAGATTTTACGTTTTTTCGGTGTTACTTTACGGAATGGAGGCGTGGACTCTTACAGAAGCATCATCGAGAAAAATAGAGGCGTTTGAGATGTGGGTTTACCGTAGAATATTACAGATTAGCTGGGTAGATCGAGTAACTAATGAGGAAGTCCTGATAAGAATACACAAAGATAAAGAAGTAATGTCAAACATCAAGAAAAGAAAACTTTCTTATCTAGGACACATCATGCGCAACTCAAAATATCAACTACTACAGCTGATTATGCAAGGGAAAATCGCCGGAAATAGGGGACCGGGAAGAAGACGTACCTCCTGGGTAAAAAAATCTGCGACAGTGGTACGGGAAGACTTCCGTGGAATTGTTCCGCGCCGCCGTCAATAAAACCATTATAGCCAGATGGATCGCCAAAAATTCGCTAGCGGATAGGGCACCAAGAAGAAGAAGATGCAGTAATAAAGAACAATATGTATATTACATTTTAACAATTTTGAATTTATATTTGTTATTAAATAAATAAGTGTTTTGTTAAATATTATAATTATTGTGTTTACTTTTATATTTAAATTCCCGATACTCACCGAACTTAAGAGGTAAAATTCCTTTAAGTATAAAAACAAATTTGTTTTGGTATTTTTTTCGGTTTATTGCTAAAGAGCAGTGTTACAACCTCAAAAACGCAAACGCAAAAATTGACGATTATCTCAGTATTAAAACAATGCTACTTAATGACTTTTACCTCTAAAACGACAATATAGACTGTTACCGCGTTTTTGAATGTTGTACGTATTGCAACGACGTAGGATAGTTTTTTCTAATTTTCATATTATTTGTTTTATTTAAATATTTGAACAAATACAAATACTAAAACATGTATACAAGCTTTGAGTTAATTTTAATTTACTATAAACTAAAATCTTACAGAAAATAATTATATGATAAAAAACTAAAGAAATTCAATATTATCAACATAAAGTAATTTCAAAATAGAAAACTATAATATAAATTTTGTTTTCAAATGAAATGGAATTAATGAATTAAAACATTTAGTGAAAGGAAATTAGTGTTTTTTTTTTGCATAATTTCATTCAATGTTTGATACATTTAGAAAATTTAATATAACAGAATTTGCACCGTTTTATTTCATAAATTGTATATTTTGTGCTTATTTGTTACTATTTGGTTCTTGTTCATAACCTTTTCTGTCATAAGTGCGATTAAATTACATTAACTGAAAACACAAGTTTTCCCTATTTGAAGAGATTTTTAGAAAATCCATGTTACTTCATTTACGAGTGGTAAGCTTGTATCAGTCAATAATTTCAAAGTTTGAACTGTTCTGTTACCAAAAAAGAAAGATATTCCTTATGACAGACGAACACTTCACATAATTTGTTTATCTCTGAAAAACCTTATTTTATATTGATAGCTATAATCTCTTAAATCTGCATCTTCCTGAGCCTTTCTTGAACACCTTTTTTGAACTATGATATTTTAATCAAAGCATGCTTACATTACAGTACAGAATTTATTTTTGACGTTTGTACATTATTATTACTACTTCCTTCGGAGTCACTATGTAATCCTTAACTGTCTAACATGATTTTACAACAAATAATTTAATAACATTTATTAATAATTTTACAACTTTTCACACACTACCGAATTTTACGTTTACACGTTTTTACAAACTCGACAAATCTGTAACATAATGTCAGTTTCCAAAATGCAAAAAGTAACTTTGATCGTTTTTTCATAAACCAGTTTTATCGCTTTTGTAAAGGATTATTTTGTGAACTGAGAAAACTTTTTAAACATTTAACAAGGTACATTTATATCTTCGAAAAAAAAAAAAAACTACACATGGCAGCAAAATCTCTATTTGTCAAAAAATGTGAATTTGATCATTATTCTTGTCTACCCTCCAATAACTAAAAAAAATATATTAAAAATAAAAATTGAAATGTTCAAATATATTAAAATTAAACAAATTAAAAAAAAATAGTATTTATTTTTTTAAATTAGTTTATTAACTAACATTGAAAAGTACTCAAGACTGACTTAACCTTGACTAATCTATTAATGGATCTTCTGTATTTGTTACTTTTAAAATGTAATCATAACTACAATAATCAAAAAATATTGCAACTGATTGAGTTTATAGTCATTAATCGAAAACATCATCATGACTTAACGCCTAAATCTGTGTCTAGCCAGTAAAGATGTTAATCAGTTTTATATCAAATATTTGTAGCATTTTATTTAATAGAATTTTTCATTAAATTATTGTTGACAAAGCATACTAGTTTATTTATTACATTACATGTTTGTTATACGATTGCTTAATTATAATATTATGTCTGTGGTCGTTATATAAAACTACATAATCATATAAATGTGTTTACCATCATCAATAATAAATTAATTGTAAACATGTATTAAACCGTAAATAATAACTAGAGCATAAATAATGTATACTACTTTTTTCATACATTAACAGGTGACAATATTTATTTCATTAATATTTGTTTGTTTTTAAATTAAATATATTTTTAAGTTTCCACACAAGCATATCAATAATATTGTTCAATTTAGGTGTGCCTCAGGCTAAGCAGACAAGACACACAATTCAAGTGGAACTAAGAGATGCAAATCTATCTGATCACAAATATCCATAAACAATTTATATAAAAAATGAATACTTATAATTGACAGCATAATATTTTTATATAAACACTCATAAAACTGAAATATTATCTATGTAATAATTTAATGACTTGCATTAGTAATTATTAGTATATTATTAGATAACGAACCAGTGGACATATTAAAAATAAAATTACAATGCATCATTTATAATTATACCCGTTTTTCTAATAAAAACAATTTGTATGCAAGTTTATTTGCGTGTAATTTACTTTGACAAAAAAATATTCTAAGCAAGTATATACCGTAATTTATTCAATGTGTAAATGTGTTTCTAGATTGTGTAATTTATATAAGAAAAAATCTTTTATAAAATCGCCTCAACACAGTTATTTGTGTAATGAAAATAAAAATATTCCAATAGCCTAAACATTAGGCATTTTTTTTTAAATAAATAGAGATGATTCATATTCAATATTTGTAAGTGTGAGCAGTTTGACAAAATATTCTGCTCAAAATAATCAGAGAAACACATATTTTTTTGGTATTAATATATTTTTTTTGGTTTTTAACAATATGCAAAACTAATAACGCTTAATTCAATGATTCACATTTTATCCGAATAAATTTGCAAAAACAAAACAAATTTTACATATCACTTTTAAGATAACAATAACAATACAAAGAAACTACAAGAAACAAAGTGAGGCAAGCAAGTATCCTGTATAAAGTAAAGTTGTTAAAAAGACTTGCTTCAATAATAACGTGTGTCTTCCAATAGATAGTTACCCATACGAGTCAGAAAAACGTTTTTGTAAAATGAATTTATCTGGTTGTCCTTTATCTAAATTTTTAACTTTGGTTTAAAAAATCGCCGCTCTACCCATATTAGGCATTGTAAATTCTGATTACAATTTTTTTATTAACTATTTCTATACCTTCGGCGTAACTCTTGACTGTTAAGTACGTCGCAAAGCTAATAACAAATCGTTTACATCCAACGCTTCGTATTGTGTATAATGTTGGTCTTGATGATGTATACAACATCAACGCAAGGTCACACAAACGCATATTGAACAAAATTCCAGTACGTTTTGGCATTTCAACATGTTCTGTAATTTTGATATTTGCATTATTTGTCACGGGACCAATCAAAACCGAGATTTTGGCAAAAAAGACTGTTAGCAGTTCTTGGGTAAAACAAGTTAACAAAATATTTAGCAAATTATAATTCATAATATTACTACATTATTAGACAATGTTAGCATTCTATTATAATTCATATACTCCAAGCGGTAGAGCAGGATAGTGGTAAACGTTCACATACGCAGGGTCACGAGGTTGATTCCCCTACTCTGCCGTAAATTATTTGTGGATTACTTTATAGCGGTGACCGCCTTGTTACATCATAGTTTCAGCGACAAACAAATATACAAACATAAGTATTTGCCTCCCACCATTTACACTCAGTAGCAGTTATGGTCGACAGATTATAAAAACCTTAATTTCATTCACGCTGAAATCAATTCAGTCTAATTTTATTCTGTTTATTATAATATTTCTGTAATTGCTCATTATTTATTTTTTTGTTTCTAGCTTCCTATATAAACATATGCAAACGAAATGATCCTAATATTAAGAAATGTCTTTTTGAAAACGTGGAAACTATTAGACCCTACCTAAAAACCGGTATACCAGAAATGAGGATTCCAGGAGTTGATCCATTATTTGTTCCAAAAGTATCAATGGAGCTTCAAGGATTTCATGCAGCATTTATTAATTCCAGTGTCACCGGTTGTACTGACTTTATATTAAAAGGAGTGGAAATAGATCTTGATAATAATTATATCGGTCTAAGGATGTTCTTTCCAAAGGTTTACTTGACCGGAAATTATGAATTTTCTGGTAAATTGTTGATATTAGAACTGAATGGAAAAGGATTTTCATCAACAAATATAAGTATGTAGAATTCATTTTTATTGGATATATAAATAATAAATTAAATCTGAATAATATTGCAAATAATAACTCATCTATATTTTTATGATTTTATTAATATTTAATTTTTAGCCGATTTAAACGCTGTTGCTGATATGAGAGGAGAAAAAGAAACTCGCAATGGGAAGACATTTATCAAATTTACCAACAACAAATTAAAACTTGATGTAGGAAAAGCAAAAATGAATTTCGGTAATCTGTTTGGTGATAATAATGAACTAACCGAAGCCACAAATAGAATAGTCAATGAAAATGCAGATGACTTTATTAAGGAATTATTGCCAGTCGTTGAAGAAACAGTTGGAGCTTTTATATTTTCCACAACGTCTCAAGTATTTAAAACATTCCCATTGGAAACATTGTTTCCATAAGAGAAATAAAAATTATATTAATTTGTATGAAATGAATTTGTTTAAGGTACCTATCTAATATACGTAAAATTATTATTAATAAAACTTTACTAAACTTAGGTAGCTTACGCGTTTTTGTATATACTTATATTATTAATTGATCCGAACAACTTTTTTCTTTTACTAATATATAACTTGGGACACTTTATGGACCTAATAAAGGTAACACTTCGGTTTGTTATTGCAGGGAGTGCAATGAATATTTTATAGCTTGTTTTGCCGCACCGGAATTTTTATCGTTTTTTTCTGGTTATCTTCCATTTAGACACCTGTTGCATTTGTTTGGTTTCTCCACAGTTTTGATGAGCCATTAGTTCATGAAAAAAAAAAGAAAACAACCAGTAGTTTATGCAAAACGACAGAAAATTGGGAAACTAACTCTACTATTCTAAATCTTCCTATTGCTGTACCTACAATACCGGTTAGTGGAAAAATAATGAGCCCAATTTATTTTGGGCAACGGGTTGATAATCTTCTTAAATTAAATACCAGAAAGGCTTTAGGTATAGGTGAAATTTGATCTATTATTTTTAAAATATTTGCAAATGAATTTCCTCCTATTTTGCCTAAAATATTTATCTTATCATAAAAGAAATATTTTCAAAATGTTGCTCAACCTATATCCAAAAAGGAGACAAGTCTGATTCTTTTAATTTGATTTATTATAAATAATATTATTTTGTAAGGATTTTATTAGATGTAGAGAATCTGTAAACATATTTTGTTTCCTAATTTAAATCTTGGTGCTTTCTAAAATGGCCAAAACTATTCTATTGCAATTTTAACCAGCGCAGCAGTCACAGTACAACAACAAGTTCTTAACTGTTCCACGATCATCAACTATAGAAAAATACTTGTACTAAAGCTGCTGCATAAAGTGCTTGGACGTATGTTCTGATGTGATTTAAATCGCAAATGTAAAAAAAAATCAGTATATTGGGATCGTTGATTGATTGATTGTGCAAATTGTAAACATTTTAAACATTTATTCTTTTTTTTAATATAAAATCCAATGTTAAAGTCTTCATCAAATGTAGCACAAAATACTTTCTCACAGACCACATTGATACCGTTGTCTATAAACTCTTTTTTGTTTATCAGTATACGCGGATAAAATCCTAACGAAAGTAGTGTGATGGAACTGTATGTAGACTTGCTTTGCTTTACGCTTACTACTACTAGTGTAAGCCAAAAAATCCTCTTCATCATGTTGATGAGCCAGTCTCATGAGCATGAGACAATGCATACGTTTCAACAGAAGTCAGTTCATTTGTAATTAAAAAAGAATAATCGACTTGAGTAGGTTTATACGGTTGTATGTCCGTATATAAGAGAGCATCATCACGATGTTCCAGTAACTCTTGTCGTGCATCGTTAAAGTCTATTATCGTAGAGAAATAAATTTGTTTTCTTGGTTTCTGAAACGCTAGCTCTACGATATTATGGGTTCGTTCTCAATCTTTCTTAGTAGTGCTTTCTCAGCTTGCTTATAAACTTCTAAATAGGATATAAAAACTGTATTAAAAAAATAATTACAAAATAAAAAATGATCATGAAATAAAAACATTTGAATAAAAATAAGAATTGCCAGCTCTTGATATTTTTCCAATTTATTACCAGATTCTGTGTAAACGCATCTTACCCATTTTCGAATGGTGTTAGAACGTCCACAATTACGCACTTCTTGGTGTTCAACAGAACAATGTCAGGTCTTAAGTTTAAGTCCTGTTAACACGCGATTATCTACGGCTTGACGGAATGGCTTTTGCAAACAGTTGACAGGTGTTTAAGTGCATTTGACAATAGTTTAATACGAATACGCCTGATCAGGCCGGATCCATAATAATATACAAAAATAATCAATATTTATCAGCGCCGGTATCCAGCATCTTCAGCGGAAGAAAATTTTCTCAAGCTGGCGATGTCTATGAAAAAAAAAAAATTGATTGACCGCAAATCATGGAGAAAAATGAATATTCCTAGATTATAATTTAAATATTATTTAATAATATTGATTAATATAATAGTTTAATTATTATTTATTATTATTCTTTTTCTTCTTCATATTTCCACTGCTGGATATAGGCCTTTGTCATTTGTTTCTATGCGTTTTTGTTCTTTGCTGTCCTCATCCATTGTTTTCCCGCTATGATTCTAATATCGTCAATCCATTTTGTTTAGGGTCCTCCAATATTTCGTTTTGTTTCCCCGGGGTCTCCAGAAAGTGACTTTATGGCACTATTGATTTGTATTTTTTCTAGCCACATGTCATACCCTTTGCCATTTAAGTTTTGCTTTTCTTTCTTTTAACATTGCGCCTTCCATAGCTTTTTGAGTCTCTCTAACTTTTGCAGCTAATTTTTCAGTAATTGTCATTGTTTCTAGGCAGGATGCAGCTATTGAAAACTTTGCGTTTCAAACACAACGGGACTTTTTTATCTTTTAGAATGTAGCTGAGCTTTCCATAAGAAGCCCATGCCAGTTGAGTTCTGCGTTTGATTTTGGCAGTTTTTTTGTCAATTTTAATATTATTAAATTATATTTATTTTTATTATTATTATTTTTTGTTTTTATTTACATTTTTATTCTACTTTCATTAATTTAAGAAAAAATTCACTAATAAATATGTCTTTTATCAACTACGAAAATGCTATTCTGAAAAAGTTTTTTATTTGTTTATAAAAGTCTCTTATATATAAGAACAAATCATCAAAATTCTATGTCTATTCTACTAGTAATACTGTAGAAGATTGTTATCCGTTAAGTGTTCAATCTTTTATTTGAGAGCAGAGAAAAATATGTACGTATAAAAAATTATATTAATTTTCTAGTCTAGTGCAGGTATACAAGGGGCTTTGCGAAAAAATAGCTAAACATTTCCTCTTTTTAAATAGCCAATCACTACAAGCCCTACACACCACCTATATAAAGTTTTTATAAAGCAGGTCGTAGTCAATTAATTAAAGGGGGGAGCGTGTTCTATAACAACCCTCTAATATTTCCTGAATGAAGTATAGTATCATGGAGATACTTAACCAACAGACCATCTACAAATCACCTTCCGCCACTACCTCAATAATCAAAGCAACAACCTTCGACTACAGCAAGGACCACACCATTTAGAAAAAGCTACAACTACCAGACCTAGAGTTTGCATTACAACAAATGCCAAAAACCATTCTTCACAAATTTTTAATAATGTTAATCAATATGTTACGGTTTATTTCCTGCGGTGCACTAAAAAACACAAAGATTAAATTACTACTATCACAACATTCAACTTATACTTAGCTTATAATTATCGTAGGCAATATCTACTGTTTGACAATGTTAGTGTGCGTTGTTATTATTTGTTATAGCATTCTTGTTGTAATAGTAAGGTTAATAATTGTCGATGATTAAGTCGACTTACCTGTTCATATTGTATCGACAGAGTGGGTTCACACACTCAATTATTTAATTCTTTCATTTATGCAATTCCTTTTATGTAATTCCATATATGTGGTTACCATTCCTCATCCTATTCCTTAATCCTTACTATTGAATTATCTCCTTGGTTGTTGGTGTTGTTTATCTAACCTAAAACTAAGATACCAAAATATTATTTTTGTTGAGTGTCTAGCGCTGCCTTATACTTGTATTCAATAATTATTACTTACCATTTCAATCTCTAATCCTGTTATCATTGCAGTAAATAATTAAATTTATTTAATTGGTTATTCGCGCACTTCACTTCACTCTGTTCTCACATTCCAGTAACGTCAAAGGCGGCGTTGCCAACTGTCCTTGCTTTACTTTATTTTCATGAGTTATTTAAACTCATTAATACTACTTAATGAGAAAATATATTATTTGGTATTCCTTGTATCTCACCTTTGGTTGTTTCTGTATTTTTCATTCCTAGTCAACCCCTGTTTCCTTAATTAAAAATAAATCTATTGAGCGGATCATGCGCGGGGCAATTTCGCGAGGTTTCTCCAGAGCGAACATAAGATCGTTCGGTCCTTTTTTGACAAGACTTTGCCTGAAATAGTTCGTTTTACGGAATGGCCGTTGGGTTCAATTTTAATTATTAAATTCGTTATATACGGACATAGAACCCATCGAGTCTTTATTAAAAGTTCCTTTAAGTGATACCATGTAAGTTTATTTTTAATTTTCTTTCTTATTCCTCCCTCATCCTTTTCAATTTTCAATTACAGATGCATTCAATGTGTTATGTTACACAAGTCCTGAGTTTTGTTTAAACTTTATTTTGCACGTGTATGTGTGGATGCATATGGATCATACAAATTATTAAATATTACGATTATCAATATTATCGATATTATTTATAATATATTGTACTACTTCATAAATCGCTGGAGGCCGCAGCGCCACGTGGGAACAGCTTCCACCCCTTTTTACCCTTTAATTCTTTTTTTTTTGCTTTGTTTTGCATTATATGTATGATTTTCATTAAGTCATGTTAATTGCTATCGGCTACAAATTAGTGGCAGATGTTTGTTAAGATTATCTGTTATTTTGCTAATTAATTATTATTATTATTGGAGAAGTATTTATACAATCATTACTGTGCAAATCGTGGGTACCCAGTTAGAATTAAGTATTAATTGTTGTATGATTTTGGGTTATTTTTGTTTGTTTGTTTGTGTGAAACATGTGTATGCACAATCGACTTTAATTTCTTGTTTTGAATATATATTTTTTTTAATTTGGAACAAAATATATCTGTATATCCTACATGTCCACCTTTTAGGTATATTTTTTTTATTGCTTTTTTTTTATGTGTGAATACCCTCAAGAAGTCGATGTGTAAACGAAGTAAAATAAAAGCAATTGGCGCCTAACTATTACATGGTGAGTGTTTAATATTTATTTTCTTAATTGTTATTCTGTGTTTTGTAGACCTCGGCCCGTCTCCACGAGTTAAGATTGGCTAGCCCTTTAAAACGCCAAAGGGCTAAAGGGCGCGTTTCAAATATTACCTCTGAGCGATGCTAAATTTTATAGTTGAAAAATAGGCATTTGTACCAAATTTTTGAAATTTGTTTGAGTTTTAAACCCATACAGCCTTATGCATAGTTGTTTGGTTAATATGCTACTAATGCGTTACTAAATAGTAGCTACTTATACCATACTAAATGTGTCTTATGCATAGTAGATTTTTAGTATAATTTAGTTAGTAGCTACTAACAATAAAATTATGCTTTGCAACATGCTTCATATCCCATTTTTGCGCGGTAAAAACAAATAATGAAAAGTTTTGCACAAAAATAAAGATTCAATAATGATTACAACTTGTAAATAAAAACCTAATTAACAAATATGATTGAAAAAAAGTATGCAAATGTAAAAATATATGTTTGTTTTATTTTAAAATGTAATTTATTGTTATCTAAAATAAATTATGCATTTATTGCAATTGAAAATTTGAACTTGAAAAAATAAGACCACACTTAATTAATTACTTTTAAGCTATAATAATTTTAAATTTGTATTAAAATGAACAAACAACCATTATGTTTAGTCAAAGTTTAAAAGAGTGAAAATGCACAGCAGATGTTTGCTGCTGCCATAATAATTTTTATAACTATTTTAGATTAAGATTAAAATGAATAACAATAATTTATTTTATTAATTATGCTCGAAGCAACCACCTATATTTTGGTGTTAATATTTAAATATTAATGTCTATTGTAATAAATAAAGCAATATGTCATAAAATGATGATAAATATCTCAATATTTGCAGCTGACAGTTGTAGGTTATATTAACAATATATTTAATCACATGCAAAACAAGACAATCTGACTACTAACCTTTTAGTTAACAACTAAGCTTAGTAGTGTTTTAAATATCACTATGCATATGGTCAACAGTAATATCCAGCTAGTAGCACCTTAGTATCTACTAAATATGACTATGCATAAGGGTGCTAAACTTTAAATACACAAATAAAATAAAATTTTCCAACTAATTTACATAAAAAATCCAAAAATGCTCTTTTTTGACTAGCCCACAAAACTGGTTATAGAAACAGAAAAAGAAATCTAAAACAAGTTTCTCGATGCTCCTTCCACCCCTGCCTTGGTCTGTTTAAAATGGAATTGCCCAAATCAACAACACAATTTTCCTCAAAGAAAGTTACAGGGCACGGAATAATAGCCAAAATGCCGACAAATGACTAGACCAGACTCAACACATTTTTAATATAATTTTATATAAATTTATTATCAAACCTAGTCTAAAAATAACTCAGTTAATTCATATTTTTTAAAAACTCCGTTGAACATTTGTTCCATAAAATGAGATACAATTTGTTCTGCTAAGCTTTTTAGAATTACAAACACGTCTTTGATATTGTCATTAATGAGCTGATTTGCGGCTCTTGTTAGTTCTTTTCTATCACCAAATAAATTATCAAAGTGTATTGTCATGTTTTCTGGTGTTACCTTCAATTTGGTATTACTAAACAAAACGTGTTTATTGTCAGGCTGTAGATTTCCAATTAATTCAGCAACAACATTTACATCAGCTACAACATGAAAAGAAACATCATTATTAATATTCAGAAATAAATATTATGAATGCTAATTTATGCATGCAGGAGATTAAATAAGGCTAGAGAGATTTACGTTACATAAACTATTACTATTACCAATTAAATAAATAGAACTCATAGCTTTTTATAATATATTATTAATAAAAAATAGTTTATTATTAAAGTTTTAAATTTAATAAAATTAAATCTACTTACACATATTTGAATAAACTATTCCAGCCCCATTTAAATGAAGTACGAGCAGTTGTCCAATAATTTCAAAGTTAGCAATCCCCTCTAATAGTGGAAATGTTAAATCAATGGTAAGTTTGTGCTTATCTAATTCCATAATTAATTTATTAATTTTAAAATCATCCAAATGATGTGTATGAATTTCTTTTATAGTAACATCTAGGTTCTTATTTTTTAAACTAATTTTTGATATTATAAGTGGGTCCAAAGGCGGTATTTTCAATTTTCTAATTCCATTTTTCAGATATGGTTGGCATTTCTCTATATTTTTTAAAACACATCCATTCAAATCAGGATCATTTCTTTTGCACAAAGTTATGTATGGAGCTAAATAGTTAAATTTGATTGCTACATAGAAATTAAATAATATGTACTTATACTTACGAAAGGTTTTTGAGTTTATTTCCGCAAAGAATATTAAAAAGAAAACTGTAAGAAATTTCATTGTGATATGTTATAATATAATGATAAAAATGAAATAGTTTAGTCTGTTTATATAGTGTTGCAATAACAATAAAAAAGAAGAACAAGTTTTTTTTAACTTTTAAGTTAAAGTTCAAATATACATTCTTTTGTAGTTTTAATTTATTGCTTGTGTTTTCTATTACTCTATAGATGAGATTTTTGTAATAAATAATATATGTAATATTTATAATTATTACTTAATCATAAATTAAAAAAATGCGTTTATATTATATATTTATTATTTATTAACTTATGTCCTTGGCAATTCCTGTTTTATTTATTCCATTTATTAAATAGACGAAAATTAATGAAAAACTGATTATTAAAATTTATAAGCAGAAGACACGTTTTTATAATTTACGCTATATTTCGCATTAAGGGGGATCCTGGTCCAGAAATTATTTTTTTGTATTTTTTTTTTGTTTAAATTTATTTATAGAATATATATGTCTATAGAATAAGATGCTACTTTCTTTTTGCGAAATTCGAACTCTAAGTTTACTTGTCAAGCCCTTTTCCAAGCAGGTAATGCAGCAACAATAAATAATGCTTTTTAAAACATACATTTGATTTTAGTATTTGATTTTATTTATTAGTGTAATAACCTAACAACTTCAGATCGGATTTTTTTTGTATTTGTGTTGGCACTATTAACAGTTTGAGAAACGTAAGTAAGTTACTAATACTAACTGTTGAGCAATTATAATACAATCATGAATACCCTAAAAAAAATAAACGTCGTTTTTATGGAGACAAGGCCAGAAAAAAAAGCCACGAGAATGAAGGTACGATCGCTTCTGCAATAAAATTAGCTAGCCACTACAAAAAAGTTTCTATACTGCTCACGCATTTTTACAGAATAGTCGAGTTTGTGAGTGTATTTAGTGCATTAGCTGAATTTATAATTTGTAAATTTTGCAAAAAAAATCACATTTAAAGAAATCTCCCACAAAGGTTTGAGTTTTCAAATAGTAGCCTTGTACAGGTGTAGTCGTCGGAACATTTCATCTGAGCCTCATATAATTAATGGCTATAAAATAAACAGACTTATGCCCGTATTCATAAAACATTTTTGTAACGATTCATTATCAAACGAATCATTATAATTTAATGAACATTAAAAATATATTGATATTCATAAATAAATTGTCATTAGTTAAATTATTTAGTAACTTTTTAGTTACTTTTGTTTTTTATAAGTTATTATTATGTTAACCTATACAATATAACCTCAATTACTGTGAATTAATACAGATAATTAGACATTTTTAAATCAAACAGATGTGTCAATTTAATGATTCGTTTTGTTTTAATGGACCAAAAATAGTGCGTTATTTAATAAATAATTTAATGAACATTATTGCTAATGAGTGTTTATGAATACGAAAATTCGATTAAACGTTTCGTTATATTTTTAACAAATCATTATATATTTAATGACGTTTTATGAATACGGGCATTATAGTGTTAATAATGCGTATGTTGAGTGTTGCTAGAGATGGAATAAATTTATTTTGCGGACTCATGGACATAGGAAATGGTTTGAACAATAACACTTACGATCTCATTGTAGCTCATATGCAGAGCGAGTCGAAGTCGGTGTTTGATTTTTTGTGTAAAAAAGCAATTGAAGAGGAAAAACACGAAAACAAAACAAAACGAGAGCTCTAAAAGTGTCCGAGGATGGTTTGTGGAAAAAAGAGGCTTTAGTTCATTATTTGGAGTTATTTTATTGATTGGATATGCTACCGGCAAAGTTATTGATACTGTTGTCAAAAGTAGTTTCTGTAAAAGTTGCTTAGAGTGAAAAGTAAGAATTCCAAGGAATATAAACAGTCGTACAAAGCGCACGAGCCAAATTGTACTTGTAACACATCGGCTCGGCTGTTCTAATGAAAGTAGACGCTATAAAAGAGATGTTCTGTTCCTTGGAAGAAAAGTTTGGCGTTCGTTACAGCCATTACATTGGAGGCCATCTCCATGCTAAAACCTTCAAGGCATTATTAGATTTAAAATCATATGGCGATAACTTGGTTGTTAAAAAGTGCGAACGTGTCGCTCTTGATATAATTGTTGGAGTCCAATGTAGTTCATTTGCTCAGGAAATGGATGCCCAACGGATAGAAAGACAAGGTCATCGCAGTAGAAAACGTACAAAAGTATTGCAAACAGCTCGGAAACAACAGCAAATGCAGCAATCAGAATGGTATGAAGAAGCTGAAGGGATTATATGTCCATTTTTTAACATTTGAGATAATTGCATTTTTTGAATTGGAGGCTTAGTTTTTTATAAAATTTGACTATTTTAACATTATTATGTTGTCAGAGTTACGAACTTGTTTATTGTATAAGAAGATTTTTATTAAATTCAAATGTAAGCACAAAAATTAGCATTTTGATTTGGATTTATTGAGTTTTGCTTGAACAGTGTGGACTTATTAAGTTTTGATCGGATAATGAAATGGACAAAACAAGTTTTGTTTAGTACAAAAACTTTTAAACTTAAAAATTGTCAGATATGAAAAACTTTTTCTTCGGTTAGGCGTTCACAAGCTTCTACCATATCTGCATCATCACCAAGATTCAATGTTGGCATCTCTTTGTTTATGATATGTTTGTACTATTCCAAATCTGGGTCGGTGACCCAATCTTCATTAAATTCGGCTCGCAATAGAGATTGAAGATTTTCAATATTTTTTTGGCGCTAGAAGTCTTCATATTTTGATATCTGGCAGGTTCAGATTTCTGTGTCTTGTTCTTCTTTTGCATAAGTTTTGTGGCATTTCAATATCTGCGTCATATCTATAATTTTGTAGTCCTCAAAATATTTGTGTTTTTCCTTTGTTAATTGTCTTTTCTAACACTATTTCATTTCGCTAATTCTTGTGACTTTTTTAAAGAATGTCCACTCTGTATCTAAAAGTTTTAAATTTCCAACTTATTTTTACAGGTTATGGTACGTTTCTTTTTTCTTGATAAAGATTTCCTTCAGGAAAAATAATCGTGATGTTGCTGATGGAAGTTGTTGATATATTTAGTTCTAGTTTTATTTGTTATTAATATTTCATCCCCCGTTTTTAATTTTATTTCTTTAGCTTTTTGATCATATATTATTTTTCCCTTTGCTTTTTCTTTCTCTATATATTTTCCAACACGCGCATGAGTTGTTTGTAATCTATACCGAACTTCCTGATAATATGAATCTATATTATATACCGGATCAACTGAATTATTTGTCAGTGATTTAGGAATTTCGCATTGCTTACCAAATACTAATTCGAACGGTGTAAAATTATGATATGAACTCGGCGTAGTATTATAGCAAAAACAGTAGTATGGTGAAACCTTGGTTATTCGTTTCCTGCGATACGACAGCTCTCCTGTCGCAGAGTGGGTCGTAGTTCTTAAACTTAATTAATAATAAAAAAAATACTCCAGTCACAATAAGTGACACATGTAAAAATAAGTATTGGTTGTAGGTATCGGTTTTATGAATTAGGCACGAGGTTCCCATTAATGAAATATACATTCATATTAATCTTAAAAAGACAGTACAAGTATGTAGGTTCAGCGCAACACAACGATTAATTTGTTATGATAGAAATTTATCACTTAATCTTATTAGACTTAGATGGTACCTCGGCCGATAAGCTTATCATCCCGTAACATAATTAATTTTAACCTTAGTTGTACAATTTTTAAACAAAATTAGCTCTTGTAAAGCGAAAACATCATACACAAACATATAAATTAATATTTTGTACCCCCTAATGGATACCTGGCGTTATTTTCAGGTTTATAAACCTTTTAAATTAAATTTCAGATGCACAAAAATGTTAATCTGTTGGATTAAACATTTGAAAATTGACGGATGAAGTTAAATGTTCAAAAGTAAGAAGAAAAATATACGCAAACATCCACTTAGCTGAGATTCCTTAACACGTCCTACGCAACTCTTGATTCAGCATTCCAAGAAAAATATGGGCTGCACTACGCTTCTTGGTAGATTGATTAGTAATCATCACGGCTTTGATTGAATCGGAAGCAAGATGACTTTGATACTTAAAGATTCTTGATTCGACCATGTGTAAATGGATCTAACCACAAGGTCCTAAAAGCCTGTATATAAAATTTATAAATTGTATATCTATCTTTATGTAGTTTTAATAATATATAAACAATTAAACCGAGTTTGATATTTATTTAATAGTTTACCTGATGGTCTGGCTTTTCATAATGTTTTGCTTTTTCCGAATGACTGCATGGTGGAGTACATTATTTTAAATACCCATGATTATATAGGTTCAAATAATTCAATGGCACTTTACAAGAATTATTCAAATAATTATTGGTTGAACATGAAGAAATTACTGGTCCTCACAAAAAGACGCTTAATTAAGACACAGCACACTGCATGGTTTACTCCACCAAGTCGCGATCAGAAAAAGAAGGATTAATCTTCTACGTTTTAACTTTCAAACTTTATCAAAACCTTGATGTATACTTTGATAATATATGCGCTCACCTTGCGCTTAATTCAAACCAACCAATAAAACCAAACTGCGTTAAGTTTAATATACTAGCAGCACCATCTAATGTATTTCGCATAAACTACCAACTAACCGCATTTACAGGATCCTACAATACCACAGGACTCTGCGCATCGCAAACAACTTAGCTAAACACGTGCGTCTGACAGTATCTGACGTTTCATTCAATGTGTGGAAAACAAACGTAACCTCACTAAACAGGTTCGTTTGTTTACAATAACATTTAAATTAAATTATTGCTAAGTGTTGTTTGATAGTGTTTGATGCTAGTGCAAGTGAACTAAAAGGGGCAAGATGGTAAATAACAGGCAAGTACATTAATTAAAAGAAGTTATAGGTTGGAGGTTTGTTTGTCGATATGTGTGGTAGTTGAGAGAATATGATTTAATTATCTGGTTCAGTCAGCGCTAACTGAACGTATTTAAGTTTGTATTATGAAGGATTACTGTCTGGTTTTGGCCGAACCAAAAGTAATGATAAATATTGTTCAATATTTATTTAGTAACTTCCCAACGACTACACATATCGGCTACATGTTTAATTAGAAAATCGAACCGTTACAATGGTATCCAATGATCCCAATCTGTTTTTGTATTGTTGATATACATCCGAATGTATTTGTTTAAAACTTTATGGTTTCTTTCACACCCACCTCTATACTCATTAATTTACTTAAGTTACTCATGACTTCGTTTTTGTATTCTGTACCCATGTCTGTTCTAATTTCTTTCATAGGTCCATATACTAGAATGAAGTTTTTTAAACCCGCTTTAGCAATGGTGCGTGCTTCTTTATTTGGTACGGGTATTATGATAACATATTTTGTTAATTCACACTGAAAAGTTACTGCATATAAATTTCCTTGTATAGTATTAAAAAATGGGTCTATGGTATCAATACATACAATATCAAACGCTTTTTGCAGTGTAGGAGTGATTACCATTGGTTGTATTTTTTTTTTTTTATTTACTTGACATTTACTACATGTTTTTACGAATGCTGTTACTTGTCGCGACATGCCTTTCCATCTGTAACGTAGTCTTAATTTTTTTAACAGATTTTTCTGACCACAATGCTATCCTGCCAATGGATCCTCATGAAACTTGGTTATCAGTTTATTACTCTCTTCAATATCTCTGACTATTGTCGGACTTGCATATAATATAATAATCAATTTTTTCGAAAACATCGTACCTTGTTCCTTTAATTCATTTAATGTGCACATATTAAAAATTTCATCATCAATGTTCAGTTTTACTTACATACATTCTAGCTGAGACAAAATATCTACTAATAGAATTTTGCCATTGGTCATCAAAACTTCTTGTTTAGCGCTGAATTTTCCTTTTATTCCCATGCTTATCTTCAGATAAGTGGGGTGACCTTTAAATTTTACTAAAGGTATTTTTATAATATTATATTTATCAAAACTATCATATATCTTCGGTTTTACTGCTTTGTCTGCGATTATATTCTTTTTTATTTTGGTGTTTTGTGTAATCATAGAACGCGTAATTGCTAATATTTGATTATTTTTTGTTAAAATTGATTTTAAGTCTGTTATGCTAATTCTAGATAAAGCGTCGGCTCCCACATTTTCTGCTCCCTTTATGTATTCCGTGACAAAATCATATTCTTCAAAATCTAATCTCATCCTAGTTAGCTTAGATGAGGGATCTTTTAGTGAAAACAGATATATAAGTGGTTTGTGGTCTGATTTAACTATAAATTTCTTACCGTATAGATATGGTTTAAAATATTTTATTGCCCAGTGTATCGCTGCTAATTCTTTTTCAATTGTAGCTTTATTCATTTCTCCCTTTGTAAATTATCTTGAGGCAAAAGCGACGGGCAGGTCGTTGCTATCGAAATTCTGTGATAATATTGCATCACATGCCTCTTTTGATGCATCAGTTGTTAATATGAATTCTTGACTATTTGATCAGAGATGTCGCAAGGAAACGCATAAAGGAAATTATTCAGTTTTGCTTGAATAATGGTCCTTGCATATATACTAGTATTATACTAATTCAGTTTTGCTTGGACATATCAGAAATAAAACGTATGTTGAACATATTAACTTTTGCATGATTATGCTAACTTTGCTATTCATTTTAATCATTTTAAATGAGACTTTTTTGACCTTTAAACGACATATAACTCGAAATTCTTAAAAATAGACATATTAACTTTTAAGTGAATGCTCCTCATATATGGTCCTGGGATTGCCGATTAACAGATGAAAAGTCTTATGTTTTCAAAAAAAATATAGATTTTTTTTGTCCATTTTTTTGTACCAAAAACTTTAAACGCGTTTTTCTTAAAACTATGTTTTTTTGAATTGGCGTACACGATTACTGAAAAACTAATTAACGGATCTACTTTAAACTTATCATACTTAAAAAAACATAATTGTCTTGAATGAATATAAAATTATTAAAAAAATCATTTTTTCCGATTTTTTTGTGTGATAGCAACTTTTCAATTACAAAAAAGCAAATTTTTATTTTTCCGTCTATTCACATAGAAACTGTAAGTATGTAGATTACAAATTAGCTTATTTTTTTTAAACCCAATAATTTTTGCGATCCTGAGGATGTACGTCAATATGAAGATTCGGACCAAAGGTGATTTTAAACAAATAATTTTTTTTTGCATTCTTTTAGAGTTGCGTTATTGTGCTAAAAAGGTTTTACGTTGACTGCATTTATATATTACATACTAAAAAAAATTAAATTATTTTTTTGTGCGCTAGTTTCAATAACCAATATATAAAAGTATTGATTATTTGCAATACTCATTATCGTAACATATGATAGAATTAATTAAAATGTTGCATGTAATTTATTTTGTACTATGCGACTATTCTAAATTTGACGTGAAGAGAACCAAAAATCCGTTTATTTTAATAAATCAAAATCAAGCGCATGTATCAAATTAAAAAACAAAATATGTTTTTTTTCTGGAATCAACTTTAATTAAATCAATAAAAATTAAACTTTAAGTAAATTGGCTCTCGATGGGTCCAAATTGATATTTATCGTAAAGTTTGTAGTAAAAAATCGACCGTTTTCGGGATTGTTTTTTAAATTGAAGACAAACATTTGAAAATTACCTTTTGTACGACAATCTGCAAAAGTTTTACGGGCTCAGTTTTAACCCTCAATAAATAAAAAAATTAAAAAAAATCACATGGAGTTTGACTTTTTCGTAAAAATTGAATTTTGTGTTTTGCTTGATTCCACAAGTTTTTTCCAGAATATTTTTCAAATTTGAGCTTTTGGGTTAATTTGGATTTTGAATTTAGTGCAATTATTTTGTAAAATTGTGTTTGAATATCAGTGGAGAGAAAATTAGACTTATTGAGAGAAATGTTAATTGTTAATAAACAAATTCCCGAAACCCTACTTGTAGGAATTTGTCGTATCACTTTGGGTCAAAAGCGTTTTTGTATCCCTTTATACAAAAGCCGGCATTTTCCAAATGTGTTAAAAAATAAGTATTCATTTTGTAGTGCGGCAGACAGCTTGCATACCTTGCGACCCCAGCATATCACTTTTGCTTTTATAAATATATAAGAGTTTACGTCAAAAATGCAGAAGTTGATTCTTCATCAAAAATTAAGATAATAATAATAATAATGATAATAATAATAATATTGTGTAATAATAAAATTATTTCACTGGCCAGAGAGACAATTTACGTAAAATCACAACTATTATATATTTTATGTATAAAAATATATGAGAGGTGGTAACGATGCTAGGTACGGTACACTGATGAAAGGTGCATACCCTGAAGTATTGGTGTATGTGTCACACACTGGGTGGAGTGGCAATTTACGTAAAATTATTTGTTAAATTTAAATGATAAATTTGTTTCAATTATCTGATTCAAATACGCTGAAAATGCCACCCTGTCCGTGTAAAGATAAAACTACTACAGCCCTCCTTACACCCACACACATAGTTCAACGTTTTTTGAAATATAAGGCATTGCGTTACTATCTTTCCTATATATTATGTAACGATCTGATCTGAAGGTTAAATTAATATCTATCATAATAATTTCTAAGAATTTGTCAATTTCTCTATGGGTCTTGTGGGAGTTTGGGAATTTCGCCGGTTTGCTAGAAAACTAAAATACCCGGCGTGAAACAAAAACTGGACTGGATTTACGACGACGTAAACAATCCTGCCAAAAGGTTATAAATGGAAAGACTATGAGTAGGATATAATTATGAATATAACAATAATTAAAGACGATATACCTCAAGAAGGCTTCTGAAATCGTATAGCATGTCCGACAAGTTTATTCAGCAGTCTTTTGTTTAATATCTGCTCAAAGAGTTTGTCAATTACGTTGAGGATACTCAACGGTCTGCAAGACCTCTGCTCTCTTAGCGGGTTTCTCTATTAGGGTTAGCTTATCCGCTTTCCTTACTCTGTTTGAAAGCTACAGTTTTGCAGAAGAGTGTTGATTGTGGTCTGTACGGCTTCTGGTCATTTTTCGGCTATCATCTTGATAACTTCAGGTGAAATACTATAAATAAAATGCTACTCTAAACAAGTTTTATATTTGTTTATAATTGGCTCTTGTATATAAAAACAAATCATCAAAATTCTATGTCTATTCTACTATTAATATTGTAGAAAATTGTTATCCGTCAACTATTCAATATTTTATTTGAGAGCATAAAAATAATACTATTTATTTTTTCTAAATACATGTATACCATAAAACAGATAACTCACAGATGAGATGTATGGGCAAGGGGGCGCATGTGGACACTTTTTTCAAAACGGCACATACATTTTATATTTACTTAATTTTAAACTCAAATATTTTCTTTTGCTAAAACGAGATATTCTTTTTATTATTAATATTGTGCGTTGAAACTATATTTGGATACTTTTTTGGCACTTAAAAAAAAGTTCGTTGGGGCACATGTGGACAATGATATTTATTTAATTGCAAGCAAACAATAAAACTCAATGAAATAAATAGTGGCTGAAACGGTAACAAAGTAGTATGTACACATGAAAAATATTCCGCATATAAATTTTGTTCACTGTACTTTTTTGAGGATAAAAAATACCTGACCATAAAACTTTTACGTTTGCACGTGGTAAACAATTTTTAAACTGACAATAACCACAACTACCAACCTACCTTAACTGAAGATACAGCTTGATTAATGTTATAAGTAGATATTTTTGTGATTTTTTTTTAATTTTTAGGACATTGAATACCTGTCAAATCAATACTGTCCACATGCACCCACTGACCACATGCGCCCCCCTCTCCCCTACTTATAAAATATAATATTAATTTTGCAGGTACGATCTAGTTAATTTTAATTTAAATAAATATTTCTACATAAATTTTACAATTGCCTCGAACCAAACAAACAACGCGGTCAAAAAGCGTCGTCAGCGGCCGGAATACAAGCGGCTTTGCGATCAAATGGCTAAACGTTCCTTATCTTTCAATCTAGCCAATCACCAGAAGCCTTATACGCCACCTATAAGAAGTTTTCATCGAGCAGGTCGGAGTCAATTAATTAAAGGCGATGTGGACGTGTTTATGACGACCCTAAGGGATTTCTAGAATTAGGTTTAGTATCATGGAAGTACTTAACCAATCGACCATCAACGAATCATCCCCTTCTCAAACGTTGCTACCACCTGAATAATCAAAGCAACAACCTGCGACCACAGCAAGAACCACACTATTAGGCCCCCAGGTTCTTATGGTATGGATTGGTAAAATTTTTAACAATAGCTTGACATAATTTTTTTTTAACACTTATATTAAACTTTGACATGACAGATACCTGCGTTGTCTTAAACGCGTTTGGCGCCAGTTTAGAAAAACCTACAACAACTAGACCTAGAGTTTTCATAACAGAAATGCCAAGAACAATTCTCCACTAGTTTTTAATCATTTTTGATCTATAGTTTCTATTCCTCTGAACGCTGCTAAACGTGTATTTGTTTATTAATGTTAAAAAGTAGGCATTTTTACCATATGTTTGTAGTTTTTTTGAGTTTTAGACCCCTAAAACTCTAATACACAAAACAAATTTATATTTAATTTAATTTAAAATACGTTGACTTTAGCGGTTAAAAAATTCAAAAAACTTTTTTTTTGCCAACCCACTGGGAACAAAAATTTTCATGGCGTTTGGGGCTTATAGACAGGGTATAAACTTAAAATGGCACTAGAATTAGATTCTTCAAAAAATTTCTGATCGATTTCACTAATAAAAATCAAATAAAGCAAGTTTCTTGATGCTCCCCACCTCTGCCTTGGTCCTTTTGGAATAAAATTGCCCATATAATAAACCAATTTTCTTTAAAGAAAGTTACAGGGCACGGAATAATAGCCAAAATCCCGACAAATGACTAGAAGGACTTCTTGATTTTATTTGAGGCCATTCCAAAGTTGTCGCACGTCTCCATAGTATGGGAATCTAATTAAACCGTACTAATACTCAAAGGCACAGGATTTTTTTTTCAAGTGTACTTGCTGGCACACGAGATTTTCTCTCTCAAATGAATACATTTTATACTGCAATACTAACATATTGAATAGAACTTAATTTATTTTATTATACACACCTCCAAGGCCTTCTAGGTTCTGTGAGTAACTTGGGACGGCTATGATATAGCACAAAAGTAACTTAATGACTTTAACTTCAATATTAAACGTAAATTTAAAACGATAATATACAGTATAAAGGATTAAACTTAAAAAAATAATAATTTAATTTTATGTTATCAAAACTCAAAATTTGATGTCATTTTTGAACACCCTGTGTATTTTTTTCAACAAGCAAAACTTTAAATCACATACTTTTTAATATAGCTGTCTCATTAGCTAATAATATTAATGAACATATTAAATTACTTTTTAAGTGAAGGTTTATCTAAGAACACATTTTTAATGTAATATATAATTTTATATAAAGTTATTATCAAACTTAGTCTAAAAATAAGTCGGTTAATTCATATTTTTTAAAAACTCCGTTAAACATTTCTTCCACAAAATGAGATACAACTTGTTCTACTAAACTTTTTAGAATTACAAACACGTCTTTGATATTGTCATTAATGAGCTGATTTGCGGCTCTTGTTAGTTCTTTTCTATCACCAAATAAATTATCAAAGTGTATTGTCATGTTTTCTGGTGTTACCTTCAATTTGGTATTACTAAATAAAACGTGTTTATTGTCAGGCTGCAGATTTCCATTTAATTCAGCAACAACATTTACATCAGCTACAACATGAAAAGAAATATTATTATTAATATTCAGAAATAAATATTATGAATGCTAATTTATGCATACAGGAGATTAAATAAGGCTAGAGAGATTTACGTTACATAAACTTAATGTATCACCAATCAAATAAATAGACCTCATAGCTTTGTAGGTTATATTATTAATAAAACATAGTTTATTATTATAAAATGTTTTATACTTACACATATTTCCATAAACTATTCCAGCTCCATTTAAATCAAGTCCGATCAGTTGTCCAATAATTTCAAAGTTAGCATTCCCCTCCAAGTATGGAAATTTTAAATCAATGTTTACACTATGCTTATCTAATTCCACAATTAGGTTATTAATTTTAAAATCATCCATATTATATAACTGAATTTCTTTCGTAGTAACATCTAGGTCCTTATTTTTCAAACTAACTTTTGATATTATAAGTGGGTCCAAAGGCGGTATCCTTAATTTTCTAATTCCATTTTTCAGATATGGTTGGCATTTCTCTATATTTTTTAAAACACATCCACTCAAATCAGAATCATTTCTTTTGCACAAAGTTATATATGGAGCTAAATAGATAAATTTGATTGCTAAATAGAAATTAAATAACATGTACTTGTACTTACGAAACGTTTTTGAATTTATTTCCGTAACGAATATTAAAAAGAAAACTGTAAGAAACTTCATAATGATGATTATGATGTTACAATAAAATGATAAAAATTTAATGGTCCGGTCTGTTTATATAGTGTTGCAATAACAATCAAGAACAAGTTTTTTTTTTAATTAAATGTTCAAATTATTCAATAATAAAATAATACTTATTTAATTCTTTAGTTAGGTTTGTTTTATCGTTTGTTTACTATGATAAGAGTTTCTGTAACAATAATAATATATGTAGTATTTATTTTTATTATTTAATTAGAAATTAAAAAAATATATTTTAATTTTTAATATAAATAAGTGTTATATTATCTTTTGTCCTTGGCATTTCCAGCTTTTTATTCCATTTAATAAATCTATAGACGAAAATCCAAACAAAATCAAATTATATTATAATTTATGAACAGACAAACACGTTTTTATCATTTATAATGGTTTATTCAAATGCATGTTTAGCTAGTTTTATTATTTAATATATAAAAATATTGATTATTTTTAATACTCATTATTACATAATTAAAGGATTAATTGAAAATGTTGTACCATGCAACTATTAAAAAATTGACGTCAAATGTATTTTTTCTTTTAAGTTTCTACCAAAAATCGAATATAATACAAATACAGCAACCCGCATGCGTGTATTAGACTAATGCCCGTATTGATAAAACATTTTTGTAACGATTCATTATCATACAAATCATTATAATTTAATGAACATTAAAATTATAATGATATTAAATTATTTAGTAACTTTTTAGTTACTTTTGTTTTTTATAAGTTATTAATATGTTAACCTATACTATCTAACCTCAAATACTGTAAATTAATACAGATAATTAGACATTTTCAAATCAAACAGATGTGTCAATTTAATGATTCGTTTTGTTTTAATGGATCAAAAATAGTGCGTTAAATTTAATGAATAATTTAATGAACATTATTGCTAACGAGTGTTTATGAATACGAAAATTCGATTAAACGTTTCGTTATATTTTTAACAAATCATTATATATTTAATGACGTTTTATAAATACGGGCATAAAACCAAAATATAAATTAATATTTTCTAAAATCTACTTTCTACTTAAAATTACGTTTGAAAAATTATAAAAATCGCAAAAAAAGAAAAATGAAGGGAGTGGTTTAATCAAAGTTAAACTCACAAGTAAATTGGCAAACTATTCATTTAAAATGAACAAGTACATACATATATTACACAACTATTTAGATATGAAAAAGCTATCAGCGCAATGTGTGGCGCATTTGCTTAAAAAACGCACACGGGTGACAACTTCAAAGGCCGTTTTGGCATTTTTTCAGCGATTTTTTCCTGTTTTCAAACTTGAAGATTGGTCATCGATGCTACAAACGCCTATTTTAAAGTGTTGGAGAAATCGTATTATTTGGAAGAAATAAAAAAATGAACAAAAACGTTGGACTAAATGTATTAAACTAAATAGCAACACGTTTAAAAGTAATTGTTTTATGGCTAAAAATTTTTTTCCTTGTTTTATTTTTATCGCTCTCACTCCGCCTTTATATTAAATTGGATCCGTCGAGCCAATTTACTTGTGAGTTTAACTTTGATTAAACCACTCCCTTTTTTTTTTCTTTTTTTGCGATTTTTATAATTTTTCAAACGTAATTTTAAGTAAAAGTAGATGTTAGAAAATATTAATTTATATTTTGGTTTTATGCCCGTATTCATAAAACGTCATTAAATAACTATCTTGCACATTTTCAATCTGCAAAATTGCAATACAATATCTTGAATTTTGTCAATTATTTCTGATGCAGTGACCTTATTTGGTTCTGGGCTGCGATTTTCGAGTTCACTCGAAAATATACGTGCGATAGCTAATGCGAACAAAAAGTTACGACCGAAAACTAAAATAGGTATTCTCCAAGTGGTCACGCAAGTGAATCACGCAACTGCGATGACAACTTGTCAACACTGTAAAAATGCGTGTGATTTAATAAGTTGCCAGCTTCACGTTGTTTATAACCTGTTTAGACATGAACAGCTGATATGAAGTAGGAGTTGACGTCTTACATGACATTTGATGACATAAATAATTAAAATATTGTTGAAATATAACTTTTGTATTATATTTATGTAATAGAATACTGTGTAACTATTTTGTTACAATATTTAGATTCATTGAAGATAATATTCTATTATATAGTGTATCTCTAATTTTTTTTATATATTAATCAGACACTGTTAAAAAAAAACCATCATTTTCTATAACAAATTTTCTTTGTTTCTATTTGATATTTTATATAAGGATTTTTGCTTTATTTTTAGTAACGAATAGGTATACATATTATTATTATTTTTTTAAATATTTTTAAGGAAATCAGTCTACTTAAAAAATAAAAACCCAAGTAAAACTAAAAACCATATATTTTGAAGATTAAAAATATATTTTTCTGGTTAATAAATAGAATTTTTAAAACTATTTTATATTACCCCTGAAAAAGAAAATAATGTTTTAAATCTTTGAAATATATGGTTTATATTTTTAATTGGGTTTTTACTCTAATAAATATTTAAAAAAATAATCTCATAAAATGACAAATAATTAAAGTATATATTAATATATTGTTCATTTTTGCAATATATTGAAAAATTATAAACATGACATTCAATTAAATAATATCGAGGTTATGTTGAGTGCATTTTCACTCGCAACTATAATTGCGAGTGGTATTACCCAGTCGCATCGTTTCCCTCGCAAATTTGCGTACTCACACGATGCGTTCAAACCGAGAATACAAAATTTGCATATCATTTGCATATTTTGACATATGCGTATACGCAATGAGTGAACTCGAGAATCGCTGCCCTGAACGTTTGGCATTATTTGTGCTTGTACAACTATAACAATTATCAGTAATCACTTATGAGTAATTTTTGTATCGATGTAGAAGAGTCCACATAAAATGTATCAAGCTTTGTTGTAGTTTACGTAAAATTGCAAAAATTGTCTTTCTTTTAATGGCTGTCAAAATTGAACTAAATGACAGATCTGTCGGAAAATTTTATTGTAACCTAGAGACAAAAGGTATTAATAAATATCGTTTAAAATTTGCAATTGTAATGCCTTCTGTTGCAATTTTACCAGACTTTTTAAAACTGTCGCAGGTTTATCTAGGAAAATATCAAAATATATAAGCTAGTATTTTAAAAGCAAATGTTTGGTTTCTTGCTCGATTCTACAGTGTTTTCCCAAAATTTGAGCATGTGGCATAATTTGAATTGTACATTTAATTTAATAAAAATCTTTGGCATCGCAAAAATATTATATTTACTTCGTGCCAAAATGCGTATTTGGGTCTCTTGTAATATATTAAAAAAACTAGTGTTTTGTGGGGATAGTCACTGAGCTGTTTTTAATGTGCAGTTTTATTTCCAGCAAACCTAATTTAGTTGTTAAAGACTTAATATAGAGATAATACATGGTTTCCTTAGATGCTACGAGGAATATGTGATTGGCAATCTTAACTTTGATTTTAGTAATAAGACAAAAAACAATCAAAGATGCAGCATGGTAAATTTCAAAAATAAGTCACATTGTTATTAGATCAATTGATTGACGATTAGAATATATCACTATCATGTTTGTTTTTAATTTGAATTCAAAAAATTGCGTTATTGTCTTCAGAACCCTAACCGATCACAACAAGGTGCTTGCGACCTTTACTATATGGTATTCCATAATTTGATTTGTAGTAAAAATTTAGATTTTGTTTTATTTTATTACAATAATGTGCGTTTTGCGTCAACTAGGTGCTTTAGAACAGCCTGGAGCCTTTTAACCAAGCAGTATGCAAGATTTTAGTTTGGCAGCAAACACTCGCACATACCACTTTAAGTAATAATATTAACTTATAATACCTATAATAAGTTGATATTCAGCGTTGGGATTTGGAGCCTGGCGGATAGTAACAGAACCGTGGTGAAAACGTAACAGATTTCTACAAAAGTTAATAGACTCTGGAAATTCAAATTTACATATCATATTCAAAATTAGTTTATTTAAAAAAACCCGTTTGAAAAAATAAAACATTTCAAATAACATTTGATTGTTATAAATAAAAAAAAATTAACAATAAAATATAAAAAAAGCATTATCACATTAAGTAGCAGTTATCGCATTATAAATATAATAAAAAAAGTAAAAAGGCTTATTCAGAAATGCTAACATCACAAGTTATTGCATAATAATTATATTGCACTTTATAAATATTATAAAAAATAAACTAAAAAACTACTAAGTAAAAGTAATCACATATTAATCGTATTATAAAAACAAATATATTTATATATATATATATATATATATATATATATATATATATATATATATATATACGGACATTCGCCTATTTACGGGCGATACATTTTCTACCTTTTAGAGGCGATCAAAATTTTTAGTTAAGTAACAGCATCACGCTATTCAGCGATACTTATTATAACATGAAGCAGTAATATATTTTTGATCCAACCATTACATTCACAGATATTTACAAAATAAATTTAAAAATTGAAGACGAGGTTTATTTTTTGGCCGAGAGAGTTTCATTTGCTGCCGATTATTTGTGGTTTGTGTCTTAATAACTGTGACCATGCTAAAATGCAGTAGGAAAAGGTTCAACTAAATGCCACCAGAATTAAGATAAATTGCAGTATTGTATAGCTATTATAAAATGTGTGTAAAAGACCACTAGGCGCCTTGAAGTGAGCGTTTATGTGCGCTTGGAGCGTGCGGTTGCCTCAAAAGTTTTAACGCCTGCATCAGGTTAAAAGTATGCGCAAAAACGCCTCCATAAGGGATTTAACATTTGTTTATTCTATAAAACAATAAACATTTTATCTAGTTTATGTTAACTAAAGTTTTGCATCTACTTTCAACCACTTTTTTTGCCTGACTCTACTGAAACCGTTGTTTTGGCCCAAAAATGCGGGCCGAAACGACAAAGGCTTGTAAATTATTTGCGGTATTTAATTATCTGTAAATCACGATTTCGCATTATGACGCCATACTTTAAAATCTGACAGTAGTGACAGATTAAAATTAATCTTGAAACTTCCTGAAAAATGTATTTATTTGGGGCAGGCAAAAAAATATTGAGTGTAATTCGTACCAAAGTGCTTAAGCAGCCCTTCGCTTTTAGCAACATGAAGAAGCAAAGCAATAGCAAACTGCTAAAGCCTATATTCAACCCTTGATACACGATTCACTACATACTATAGGCGTTTTAGCTTTTAGTTTGATGATTGTTTGTGTAGAAAATATATATTTCACAGCTAATTTTAAACACACACTTTTGACTTGTTCGAGGCGTCTAAACTCTAACACATTGTTTATATGCCTCTGATGCAACTATGATATTTGTATTACAAAAAAGAACAAACAATAATTGCTTATAAATTAACAACAAACAAAATGTGTACTAAGGTCAATAAGTACCTGTAATAATAATAATAATGCACATTATTCTGATAACTACTACTGTCGCGTTAAACCGGCAATTTATACTCATTTTTTGGTAGTTGTTTTATGTACGTCATATATCTTGTTATAATTTTATCAAGTTGTCATATATTATGTTATTTTGTTAACAAGAATGTTATAATGTTATCATGTTATAATGTTATCCTGTAATCGTGTTATCAAGTAATCGAGTTATTATGATATTAGGTTATCATGTCTTAATGTTTTTTTTGATAACATGTTTTCACATTGTCAAGTTTTCATGTTAGTATGTTATCATGTTATCAAGTTATAATGTTAACAAGTTATCATGTTATCATAATATCATGTTATCATGTTATCATGTTATAATGTTATAATGTTATCATGTTATTATGCTATTATGTTATCTTGTTATCTTGTTATCTTGTTATCTTGTTATCTTGTTATCTTGTTAACTTGTTATCTTGTTATCTTGTTATCTTGTTAGCTTGTTATCTAGTTATCTTGTTATCTTGTTATCTTGTTATCTTGTTATCTTGTTATCTTGTTATCTTGTTAGCTTGTTATCTAGCTATCTTGTTATCTTGTTATCTTGTTAGCTTGTTATCTAGTTATCTTGTTATCTTGTTATCTTGTTATCATGTTATCATGTTAGCGTGTTATCTTGTTATCTTGTTATCTTGTTATCTTGTTATCATGTTATCATGTTATCATGTTATCATGTTATCATGTTATTAAAATGTCTTGTTATTGTGTTATCAAGTAATCATGTTATTATGTTATTATGTTATTATGTAATCATGTTATCATGTTATTATGTTGTCATGATATCATGTTATCATGTTATCATGTTATCATGTTATCATTTTATCATGTTATTATGTTATCATGTTATCTTGTTATCATGTTATCATGTTATCATGTTATCATGTTATCATGTTATCATGTTATCATGTTATCATGTTATCATGTTATCATGTTATCATGTTATCATGTTATCATGTTATCATGTTATCATGTTATCATGTTATCATGTTATCATGTTATCATGTTATCATGTTATCATGTTATCATGTTATCATGTTATCATGTTATCATGTTAATAAAATGTCTTGTTATTGTGATATCAAGTAATCATGTTATTATGTAATCATGTTATCATGTTATCATGTTATCATGTTATTATGTTATCATTTTATCATGATATCAAGTTATCATGTTATCATTTTATCATTTTATCATGTTATCATGTTATCAAAATAACATGTTATCATGTAAAGATGTTATCATGTTATCATGTGGTCATGTTGTTATGTTATCATGTTATCATGTCATTATATTATCTTGTTTTTGTGTTATCAAGTAATCACGTTATTATGTTATCATGTTATCATGTTATTTTGTTATTATGTTATCATGTTATCATGTTATCATGTTATCATGTTATCATGTTATCATGTTATCATGTTATCATGTTACCATGTTATCAAGTTATCATGTTATGATGTTATCATGTTATCATAATATCATGTTATCATGTTATCATGTTATCATGTTATCATGTTATCATGTTATCATGTTATCATGTTATCATGTTATTATGTTATCATGTTATCATGTTATCATGATATCATGTTATCATGATATCATGTTATCATGATATCAAGTTATCATGTTATCATGTTATCATGTTATCATGTTATCAAGTTATCATGTTATCATGTTATAATGTTATCATGTTATCATAATATCATGTTATCATGTTATCATGTTATCTTGTTATCATGTTATCATGTTATCATGTTATCAAAATATCATGTTATCATGTTAAGATGTAATCATGTTATCATGTGGTCATGTTGTTATGTTATCATGTTATTATATTATCTTGTTATTGTGTTTTCAAGTAATCACGTTATTATGTTATCATGTTATTATGTTATCATGTTATTTTGTTATTATGTTATCATGTTATCATGTTATCATGTTATCATGTTATCATGTTATCATGTTATCATGTTATCATGTTATCATGTTATCATGTTATCATGTTATCATGTTATCATGTTATCATGTTATCATGTTATCATGTTATCATGTTATCATGTTATCATGTTATCATGTTATCATGTTATCAAGTTATCATGTTATGATGTTATCATGTTATCATAATATCATGTTATCATGTTATCATGTTATCATGTTATCTTGTTATCATGTTATCATGTTAACATGTTATCACGTTATCATGTTATCATGTTATCATGATATTATGTTTTCATGTTATCATGTGGTCATGTTGTTATGTTATCATGTTATCATGTTATCATGTTATCATGTTATTATGTTATCATGTTATCATGTTATCATGTTATCATGTTATCATGTTATCATGTTATCATGTTATCATGTTATCATGTTATCATGTTATCATGTTATCATGTTATCATGTTATCATGTTATCATGTTATCATGTTATCATGTTATCATGTTATCATGTTATCATGTTATCATGTTATCATGTTATCATGTTATCATGTTATCATGTTATCATGTTATCATGTTATCATGTTATCATGTTATAATGTTATCATAATAATAAAATGTCTTGTTATTGTGATATCAAGTAATCATGTTATTATGTAATCATGTTATCATGTTATCATGTTATTATGTTATCATGTTATCATGATATCAAGTTATCATGTTATCATTTTATCATGTTATCATGTTATCATGTTATCTTGTTATCATGTTATCAAAATATCATGTTAAGATGTTATCATGTTATCATGTGGTCATGTTGTTATGTTATCATGTTATCATGTTATTATATTATCTTGTTTTTGTGTTATCAAGTATTCACGTTATTATGTTATCATGTTATAATGTTATCATGTTATCATAATATCATGGTATCATGTTATCATGTTATTATGTTATCATGTTATCATGTTATCAAGTTATCATGTTATGATGTTATCATGTTATCATAATATCATGTTATCATGTTATCATGTTATCATGTTATCATGTTATCTTGTTATCATGTTATCATGTTATCATGTTATCATGTTAACATGTTATCACGTTATCATGTTATCATGTTATCATAATATCATGATATCATGTTATCATGTGGTCATGTTGTTATGTTATCATGTTATCATGTTATCATGTTATCATGTTATCATGTTATCATGTTATCATGTTATCATGTTATCATGTTATCATGTTATTATGTTATCATGTTATTATGTTATCATGTTATCATGATATCATGTTATCATGATATCATGTTATCATTTTATCATTTTATCATGTTATCATGTTATCAAAATAACATGTTATCATGTAAAGATGTTATCATGTTATCATGTGGTCATGTTGTTATGTTATCATGTTATCATGTCATTATATTATCTTGTTTTTGTGTTATCAAGTAATCACGTTATTATGTTATCATATTATCATGTTATTTTGTTATTATGTTATCATGTTATCATGTTATCATGTTATCATGTTACCATGTTATCAAGTTATCATGTTATGATGTTATCATGTTATCATATTATCATGTTATCATGTTATCATGTTATCATGTTATTATGTTATCATGTTATCATGTTATCATGTTATTATGTTATCAGGTTATCATGTTATTATGATATCATGTTATCATGATATCAAGTTATCATGTTATCATGTTATCATGTTATCAAGTTATCATGTTATCATGTTATAATGTTATTACGTTATCATAATATCATGTTATCATAATATCATGTTATCATGTTATCATGTTATCATGTTATCATGTTATCTTGTTATCATGTTATCCTGTTATCATGTTATTATGTTATCATGTTATCATGATATCAAATTATCAGTTATCATGTTATCATTTTATCATGTTATCTTGTTATCATGTTATCATGTTATCATGTTATCATGTTATCATGTTATCATGTTATCATGTTATCATGTTATCATGTTATCATGTTATCATGTTATCAAAATATCATGTTATCATGTTAAGATGTAATCATGTTATCATGTGGTCATGTTGTTATGTTATCATGTTATCATGTTATTATATTATCTTGTTATTGTGTTATCAAGTAATCACGTTATTATGTTATCATGTTATCATGTTATCATGTTATCATGTTATCATGTTATCATGTTATCATTTTATCATGTTATCATGTTATTATGTTATCATGTTATCATGTTATCATGTTATCATGTTATCATGTTATCATATTATCATGTTATCATGTTATAATGTTATCATAATAATAAAATGTCTTGTTATTGTGATATCAAGTAATCATGTTATTATGTAATCATGTTATCATGTTATCATGTTATTATGTTATCATGTTATCATGATATCAAGTTATCATGTTATCATTTTATCATGTTATCATGTTATCATGTTATCATGTTATCTTGTTATCATGTTATCATGTTATCAAAATGTCATGTTAAGATGTTATCATGTTATCATGTGGTCATGTTGTTATGTTATCATGTTATCATGTTATTATATTATCTTGTTTTTGTGTTATCAAGTATTCACGTTATTATGTTATCATGTTATTTTGTTATTTTGTTATTATGTTATCATGTTATTATGTTATCATGTTATTATGTTATCATGTTATCATGTTATCAAGTTATCATGTTATGATGTTATCATGTTATCATAATATCATGTTATCATGTTATCATGTTATCATGTTATCTTGTTATCATGTTATCATGTTATCATGTTATCATGTTAACATGTTATCACGTTATCATGTTATCATGTTATCATAATATCATGATATCATGTTATCATGTGGTCATGTTGTTATGTTATCATGTTATCATGTTATCATGTTATCATGTTATTATGTTATCATGTTTTCATGTTATCATGTTATCATGTTATCATGTTATCATGTTTTCATGTTACCATGTTATCATGTTATCATAATATCATGATATCAAGTTATCATTTTATTATGTGGTCATGTTGTTATGTTATCATGTTATCATGTTATCATGTTATCATGTTATCATGTTATCATGTTATCATGTTATCATGTTATCATGTTATTATGTTATCATGTTTTCATGTTTTCATGTTTTCATGTTATCATGTTATCATGTTATCATGTTATCATGTTATCATGTTATCATGTTATCATGTTATCATGTTATCATGTTATCATGTTATCATGTTATCATGTTATCATGTTATCATGTTATTATGTTATCATGTTAATAAAATGTCTTGTTATAGTAATATCAAGTAATCATGTTATTACGTAATCATGTTATCATGTTATCATGTTATCATGTTATCATGTTATCATGTTATCATGTTATCATGTTATCATGTTATCATGTTATCATGTTGTCATGTTATCTTTTTATTATGCAATCATATTATCATGTTATTATGTTTTCATGTTATTATGTTATCATGTTACCATGTTATTATGTTATCATGTTATGATGTTACTAGGTAATCATGTTATCATTTTATCATGTTATCATGTTATCATGTTATCATGTTATCATATTTTCATGTTATCATGTTAGCATGTTATCATGATATCATGTTATCATGTTATCATGTTATCATATTATCATGTTATCATGTTATCATGTTATCATGTTATCATGTTATCATGTTATCATGTTATCATGATATCATGTTATCATGTTGTGATGTTATCATGTTATCCTGTTATCATGTTATCATTTTATCATGTTATCCTGTTATCATGTTATCATGTTATCATGTTATCATGTTGTGATGTTGTGATGTTATCATGTTATCATGTTATCATGTTATCATGTTATCATATTATCATGTTATCATGTTATCATGTTATCATGTTATCATGTTGTGATGTTATCATGTTATCATGTTATCATGTTATCATGTTATCATGTTATCATGTTATCATGTTACCATGATATCATGTTATCTTGTTATCATGTTATCATGTTATCATGTAATCATATTATCATGTTATCATGTTATCATGTTATCATGTTTTCATGTTATTATGTTATCATGTTACCATGTTATCATGTAATCATGTTATGATGTTACCATGTTATCATGTTATCATGTTATCATGTTTTCATGTTATCATTTTATCATGTTATCATGTTATCTTGATATCATGTTATTATGTTATCATGTTATCATATTATCATGTTATCATATTATTATGTTATCATGTTATCATGTTATCATGTAATCATGTTATCATTTTATCATGTTATCATGTTATCATATTATCATGTTATCATGTTATTTTGTTATTATGTTATCATGTTATCATTATATCAAGTCATCGTGTCATTATGTTTACATGTAATCAAGTTATAGTGTTATTATGTTATTGTGTTATTAACTTACTAAATTATTATGTTATTATGTTATCAAATTATTATGTATTATTTCTGTTTTTAGGTTATCATGTTATCAAGTTATCATGTTATCATGTTATCATGTTATCAAGTTATCATGTTATCATGTTATCATGTTATCATGTTATCATGTTATCATGTTATCATGTTATTATGTTATCATAATATCATGTTATCATGTTATCATGTTATCATGTTATCATGTTATCATGTTATCATGTTATCATGTTATCATGTTATCATGTTATCATGTTACACATGTTATCATGTTATCATGTTATCATGTTATCATGTTATCTTGTTATCATGTTATCATGTTTCCATGTTATCATGTTATTATGTTATCATGTTATCATGTTTTTATGTTATCATGTTACTATGTTATCAAGTTATCATGGTAATATAGTTTCATGTTATCAAGCTTGCATGTTATTATGTTATTATGTTATCAAGTTATGATGTTATTATGAAATCATATTATCAAGTTAGAATGTTATTATGATATCATGTTGTCATGTTATATTATGTTATGCTATTAAGTTACCACATAATCGTATTGTCCTACTATTATTTAGTATGTCATTATGATTATTATCATAAAATTAATACACAATACATGATAACATGGTTTACATAATAACATGATAAAGTATTACATAATAACATGACATCACATATTGACAACATTATAATAATTTTATTATGTTTTGCATTGTGTCAATCTTATGTTTACTTCTTGTGGTATAATACAAACCTGAAACTACTGGTTTTATATTTATTTGATTTTAATCCAGATATGATTACAATACTTTAAATTTGTTTAATTTATATAATTAATAAGTTAATTGTTATACTTTGGTACTTATTAACATCGAAACTACAATTGTTTCTATGCATAAATGACACGTTACATAATTTAAATTTCTTAGTTAAATAAATAAAAAAATTATAAACCACAAAATATTATTTATCTTAATTCCATTATTATACGAGTTCATTGAAAGTAAACAGACAAAAGGTTGAAAAGCCATAAATGGGCAAGGTCATTCAACACGTGAGGGAAATATTTTAAAACTACTTGCTGTTATATTTTACTACTCGTTTTTTGCATATAATTTTTTCTATAATCTGTCTTTTTCAAGATTTATAAAAAAATGAATTGGTAATATTTTTGCTAGTATTTATATACTTTAATTTGTTTACATAAAACAATTTTGAAAATACCAATAAAAAAACTAAACGCTATAATTATATTTATGTCATTGTCTATTCTTCTGCTTTTAACTACAAATTTACAGGTAACAATACTAAATATATTGATAAATATTAAGCACTGGTTATGTCATGTTTATGTAATATTCATCACTTTACCAGGTAATTTCAACAAGGTTTTGCTTAGGATTGTAATAGTAGCGGCGATGTTTAAAAAATATATGTTGTTGACATGATACTTCAATTTTGTTACATCGACGAAGAATTAACTACCTGAATATCGCATTGCTTAGTAAAAAGAATTTATCGTAATCTTTAAAGATATTATTTTATAATAATTGCTTAAAATGTATTATAACATTTTATTAGATCAAATATAATTGATTTGAATAAAAAATGCAATCATGACATACATAGCGACACTGAAATTTGCTTCAATTGACATTTGCATAAAAAGACAGGAAAATATTTTACACAGTAGACATGTGTAACTGTGTGTTGCCTTTTCTTATATCACCAATCGTCAATTCTCTATTCTAATAAAACTATTCTAAAAAGTAAAAAATTAATCTATATATTTTTACCTGCTCTTTTATTACGGTAATTATAGAGATTTTGTATATGTAGACATAATTAAGCCAAGAAAAACCGGAAGATTAGTATTTCCCTTTATGACAGAATCATGCAGTTGCGGGTCACAAGAAAGAAACAATCACCTGCTCATAAAACAATCAGTTTAATTATATTAATCATATTATCATCAAAAATATGTTTTGTTGTTAATGAATTGAGAAGTAAACACAACTTTGAAAATGAACGATCTTCTTTTCCAGAATGATATCATTTTACATTAAATCAAAGTGAATCAAATAATAATTAAGACATTATAAATAAAATAATATCGAATAATAATACTTTTAGTTACTTGGAATAAAAAATAGCTAAAACCTCTTATATTTTTTTTAATTATTGCATATTTCTTTATCATATTTGCTAAAACAACATCAATCCAAAAATAAACTAATATTATTTCAGAGAACTAGTAATTACGAATCTTATGATGACGATCGCACGTTATAAACTTGTAGTGAAAAGAGAACGCACATGGCTTAAATTTTAATTATGGCGATGGAACCAATATATAATTTTTCAAAAAATTCTAATTTGTGCTAAAAACGGCATACGCGCACAATAGCGACCGCCATCTGGTCACTTATTTAATAATCTAACTAAATTATATATTTTTTTAATTTGATTATAAAGTTTTTAGTAATAGATTTTGTTTAATTTATTGTAAAATCATTATGTTTATTAGTTTTAACTAAAGAAATAGGTAATATCAAGATTTTTTATTTAGCAATATAACCTTATTTGTAACATAATACTATGATAATAAATCATTTTAGAAAAGATGAAACAAATGTTTATTAAAATCTCATTAGAAAGCATTAATTCTAATCCGGATGCGACTGAAAGGATATAATAATACGAAAAATAGCATTTATTGCTTTACTCCAACCCTTTTTCATTAATTATTAGGATATATATATTGTAATTTAAGAAAAAGTGTTTACTGTTTAGTAAATTTGTGATAGAGTGGAGAATATAATTTAGCGATGTTTTATTTAGTAAAGTTTTTAGAAGATGGATTGTATTACATTTGTAATCAACGGCAAATGGATCGTAACGAGAACAATTCTGTAAAGAAAGTTTGCTACAAAAATTTGGAAACGTATGACGCGAAAGTATTATTTCGCGGTGGTAAGTAATATCAAATTATTTAAAATAATAACTTAATAATTTACTAATTTATTTAATAATAAATTCTGTAATATTATTTTTAGAAAAAGATGAGATGGTGCTGAAAATGAATGAGATAGAAGCAGCTACGTCCCAGGAAGACGAAATTATTCCAAATCGACAAGGTAATTTATAATTTTATAAATATATTTAATTTTTTTTAAATTATTGTGTTATTTCTATTGTAAAAGATGATTCTCAGGAAAGTTTGGAAAACGTAAACGCCACAAATAAAATTAACATTTTACAAAATATATCATGACATTCAAAAGAAATATTACCAACAGAAAAGAATATTGAAATTTACGAAGAAAGAAATATTGACATTGTTAAAAAAATTAAATACTAATGATAATATTAATATTTCTAAAGAAGGAGTTATATACAGTAAGTTCCCAGAGGAAAGTGTGTGACAATGTAGTCAAAGATGCAACTATTTCTATTTCCGTAGAACACACATCTGCCCAATTATATGCATTTATAAATAATACAAATATAAAATAATAATTAATAATTAATACTGTTTTTCTATAAACCACCCCCCCATAATTTAAGTATTTTATAATAATTATGTAATGATTTATAAAAAACAAATAAGTTATCCATTTATAAACAAAATAAATTTATTATCCAATGGTATACATTTTTTTAAATTAATTATTAAGTGCTATTACGCATATAAACAATGTATAAAAACTTCAAACTCCTGAAACTGATCAAAAGTGTGCAAGATGCTACAAAAACTATTTTTATAAAGAAAAATAAAGTAAGGGACATTTATAAAACACAAATAATTTGTGTTGTAGTCATGGTCAAGGTCATGTAACACCTTAATGTGCGTGAATGACCGCTATAGACGCCTCAAACTAGATGTTTATGTGCGCCTGAAGCGGGAGCTTAGCTTACCTTAAATTTTAACGGTAAAATGTGCATAAAATTTCGCTTTTACGAGATAGTTAATGCGGTTATTGTATAAATGTATAATTATTACTATGGTTACAGATACACATTGACTATTTAAATATGTTATAAACCGCAAAATATAAGGTTTGCATTTTATAATATTAATTATTTTTTCTAAAATATCTGTATGTTTCAAACATAAACATGTACAAAAATGTAAAACTGTGGATATTTTATAAAACTGATGACGATATTCATTGACAACTATATTTTTTATAAAATATTTTTTTTGTGATTAAAAAAAAGTTATTAACATTTTTGTTAAAATAACATTGTTACTGTTGTTTCAAATAATTATGTATATTAAATAATTCTAAATCTAATTAGAGCTTCTTATAATCATTTACAAATAATATTCAAACAATGATTTTGATTTGTGGATGCCTACTGATGCGTCTGGCAGCGCATACAAACAACTTATTAGAAGCTTAGACGCCTCGAACCAGTCAAAAATAAGCGTGAAAAATCGCTAGAAGCCTCAAACTGGGTGTTTTTGTGCGCCTGGACCGGGCGCTTTTATCAAAAATTTCAACGCCTCGATCAGGTTAAAAGTATGCGCAAAACGCCTCTATAAAAAAGTTTGAAAGTGATAGGAATGTAAGATTGTTTGTTTTTATGCATAATAGTTATCGGCAGAGGTAGTAACGCAATGCCCCCTATTTATTTATTAAATTTAAATAATAATAGTTATGTTTTATTAAATTTATTATATTATTAATAATCAAAACAACTGACATTGTAACGTAAGTAAGTAATTTTTGGAATTAGCATTTTTTTGTTTTTTTATTAAACAATTTTTAATAAAATATTCAATATTTATTCTTTTTTTTTTAATTCAATATATAGATAGCAGTTGTTTCAGTACAATTGAGTAATTATTTATTTCTAATAACTAAATCGTTTGCATCAAACTACTTTTTGATTGTACTTTACTATTTATTATTTTGTTTATTAATCAATTGAATTATTTATAAACAAACATTTTTATTTAGAAAAAATATATAATATTACGAAATATTTATCTACGCTGCAACTCCCAAGATTTAATGAAAACAACATATGTTATCGAGATTTGTGCATATTTCTTAAAACCTGCTGCAGTAGCCATCTAGTCGAGCAAAATTAGTACTAACCGCTAGACGCCTCGAACTGGTTGTTTATGTGCGCTGGTGCGAGCGCTCGCTTCTAAAATTTCAACGCCTCGATCAGGTTAAAATTGTGCGCGAAAACGCCTCTATAAGGGAGTTAACATCTCTATATATATATATATATATACATATATATGTACAGTTTTAATAAATTAAAAATATAAAATAATTTGATATAATTTGTGTATAAATAAAATCTTAGAAAGTAATTTCGGTATGTTTACCATCTTCTGCTTCCGTTAATTTTTTTCAGATTTCTACTTAATAGTGTAGCTGTAGATTCATAGGAATAACAATTAACTTTTCCAATCAGTGCTTTTGTGTGTAAAAGAGCATCACATGTGTCCACAGCCAACCTCTTTCTATATTTTGTTTTAATAGTATTAAGTTGTGAAAACACTTTTTCTGCTGCTGTAGAAGAATGGGGCAATGCAAACAGAGCTTTTACAATTTTGGATACATTAATATACATACATTCATCTATTGTATTTTTCATATTTAAAACAATACTCCAAAATTGTTCAATTAGCATATCTCTTAAATTTTTTAATATGGTATTATGGGAAATACCTCTCCATTCATCTGAGAGCATGTCTGTATCAACCTTTTCAAAATAGGTGTTTATATCTTATATACATGGAAATAATTGAATCAGGGCTATTGGTTACTATTTTCGAGTTTAAATTTCTTAAAAATTGCAGAGTTGTATCATTAAATTTAAATCTATTTCTTATTTGTTTGCAAAGTTCGATATAAAATTTCAAGCATTTAATTTTGAATTGTTTTATATCAGGTACCGAATCTAAATGTATTTTGAAATATCAATTTCACATTAAGATCCCAAATAAATGTCTTTTAGTGGGCAATAAATGTTCGGGTAGAAATTTATATCTGCGAGAGGAGTATTACGTAAATATGATTTTTCCATAAAATTATTTAAAATTACAGCGTACACTTTTTTAAGTAAATCATAGAGTATGTGCCTTTTAAAACCTTTTGATTGAAATAATAAATTCATTTTATTTATCGTTTTCAAAATGTACGCTAAAAACATAAAATATAATTTTATTTTTAAATTATATTTTAAATAAGTATTGGATGTGGCGTTATGTAAATGTTTGGCTTTTTCATTACCCTCAACCAGGTGTTCGTTAGAAAAAAGTAACTAATGCATGCCACTGCTGTAAAATTCGCTCAACAACGTTGCACAAACTAAGCTACCTTGTGCTCGATAATTTTAATATTTTGTGTTTTTCAACACCTACAAAATTTTGAAATTCTTTTAAAGATTCTATACTTTTGCTGCTGTGAGCAAAATAATTAAAAATATCTCGAGCAAGATCTTCTACAGAGGTGGGCAACTTAGCACATGCAGCGTTACTGCATAAGTTTAAAGAGTGACATGTACATCCTTAAAAAAATAAGCCTGGAACATTCTTTTTTAACTTTGCATAAACTCCACCTTTCCAACCAAGCTTTACTAAAGCGTTATCTAATACTAAATCTATTAAATTTTTTAATAAAATTTTATTTTTCTTAAGAAAATTAAGGATGACAATTGTAATTTCTAATGCAGAACTATCAGGAATATTTAATAATCCGAGAAATTGATTAGATACTTCGGTTTGCTGGTTGTAAAAGCGAGCTATAATTACTAACACTTTGCTGTTTGATACATCAGTAGATTCATCAATAATTAATGAATATACTGATGTAGTTAAAATGTTTGATAGTTTATAGAAATGCTCTTATCGGAAAGGATCTTTGCATATTCTAGTACATTTTTTCCTGCTGCAAGTAACAGTCTTTGCGATTTTTGAATCGCTACAGGTTTCAGCGATAAACTTAGGAAGTAGGTCAAGTATTGTAAATGGCAAAATATGCTCGGCCAAAAATGCTACCATTTTCAGTTCTGCCCTTTTAGCTATCATTGTTGTTTCTTGAACGTTACGGTTGTCATAATATTCGGTAACTGATGCACAACTTTTAACGACATTTAACATGCTTTTATAAAGATCCGATTTTGCATGACGCTTAATGTGGGTGATTCCTCCAATAATTTTCTTAGAGCATACCTTGCAAAAAAGTTAATCGTTGTTTTGTGGATTTCTAATTAGCCATATTTTTAAATCTTTGTCTTTAAGCCATGTCTTGCAAAATTTTTGTTTATAGTTTCTTCTTTTTAATAAGCATCTTTATACATCTTCTGTATCACTATTGTTATCTACGTAATCAACGTCCATGTCCATTGCAATTTTGAAATACGTTACATTCGAACATAAAGTAAAATTTGTAATAAACAACGTACTGTTTTTGTTTGAACAGAGTAGATGTACTGAGTCTGGTACTTGCTCCTGCATCTACATCGTCTAACTTATCAGTGCCATCTTCATTGTTGACTTGCACTTTCTTTGGTAATTTTATTAAAAATCTGAAAATTGTAATGTTTTAAATGATACTGTTTGATTTGTTTGTTTAATGCATAATACTTTGAATTAAATTAATATTTATAAATACAAATAATTTAATTTTTTCTATATGAAATTACTAAACTAAAAATCAAATAAATAAAAATTAAAGTAATAACAATATTTTACTATTAATTAAATTTATAAAATACTTACTTATCCATTGCAATATATTAATTTAATTTACTTGCATTGATAAATGTTTACATTAAAAATAATGCATAAAACTGAACTTTCTGCAACACTACACAGACGGTATTATAAGAATAAACAATCTTGTACAACTATTATTTTAGAATCGGCCGTAACAGTAGTCCGTAAGAGTGATACGGTAAGAATAACAAAGCCGTTACTTGCAAGGAAGCGACGGAGACAAAATACGCACGTTGATTGGTGCAGTGTGTCTGCCCTTTGTCTGCACCAATCATCAATCAGTATTTTCCAAATTCCAAAGTATTCCAATTGATTCCAATGCACCGAGCATTGCAAAATTTAAAAAAATTATGTGTCGTGATCACGTGACTTGCACATGTATGGATGTGGTGTAAAGTGAGATGCAAATACATTTTCAGATGTAATTTTTTTTTTCAAAACGTTATAGATTTTGGTAGTTCGTAATATCGTAATAAACCGTTCCAAATAGTAATAGAAATGTTACAAAAGTAATAGATTTCTCAACGCGCCGTTGATATTGTAACGCGTTTGTGGCGTTCAATCTAAAGCATTTGCGTAAGCCATGGCTCTAGTGGATAAACACTATCTCCGAGAAGAAACAATAGTAATACTTTGAAATGTATAATCTTAACCTAATAACCAAATTCCGTCGACTATCATAGTACAAAGTATGGCAAAGCAATATCTGCAGGGTGGATGATCGGGGAAACACAAGTCCTTCAGCTCCAGAATAAATACACCGATGCAAATAATATTTTATTCCAAACATCAAATCAATCCATAGGTAAGTTAACATTAATTAATAATATAAATCATAAATCTGTAAAGAAAACAATAAGCAATAAGCCAAACAAGCATGCAGGCCATGCGGCATACAGGTTAGGAAGCAAAGCAATGCATATTCATTAATATAGATGTTAAACATTACATTAATTACATAAATATTAATTACTAACCTGTGCGGGTCTAAATCCACCCTTGAGTAAAGAGTATTTTAAGGTACCTGTAGGTTTCAGAACTATAAAGTTATATAATTAATTCTTGCTTTTAGATAATGCCAGTAGCAGGAGATGAAGCAGAAAGAACAAGCCAGCAGGAAAAGGATCCAGGGAAAAAGCAGGAAGAAAACCAGGTATTGCCACCTATAATAATAGTTGGCAATACCTAAAACAAATGTCACCACTAATTTGTATATTATGTTCAGTTTATTAAAATAAAGTATTTTAATAAATATAATTGTTTCATTACATCTGCCCCCCTCACGCGGGCGACAGTGGGTTAACTGGAGCTTGCGGAATCTTGAACAAATGGTTTGAGGTGACAAACATGGAAAACCCCACGCTCGACGGTGGAACCAGGTTTTGCCAGGACATATGTCTTGGTAGCCACACATGACTTGATGGCATATGGCCTCATAAAGAGTAGAAATTTTTTCGTTTCCTTCGAAATAGCAGACGAAGACGGATTTGCACGTAACCACACTAGCTCACCAATGGAGAACGTCCTAACATTACCGGAAGGCCCGTTAGCCACACGACGTTGTGCCCGGCGATTCAACGTTTCGCGGGCGAGCATTAAAGTAGCACCAGTGTCAGTAAGTGGAGGATTAGGAAAAAAGGTTGGATCCTTAATAGGAGACATAGGCAAACGCCCGAAATGAAGCTCAACCGCAGAGTAACCTGTAGATTGATGAGTAACATTGTTTAAGAACTGGACAAAGTTAGGCACTGATTTTGCCCACAAACTGTGTTTGCTGTGGCAATAGGTCCTAAACAAACGACCCAATTTTCTCATCACGCGCTCTACTGGGTTGCACTGAGGATGTCTAACAGATGAGTAGATGCACTGAATCGACTCATTAATTAAGAAGTTTTTCCAAGCATTAAAAGTAAACTGGGTACCCTGGTCACACAGCATTCGCTCTGGCTTACCCACTTTTACAAAATAATCTTTAACCATGCGATTGATGATGGCTTTAGAGGTAGCACGCTTTACGGGGTAAAGGGTAACCAGTTTAGAAAAAACGTCCAATAAAACAAATATGTAAGTTACACCACCCGTAGAAGTAGGTAAAGGACCATAGAAATCAACGGAGACAAGTTTGTTGGGGCTTTCAGAGATTATAGCTTCAAAAGGGGGTCTAGGGAGAGGAGAATGTTTGCTCTGCTGAACGGAACAGATTTGAGCACCATAATTCACGGCGAACCGCACACCACGTTTTATACACCCCAAAATGGTCAAAAAACTTATGATAGGCAGTTATAAAATTATCAATGAGACTAGACGGAATACATAAGTACGCTTTGGTGTCAGCTTCTCGTCGGAGGAATAATAAATCTCTGTGAAGAAAGAATTTATTATTTATACCGCCCCCTTAAATTTGAGCTATAACTTTACCGAAATTTTCGTTGGAGCTCTGCGCTTGAGGCAAACTTTTTAATAGAGTAGAAATATGGGAACCACTGGTTAAAGTTGCGATTCGGAATTCTTTGTCTTGTGGAACCGGAAGTCGAATTGGTGGATGGCGTGAGAGTATATCAGCTATCAAATTATTTTTCCCGGACACATGCTGAACTTGGAAATCATATTCCTGCAGAGATAGTACCCATCTTCCAAGTCGAGAAGACAACAATCTACAGGAATTGAGATAGGTCAATGCACTGTGGTCGGTTAGAATAGTAAACCGTTTACCTAACAATAACACCCTCCATTTACGCAAAGCGTGCACCACACTCAATAGCTCTTTCTCGCATACACTGTAGCGGGTCTCCCGGTCTAATAAAAGGCGGCTGCAATACGCGATAACTTGCTTATGGCCATCCACTAGTTGAAATAACACACCACCAAGGCCGACATCACTGGCATCACACTGCACAATAAACGGACATTGGTGCTGTGGGTGACACACAAGTATTTCTTAGCTAAGTTGTGATTTCACCTCCTCAAACGCTTTTGTCTGTTCGAGACCCCAATTCCAGTGGGTAGACTTACGGAGAAGACGAACTAAAGTCGCAACCAATGAAGCAAAGTGCTCAACAAAACCCCTGTCAAAGTTAACAAGGCCAAGGAATGCTTGAAGCTGGCGTAAATTCTTTGGAGTTGGGAAATCCCGAACGGCTTGTACCCTCTCAGGGTCAGGAGTACACCCTACTGAATTTAAAACATAACCCAAAAACGAAACCTCTTTACAAAAGAATTTGCATTTTTTAATGCGCAATGTGAGGCCGGCTCTGTGTAATCTTGAAAAGACAAGGTCCAGATGGTGAATATGCTCTTGGAAGGTACTGGAAGTGACGAGCAAATCATCTATATACGGATGCACAATCCCTTCAAAGTCTGGTCCTAAGATTTGGTCAACACAACGTGTAAACAAACTTACCGCCGTTTTTAAACCAAATGGTAGAACTTGAAACTGGTATGCACGTGTGCCAACTCTAAATCCAGTGTAATGACGGTGTTCGTTATTAATAGGGATTTGCCAATAAGATGAAGTCAAGTCTAGACTGGATATGTACTTTACGTTAGCCAAAATCAATTTGAGATCTTCAATTGAACGAGGAAGTTTGGTCTCGGATCTGGTTACTGAATTTAATCGACGTGCATCAAGGCAAATGCGCAGTGACCCATCCTTTTTAGAGGTAACTAGTAGTGGACTGGCAAATGATGTAGTAGATCTCTCAATAACTCCCCACTGCTCCATTTTATCAATCTGATCCTGCACGGCAGTCCTGTATGCCACAGGTATAGGATACTGTTTGACAAAGAATGGTGTAGCGTCTACTTCATTAATGTCATGATGATAGCGCTGTGTCAATCCCGGCTTATTCAAAAAAAGACCACAATAACGTCCAAGCAGTTCCTTAAAGATGTCCAGTTCAGCTTCTGACAAAGCACTTTCCGGCGCAATATCAGTGATAAGTACTTTTTCTTCTTTGTATGGTTTGATAGGTAATTGTGAGCCTCTAATTGATGCCATAAATAACCTCGAAGAAAACGGCACATAGTCATGACATACTGGAGTTTCCGGTATGTTATATTGTTTCGAATCTTGATAAACCATTAAGGTAACTGGCTCATTAGTAAAACAAATATTTGCTTTGAAATATCTAAAAAAATCTACCCCTAAAATGACTGGGTATGAAAGATTAGGGATGACCAAAAACTCATAAAGTTGAGAAAAAGTCGCTCATTTTAAAGGCCAGCATCAATTGGTGTGTGACACGATTAAGCTTGGACTTAAATGCCCCCCTGACTTTAATTCCCTGAACTGGAATTGAAACTAACTTATCTTCAGTAAGTAAAATTTGTTGATGAACTTTAAATGATAAGCAGGTGATTTTGCTTCCTGTATCAAGTAAAGCGGGAAACTCAAACCCGCTGATGGAAATGGTAATAATAGGGCAATGAACTGGCAAATTCACATGATCAAATTCACAATCATCAAGAAATAAGTCGTCCTTTGGATTTTGGTTGTGAAATGGGTTGACTCGCTTAAGCACACACACCCCCAAGTCTACTGAGGTGTGGCTTGAAAGTTTTTCGACTCTCGAAACATCTCTTCCGGTTCTAAAGTAATGTGTGCAATCTTGTTGACCCTACTAGAACTGCTGTTTGTCTGAACGGGTTTTCCGAAAATCTAGGACGCGGATTGTTATTTGGCGCATTATAATTTACCCCATGTCGGTAATTGTCGTCAAACAATCGATTTCGGGTTACAAATTCAACGCTGCGAAGCTTCGATAATGCTTCTCTCAAGTTGGTAGTGCCAATCAAGCATGTTGAAATATGTATAGGAAAATGACGGGCAATTAAATGTACTAGATGGCCAGGGTCATATGGTGGCTCAAGAAACTGTGCTTCTGTCATTAACCGCAACATATAATTTGATGGTGAACCATCTGTGGATCGGAAACGACTTGACTCCAACCGCCCGCGGACTTCATAATGTTTTACCGGCCCCCAAAACTGTTCATAAAACAGGCCTTTAAAGTCATTAAAATTCTGGCTTATAAAAGAAATGGCTATAAACCAATCATTTGCTATTCCTGTAAATAAATTATGCCTCTAGAGTTTTAATTGAGGGAATGGGATTTGATAAAGGGTCATGCAACTTTCTAACTGCTTAAAAAATATAACGGGATGTGTACTAACCTCATCAAAAGTGGATATAACCTTACAAATGTTATTAAAATTAATATTGTTATTTACTGGCGTTGAAGCTAAATTGTAATTAATTCCGCGCAATCCGTTAGTTGAGTGCTCATATTGTAATGGTTCAGTATAAGAATCATCATCATCAGACTCTACGTTAAATTGTGACAAATTATAATTTGGATTACTAATAGGGTTTGCATTTGCGGAAGTAATTAAATTAGCTGAAATAAATTGCTCTCCATATGGTTTATAAATGGAATCAACTACTTTTCCTCTACATGGAATTTCATATATAATATTTGAATTATTTCCAACACCCATTGAATGCCTATTTGAATTTTTATTCCAACTTTCCGCTTTAGTTGGTGCATTGTAAATCGGGTTTGCCGTTTGAGCTGTGTAAACCAGGCGTGCACCTGCACCTGCACTTGATGCTCTGTTCACTGCGTTTGTGGATGTATTAGCATCTGTCAGTGTCAATTGACCTGTCATGCTATTTAGCTTATTGATGACATTGATTTTGGCCTTCTGTGCTGTGATAACCGGTAAGTGATTTTTAAATTCGCTTTGCCCCTTATTAGTTTTATTAACCATTTTAGGAATTGCCCCTGTGGAACTAATTGGCATGGCTCCGGATTTACAAACAGGCACTGAACTAGTAGCAGCATTTAAATGGGTTACTTTATTATAATTAGGTAAATTTGAATTTAAATTACTAATATTTGACAAAAATGTAGTGTTCGTTGATGATAAATTAACATTGGTACCAGTTATGTTATCGGTTGTTGTTACATTAAATAATGTTGGGGCTCGTGTGCTTGACACAATACCACTGGTAACAGAAGATGTCAATATACCATCAACCGATGATACTAAACTATTATTATATATAAATGATGTTTTAGTTGATGGTAAATTAACATCGGTTATTGTTATGTTATCTGTCGGAGACTTATTAATGTTTCCCAAAGCTTGTGCACCTGACACGATGCCACTGGTAAAACCAGATGTTAATATACCATCAGGCATTGAACTTAAATTATAATTAATTAAACTAGGCTAATCTGCATGTAACGTAGACTGTCCAGCATGATTGGTCCTAGTTGCCATCTCTGTTGATGTTAGGTCTACGTTTCCCTTTGCTCGGGTAAAATATTGTGTACGATGATGTTTAGGAGTACGTTTCATTCCAATTAATGTAATTATTTTAGATAAGGACCTTCGGATGGGCTCCAAGTTGTGGCAAAGCAATATCTGCAGGGTGGATGATCGGGGAAACACAAGTCCTTCAGCTCCAGAATAAATACACCGATGCAAATAATATTTTATTCCAAACATCAAATCAATCCATAGGTAAGTTAACATTAATTAATAATATAAATCATAAATCAGTAAAGAAAACAATTAGCACTAAGCCAAACAAGCATGCAGGCCATGCGGCATACAGGTTAGAAAGCAAAGCAATGCATATTCATTAATATAGATGTTAAACATTACATTAATTCATAAATATTAATCACTAACCTGTGCGGGTCTAAATCCACCCTTGAGTAAAGAGTATTTTAAGGTACCTGTAGGCTTCAGAACTATAAAGTTATATAATTAATGCTTGCTTTTAGATGTTGCCAGTAGCAGGAGATGAAGCAGAAAGAAGAAGCCAGCAGGAAAAGGATCCAGGGAAAAAGCAGGAAGAAAACCAGGTATTGCCACCTATAATAATAGTTGGCAATACCTAAAACAGATGTCACCACTAATTTGTATTTTATGTTCAGTTTATTAAAATAAAGTATTTTAATAAATATAATTGTTTCATTGCAAAAGTTTTAATATTATTTTTCATTTGTGAGTTCCTTATCTAAATGAATCAAGTGTTGAGCTAGTGCGTTGATATTTAAATTTTTGCCATCTGTTACGGCTACCAGGCGGCGCTGATCATCGTAACACCCGCCTACTCCGCGAAACGCTCTACCAACTACGCGGCATCGAGCTGCATAAAATAAATCCGTTTCTGGATTCCGCAGTCAGTCCCGCAGCAGCAACACACCAGGCAACATCATCAGTTAGTGGCAGCAATTTTGCCTAAACTCCTGCAAGTTCTGCAACCGCTTCTAGCGCGTCCATCACGAACCCCATACGTTGGCACGATCCCCGTCCATCTAACGGCAACCCCCAAGCTGCGAACCGGCTCAAGGTCAGACCACAGACACTTTTTAACAAGCAACGTACTACTGCACGTCATCTCCAAATGACACTCGGAGCACACTAAAGACAACCACCTCCTTGCACTCTGAGGCTGAAAGTCACAAACATAAACACACAGAAGCTGCCAAACAGTAGCGACCAATCTCAATACACAAGGTCAACCGGCCAAAAAGTCAAACATCTACCTCCTGGACTTGTGGCGGTCCGAGATTATCCTCTACGAACTCCCGGCCAGTAACACATCTGAGACTGTTACCTAAAATTATAGTAATAGAAATATGGCGATAACTAAATTTTGTGCTTACTATTTGTGTATTAATTGAATGAAAAGATTTTTGGTTTAAATATATTTGCTCCGGTTAGATAAAACGAAACGAACGTTGAAATCTATCCACAAATATGATCTGATAAGTTAATATGTTCTTTTATCAAGTCCAATGTTATGCAAAATAGCCAACAGCCGATGGTGAATGATGTCAAAGGCTTTACTATAATCTTTTTTATCTGTAGTTCTTAAAATATTTAGTATACATGAAATTGCTGTGGCACGGCTATATTTAGATCAAAATTCAGACTGAACAATTAGAAAAATTGAGTAATTTTTAAGATGATTTTGTAGCTGATGTTTAATGCATTTTTAAAAACTTTAGAAAGCGTTAGTAAAATGTCAATTGGTCGTAGATCAGATGGTTAAGTTAGATTTTGGCAAGGAAATATTATAAGCTTCTATTTATAAAGTTGGTACTTTGTTAGTATGAATACATTTATTAATTAAATGTGTAATATAATCAACAATTAAAGAAATAGCAATATTAAGCAAAAAAAGGTTTATATTGCACTATTTTTTAAATTATTTAGAATACTGCTGACAGTAACAGCACCAACAAAAAAAAGTTAAATTTGCTAAAAAAATTTTGTTTGAAATTACTAAATACAATAATTCTAGATCGGTATCTGTAGAGTTACAATTATTAACAAAATGCTACTTTAGTATATTGAGGTAATATGATATAATATTCAGTTTCAGTCCTTTTTTATTGTTTTGGTGTTTCTTACATTGAAATTGAAAACAAGCTTTTTGTTCTGCACGATTAGGTGATATTTCTTAACTATTTATAGTATTCAAAATTAACATCCAACTTCTGCGGTTCTGCGATACTGACAATATGCATAGTCTCAAAATTTCATTATATCTCTAATTGTGTAAGTGAGGTTTTGTAGTAGAAAAAAGTTTTTATCGAATCGGTTTATGAAACAAATCTGTTAAATTCTGATTCAGAAAGTTAATCTTAGCGTCGACGTCTTTCAAATTGTAAATTAGATTCCAGTTTATCTGAAAAAAATCTTTCTTAAAATTTACCACTTCTAAGTATTTGAAACATCGACTAGAAATTTTACGACGCATATTTATTTAGAATATATGTTAAAAAATGGACATTTTATCATGATTTATTACATCTAAATTTTAATTTGTGATTACAACATCAATTAAAGTTTTGATTTTTTTGTAACTTGTAGGTTTTTTAATTATTTGCTTTGAAGTATTTGTCTACGATTTGTCGAAATTGTACAGACACGCATCAGTAGGTCGTAAAAGATTTTTATTAAAATCACTCACACATAGTACAGTATTTCCTGATATGCACATATCTGATAAATTTGTATCAATTGCTTCTCTAATGCCCGGTTTCATCAACGTCTAATAAAATTTATTCGTCGAATAAATGCCTTATTCGCCTAATAAACGTTTCAACAACTCGACAAATAACCTCAAAACGTGACATTTTCATAACGTAAACAATGAATGTATTCCCAAGATTGATTTATTATTCTTCGTCCGAAGACGAAGACGATATTCAAATTAGAAGACCTCGCACAATTCGGCGAAGAATCAATCCTTTTGATGATTTTGATGATGTTGATTTTAAAAATCGATTTCGATTAAACAAACAATCTGTGCAATCACTTTTGGAAATTATCAATTACAGTTTGGATGTTCAAAATAAGCGGAACAATCTTGTATCACCTTTAAATCAGCTTTTAGTAACTTTGCGGTTTTATGCTACAATCAGTTTCCAAAAGGGTATTGGTGATTATTTTAATATTTCAAAATCCACTGTATGCCGCATAGTGCCACGAATTACCAGAAAACTTGCTGAATTACGTCCCACATACATTCAAAAACCTGCAAATCGCCTAGCTATTAATCGTGTGAATGAATATTTTTTTTTAGGTTTTCCTAGAATAATTGGTGCGCTTTATTGCAGCCATATAAGGATAAAATCTCCAGGAGGAGAAAATGCTGAAATTTTTCGCAATCGCAAAGGTTATTTCAGCATAAACGTTCAAGCACTTTGCGATTCAAAGTTGAAAGTTATGGATATTGTGGTTCGTTGGCCAGGATCAACTTTTGATATGACCATATTTAATGATTCCATGTTAAGACGTCGCTTTGATAATCATGATAATGCATCTAAAAAATATTTATTGACGCCACTATTAATTCCAACTACTCTATCTGAAAGTAGATACAACAACAGCCAAATTGCTACAAGAAATCCGGTAGAGCGGTTGTTTGGAGTAATTAAAAGAAGGTTTTTATGTCTAACAACTGGAATGCAAATTGACGTAGAAAAAGTACTCGAAGTGATTGTTGCAACATTTGTTTTGCACAATATATGTGTTAATTTGGATGACATGGAGGAGGATAATATTGAAAACATAGTACCTAACAATATAGAAAATGTATTACAAAATGTAGGTAATGAAAATACCGCAGTTCGAACTGCATTAATAAATACATATTTTAACTAATATATTTTTTATTTAAACATTTACAATTTTTTTTGTAGATTTTCTAGTTCTAATAATTAAATTTTTAATTGTATTTCTTTTATTTGTCCATCTAGTTGGGCATTTTTTAAAAGAACTTTTTCTTTTTTTTCTATTATTTCTAGTATTTCAATTTCTTCTTTTCTTTTTTCAGAAGCTTCCAATGAATGATTGTTTTTTTTTTCTTATTCTGCACTTTTTCTTGTTTAGTTGTTTGTTTTCTCTTTTTTAAATTAATATTTTCTTCTTCAACATTTTCTATATCTTCGTAGTTCAAAATCTAAAATAAAAAGTAAAATAATTTCAAGCGTAGACATATTATAATATATATATATTTATATTTAATAAAATTATCAAAACGAACAGTTTTTTATAATATAGTAGTTAATAATAATTAATTCAATAATATACCGATAAGATGAAACTAAACTTTACTTACAACGGGCATTACTTCTAATTCAACGGGCATTGCATTTATTTCAACTGACTTTATGTTGACTTCATTGGAATCGTATTGATTAGAAAGGCCAGAAAACTGCTCCTTTATCCGAGATACAATTAACTCATCCACCGGAGTTGTAAATGTTTTTCATACGCTCCACCTCCAGTCTTGTACATTTCACACTAAAAAAGCTGTTGTATTTTAGAATATATATTATACATTTTTATATCTAAACTTTGTTACTAGAAAATATTTAAAAACAATATAACACACCTTATCGTTTGCTAAATTTTTCCTAGCTATTTTTTGTTGTTATTGAGATTATGTATGCATACATAGTGGTTTATTTGAACTTATTTTAGCGAATTTAAATCTAATATATTACCAACTTGATAAAAATCACTGAATAGTTATTTAATTACCGAGTTACCTTGGTGAAACGTAAAATGACTTATTTGATAAATAAATTTTATTCGTCGAATAGTTATTTGACAATTTATTAGGCGTTGGTGAAACCGGGCATAAACAAAGGTTTTTTTTAGACTATAAACAAGCAATTATCTCAAATTTAATGGTTCCAATATTAATATTATTATTATTATTATTTTAACTTTTTCATAGCTATTATCTATGTTTAGACAATTAAATATTAAAACACAAAACATCAAACAAATTTCCACACATTGTAATACCGCTTAAATTACTAATTCTTTGTGGGTATACGAGTAGATAGGTTTTTTGGTGAGAAGGTGCTTCTTAATATTTAATCTAATTTACCGCTTTTGTTGGGTATTCAGTTGACTGGTTCTTAAAAAAAAATTGTGCAATTTTTGTGTGTGCGCCCTCAAAAAGTAATCTTTATGCAAAAAAAGTAACCCATGCCAAATTTCAGCCCTCAAGAACACGTGTCGCACTACCTATAAATGTTCAAAATTAATATACTTAATAAGTATTATAGCTTCCAGATATGAGTCAAGTTCATACCCTGGGTCCCCAAAAAAGTTCCACATGAAACTTTACATCAATATGCTCTGTTTATTTTTATTTTTTTATTTAACAAATTTTTATTACATTTTAAATTTTGAACATAAAATTGGACTCGTTGACAAAAATGATAAGAATTTGAAGCTTAGGTCTATAGTTTTTTTTTTAATTTAGAAAACCTTTAATTTGACGTACTGTACGTTTTTTTTTTTATTTTGTCAAATTTGTAACATTCTAATAATGTTTTTGTAAGTAATGTAATGGTTTTACTTACAAAACTTCAAAGGCACTGCGACACGTGTTCTTTTGATTCTTAAGAGTTGAAATTTGTCATGGGTTACACCACTAACGGTAACTAAAATTCAGAATGGAAGGTCACGACTATCGTTACAGTTTCATATTTATACACGCCAACAACCATTCACATTCTAACAGCCATCCACATTTCAACAACAATACATATTTTATTAGTATTATGTTGATTCCTAAACTTTTAAAGGTTAGAAAGGATGTTATTCCCAACTAACAGTATTCAAGAATGGAAAGATACAAATCAGGATTCTTTTACCATATACGTAAAAAATTAGAACTAGTTTAAGTAAGGTTGTCAACCATTTGACATATTACTATAAAACAGTATTGAATCTTTTAATATTAAAAAGAATGTTATTGTAAGTATCAATAATACTAATGTTGTATTTTTTAATAAGATTTGTGTTGAAATTTAAGATATTGAATCTCACAAACTCAGTACTACAACATTATTTATAGAAAATAACTTTTATGTAGTGTTTTTAATTGTTAATCGTATTTTAAGAATAAATAATTACTTGACTATTTATTATTCATTTATTTGACCAAAATTGTACCTATAAATTTAAAATGTTTCATCTAAATAACGCTTTTATTTAAAAAGTAATAGTCATACAAGTGTTTTTCCTGATTTTTTTAGGAGTGTAATATAAATAAATATGTGCAAAATATGTTTCATACGAATTTATTACCAAGCTTAGTCTAAGAATAACTCATTCAATTCAAATTTCTTAAAAACTCCGTTGAACATTTCTTCCACAAAATGAGATACAATTTGTTCTACTAAACTTTTTAGAATTACAAACGCGTCTTTGATATTGTCATTAATGAGCTGATTTGCGGCCCTGGTTAGTTCCTGTCTGTCACCAAATAAATTATCTAAGCGTGTTGCCATGGCTCCTGGTGTTAACTTCAATTTGGTATTACTAAACAAAACGTGTTTATTGCTAGGCTGTAGATTTCCATTTAATTCAACAACAGCATTTAAATCAGCTGCAACATAAAATTAATTTAATGTATATTTCAAAAATAAATTTATATCAAAATTGTATGAATGCTAGTTTATGTATGCATAGGATGGACAAAGAGTGAGAATAACTGTTATTATGTTTTTAATAGCCCTCTATACCCCCGGCCGGTATAGGGAATTACATGTATACGGGCGCCAAGATAACTAATGCATCGATTAACATAATTACAATCTGAGACCGGATTTAGAAAACTAATATAAAAATATTGAACAAGAACAGTGTTATGCTTTTTTGCAATTTTAAAAAAATGGCAAATTTTAAGTGATTACATAATCCCAGACATTTATAAAGACGCTGTAGTTATATAATATAGTGCCCACAGACTGCGTAAAAAATTGACTGTTTTATTAAATTAAGTCTGTTCGATGAAAAACTAATCAAAAATGAAAAGAAAAAAGGTCAACCTAATTTTATTAGTTATTACTACAATTTTGTTTATTTTATTATTGCTTACAGTATTGTGTTATGGGGTCAAGCAGCAGATACTTAAAATTATTTATAATCTAAACATAAAATTTAAATTACCACTGTACTTATATAACAATAAACAAAATTTTATTACTAATAAAACATTCCCTCTCAACAGAATAAGAAAATATTAAAAATATCTCAAATGTATATCTACTCAATAGAAGAAGGAAAAGAATGTAACCTGCCTTTAATTTGCTATTGCAAACCAACTTTTAGTTTAGTTTTAAATTATGTCTAAGTAAATATTATTGTCTTTCGGGAAGAAGCTGAACTTCCAATAGACGCGTTCCCAAGGTGTCGGAAAGAGGTATGCCTCCTAGCAATGGGCAGTAGGGACGACATGAAATATCCCATATAGTGCAAGAAAAAGACAACTTCTGAGAATAAGAAATCACGAGATAGCGCTCGTTAATAAAAAGTAGATTTTGCAATATAAAAAACACAAATTATGGTAAAAAAAACTTTTACTCTCTCCTTTCCACTTTTCCACCGCTTTAATCTATAAAATATGGTATACAGACAATGATAAGGATGCATCAATTGTAATCCTCAACCACAGGATTCGAACAAAGATCACAAAAAAAAAAACAAAAGATAAAGGAATTGTGTACAAAGCTAAATTTAGTTATATATTCCTGATGTGTTTCATAACAGTTAATATGAATCTAGAAGAATTAAGTAGCAGTAAGATACACTTTAATAACATAACAAAGAAAAATCAATAGATTACAAAGACATTTACAATTCATAATTTTTAATATTTTCAATTTTATAATTTTTCATTTTTTAATTTGTTAAATTTTGGGACAAGATGTTACAATAGTAGACTGAGACTCAGGCTTGGTGGCAATGGTGGAGGAAACTTTAAACTTTAATGGTTATCAACAACAAAAAAATACGTTACATAAATTTAGTTTATTTATAATTTAAAATAATTTGTCTAAAAGTCGTAAAGACTCCTCATAGCTTTGTGGGTTATAATAATAATAAAGAATAGTTTATCATTAAACATGTTGGAGGTATGAAATCAATAAAATTATCTTAACTCAAATAGAATATAAATAAAAATCCAACTTAAAATTATAAATTTACTTACATATATTGCCATAAGCTTTTCCTGATCCATTTATATCAAGTCCGAGTAATTTTCCAATAATTTCAAAGTTACTAATCACCCTTATTTGTGAAAATGTTAAATCAATGTTAACTTTATGGCGATTTAATTCAACTATTAGTTTATCAATTTTAAAATCATCCATATTATATACTTGCATTTCTTCTAAATTAAAATCTATATCCATATTTTTGAAACTAACTGTTGATATTATAAGTGGGTCCAAAGGCGGTATCTTTAATTTTCTAATTCCATTTTTTAGGTATGGTTTGCATTTTTCTATATTTTTTAAAACACATCCATTCAAATCAGGATCATTTCTTTTGCACAAAGTTATGTATGAAGCTAAATAATTATATTTTATTACTACATAGAAAATAAATAATTTGTACTTCTACTTACGAAACGTTTTTGAATTTATTTCCACAAATAAAATTAAAAAGAAAACTGTAACAAATTTCATTATGATATTATAAAATGATAAAAATGAAATAGTCGTCTGTTTATATAATGTTGCAATAAATATAAAAAAAAAACAAGAACAAGTTTTTTTTTTTTAAATCAGATGAACGAATGATAAAACTATTTTAAAATAATAATTTATAAATTTTTTAGTTAGTTTTGTTTTATTGTTTGTATTTACAATTCTTTTTAAATTTCAAAATGTTATATTTAGGTATTAATATGTCAGACATAATAATACCTTTGAATTTCAACGAGTGAAACCACACCTAATAAAATATAACATTGAAGACTAGATTTAAGCAGACTGTGAACATTGAATATATACTCAATATATGAAAGTTGCTTTAGAAGTAATATTTGCAATATTTATATTTATTATTTAATTAAAAAATTTAAAAAAATACATTTAATTTTTCATATAAAATATTGTTAACTCTTGTCTTTAACATTTCTTGTTTTTTATTATATTTAATAAACCTATCGAAAATAGCTGTTTATCTCAAACTTTCTAATCCTAAATTATACACTCGTCACGTCACTCATTTGGTCGCTCAACGGCGACATTGTTAGCGAACGCGCCGGAGAAGGAATGATTGGTATAAAACAACTTGGGGGTGGAATGTCAACCTCAGTTGCAGAACAGTATATAAAAGATTTATTGTCGCTGAAGAAGTGTTGATTGGAAAAGTAGCTGCAGATTTTAATGTCAGGATCAATGACAATGATCCTAACAAATATCATTTATTCAATTTGTGATTTAGAAGTAATATATATTCATTCAATTTGCATATTGGTATTGTATGCAATAAAGCTAATAAAATGCCGATAAACCGCTGATTTTGGCTTTTGGTTTTTTAGTTTTTTATAATTTTCTAGTGAAATTATATCTTGAGGACTGTAGCGTAAAATCCCAGAGTATATTTTTTTTCAAATAATTTATATAAATTGCAATTTTTATGACTTTTATGGAGTTCTGTGTTCTTAAATCGAATGCGTGCAACCATGTGCTGGGTTCAACATTGCCCTCTTCACTAAGTAAATCATTTGATATTAAATTATACACCCTATTGTTTTATGATTGTTGAAACAAACTTGCATGGTTCTTATACTATACAAAAAAAAAATCATTTATGAGTTTTACTGCTTATATGTACTTGTATGTTTGGGTACAGCATTGTAGAGCACTTCTTTTTGAATTTTATTAACAACGTGAAAACTAAATATGCTGAATGTAAGAATGAAATTTCTCTTTCTTAAAAACTGTAAACTACTCACATATATAGGGTGTTCAAAAAAGAATGTAAAATAATTAAGGAAGTGGTAGTACGAACTAAAACAAACAAAAAAGTCTTAATAAACATGGGTTGTCATATCAACGGTTTTGGAGATATGGAACATTATTTATTTTTATTATTCCTTTTTCCTCCATTTTTTATTTTGCAAAAACGTGCATTTTCTTATCATAGTTAGCTGATGTTTTGTGACATAAACATTCAGTATTTGACAGTTGTTGTTAGTGCACATGTTTTCATTGCAATGGCTGATTACTCTAATGCAGAACTAGCCGACAAGCATTTCATGTATAGTTGTGCTAATGGAATTGCCACCAAAGCGCGACGTCTTTATGTAGAATTCAAATTGCCAGATTCCTTCACATCGTATGTTTGGAAGAATTCACCAGAAATTGAAAAATACCGGTTCACTTTGAAACAGTGCCATCTTTCCGGCAGACCAAGGTCGGTATCTACTCCTAGAGCAGAACAACAAATTATAGCATGCATAGAGCATAATCCAGGAACGAGTGTGCGGAGAATTTCAGCCGAGGTAGGAATTGGTGCTACTCTTGTTTGGAGAATCATTCACGAGCAGCTGCTCTATCCATATCATGTACAACGAGTACAGGCCTTAAATTTAATTTATCATCAGGCAGGTTTGGTTTTTTGTCGCTGGTTTCTACCCAAGGATACTGAAAACCCGTAGTTTCTTGCCAAAAATCTTTTTACGGATGAAGCCGGGTTCACACGAAATGGGAGTTGTTAATTTTTATAACGCACATCGTTAAGCCGACAAAAATTGCCATGCTGTAATTGAATATTGAATGTAAACACCAGACACGTTTTTCATTGTATTGTAGGCGACAGGTTTCTGGGTTCTGTTGATTAACCAAACCGATTAACATGCGCTCTTTACCTTAACTTTTTGCAGAACACAATGTATGATCTTTTGAATGATAATCCTTTGGCCCACAGGCAACAAATGTGGTTCTAGCATGATGGTGCTCCAGTTCAATCTTCGATTGCCGTTAGAGAGCATTTAGACCAAACTTGTCCACATAGATGGATATGAAGAAACGGACTAGTTTAATGGTTAACAAGATCGCCTGATTTAAACCCTTTTGATTTTTTTCTTTGAGGATATTTGAAATCATTAGTGTATGCTACTTCTGTAAATAGCCTCAAGAAGCTGCAATTAAAAATTAATAAAAACTGCCAAAAAATCCGAGCCAATGAAAGTGTTTTAAAAAGAGTAAAAATGTCCTTCAGACAAAGATGTTGTGCCTTTTTGGAAATGGAAGGAGGGTACTTCAAACATTTTCTATAACTATGTCCTTTGTAAAAAAAATTATAAAAATAAATCAAGTTCCATATCTCCAAAACCGTTGCTATGATAACCTATGTTAATTAAGATTTTTTTTTTTTTGTACTACCATCCCCTTAAGTATTTTACATTCTTTTTTGAACACCCTGTATTACGTAATTGATAAAATTTTCAACTTTATTGTCAATTCCTTTAAACGCTCTGATCATAAACAAAAACCAGAACAAAAATATTCAAATAAGCATTTTTGTTCCTTTAGTTTTGATGTTGGTTTTCATTAATTTCATGATCAAGCAGACAAATGAGAACAGAAAGTTTTGTACCGGTGCTAAACAATATTATTAGCTGAGAATTGGCAATGTCACTAGAAACGTAAGAATACAATAAATGAGCTGTTGAAAACCAGAGTGGTCTAAGTCAAAAAAGTGAGTTTGAAATACAAGATCCTAAAATTCAAACGTTCGTGAAAAATCGTGAAATAAAAAGTCAACATGCAATATTTGTTTTTAAATTGGACTAACTTAAATTTTCATAAAATTTAATTATTGTTTTTTCTGCAATTTTACCACATAGGTAAAAAACAGGTAAAATTTTTGTGACCACTCTGGTTTTCAAAATATTTATTATTTCAAATAATAAGTTAATTAAATTTTCAATAACAATTATATTTTTTGTGTATACCTACATATTATACATTACATTATGTTATTTACATTCTAGTATATTGATTAATTAATCATAATTTGTACATTAAGTAAATAATTTATCTATGGAAAACTTTTGATAGAACCTCTGCAGTATACTGCCACAAACATCACCCATAGCCTTTTCAAGTAATGGTTTAACTTCTTCAATCATACTTTGAATGTTTTCATTAAATACATTATTTGTGGCTTTTATTAATTCTTCATTGCTGCCAAACAAATTGCTCAATTG